>CM053775.1:47562423-47581004 GCA_028658325.1 Potorous gilbertii
CCCCCCCCCCCCCCCCCCCCCCCCCCCCCCCCCCCCGCCCCATAGTTACTCCTCGTAAGTCCCCAAACCCTGGTTGAAGTCTTGGCCGTATCAGTTACTGATTCATTGAGGAGGGCACTCCTCTCATTAGAATAAGACGAGGAATATGAGAAATGATTATTAATAACCAACATCTTGGAGATTCAGTGCTTCCTCCAGCCCCCTTCGTTCTAATGCCAGACTTTAAGTTCACTCTTTCTTCAGAAGGACGTTACTGATGACACAGCATTGCCTCTCTTTCTCCTGGGTCTGTCCCCACAGAAGTTTACTAGTAATTTAATGTAAAGTAGGGAAAGGCACAGCGTTCAACTCAGTCTTGGGTGGAGATGAATTCTTCTGACTAGATAGTGCAGGGAGGGGTTGAGTGGTCTGATAAAGGCGAAATTTCCTGTCCAAAAGGGAAATGATGATGGCTTGGCATCAGCCCCAGTGTAAAGAATATATAAACTGTGCACCCTAATCGCAAAACAAGCTGAGTTGCAAACTGCAGCTCTCATGCATAGTGCATGAATGCCGCCTGCGTTGTGAGAAATAAACATAGATAAAAGCCAAATAAATAAATGAATGACTAAAACTGCTTTTGGAAGCGGATAGGCCAATTCGTAACAGCACCAGCACTTTAAAATTGGACCTTTTCTCTCACAGCATCTCCAACAATTGTCTGTATCTTTTTTTATTGAAATTTTACCAATTAGTTCATAAAAGGCAATTCGTTGTTCCCTTAACTTTTTTCTACCTGTATTTTGAGTCAATGCCCTATTATTCATGCTTGTGAAGGAGAATTCAGAATTGCTTTCATTTGAGTTTTCCCAATTATTAGTAATTTTGAATATTGTTCCATATGTTTGTGGAAAATTTAGATTTATTCCTGTAAAAACTACTTGTTTATACTTTTTGACATCTTTGACATGATATCAGTTGGAAAATTCCTCTCATGTTTATAAATGAGAATTTGTTTCTTATATGCCTTACATATCAGAGAAACTGTGCAAAGATTTTTTTTTCCGTTGACTGGCTTTTATCTAGTTTTAGATATATTACTTTTCCTTTTACAAAAAACATTTGAATTAATTTAAATGAATGTAATTTAAATTATCATTTTTACCTCTTGGGATCCTCTATCTCTTTTTCATTTCTGAACTCTTCCTCTATCTTTAGATAAGAAAGGAAATTTCCCAATTTTGGGATATGTTTAAAATATTTCCTTTTATGTCTAAATCATGTATTCATTCGGAGTTTATCTTGGCTTATGTTGTGAGATGTTGGTCTATGCCTATTTTCTGCTATACTACTTTTCAGTGTTCTCAGGAGATTTTGGCAAAAAGTAATCCCTTACCCCAGTAGTTATTGTTGTTGGATTTCTGGAGCACTGACCTATGAGCTTCATTTGTTTCAAAATCAGATAAATAAATAAAAGGAGGTGCTGTTTATGAAAATACTAATAAAATGGATGAACTGTTAGTTAACTTGATTAACAAAAAGAAAGAATTAAACCAAATGTCCAGTTTCAAAAAACAAAAGAGTACATAACCAATGAAGGTGAAGCCAAAGTAATGCTTAGGAATTATTTTGCCCAGTCATATGCCAGTAAAATTACCTAAATTAAATGGGTGAACACTTACGAAATACGAACTACCCCTGTTAACTGAAGAAGTAAATTACTTAGCCTTATGTTAAAAAAAAGACATTAAGGCAGAAATATGTTCCCTAGGGGAAAAAACCCCCCAAGGAACAGATGCATTTGCAAGTAAACTTTACTAAACATTAAAAAAGAAAAGCATTTCATCCCAATAATATATGATATGTTTGAAGTAACCCATAAAAAAGGAGTCTTATCAACTTCCTTTTGTGACACAAATATGGTTTGGATACATAAACAAGTGTGTGGGAATATACACACACTAAACCATTCTTGGTGGAACTGTGAAATGACATATCCATTTTGGAAAGTAATTTGGAATTATGCAAAGCAAGCAACAATAATGTCCAAATTCTTTAAAACAGGGACTCCGTTACACCCCAAGAAAGCCATTGATGAGTAAAACGTCCCTGTATACTTCAAAATAATGATAATAGCACTTTTCGTGACAACTATGTTTTGGGAAAAAAAATAGATGCTTATCACGTAGGTAATGGCTAAACAAGGAATAGAACATGAATGTCATGGAATACTTCTACCATGCTGTAAGAAATGATGTGTGTGAAAGGTACAGAAAAGCATGGAAAGATCTTTATGAACTGGTGCTAAGTAAATGAAGCAGAGCCAAGCAAAAAAGTGTATATGCACAGTAATTACAACAATTTAAATAGATAGAATGACAAAAAACATAAACCTATTATAAAGTATCAAAAATCAAGGGGGACTGAAAAGGACACATGAGAACACACCATCACTCTACCCTATCCAGGTGGTGAGAAGTCCACGGTTGTTACACATGGCACACTTTGTTTTGAATTTATTGATCATTTGTGGTCTCCTTTTCTTCCCTAAAACAAAATATACAATTTGTTACATAGCATGATTTTCGAGGGTGAGGGATACATGGGACATCCTATTGATGTAAGAAACCGAAAACATCAACAAAAAATTTTTAAAAGAGGTCAAGTAACTCCAGGAAAATAATTAAGGGGGAGAAGCGTGAAAGAAAGGATTTGGGGTTAGTAATTAGCAGTAGCAGATCTCAAACTATGCTGTAGATAAGTGATTATGAAAACAACTATTGTTGTTAATCCTGTCTGAATTTTCCTGACCCTATTTGGGGTTCTCCTGGCAAAGATACCGGAATGGTTTGCCATTTCTTTCTGCAGCTAATTTGCCAGATGAGAAACTGAGGGAAAATGGGTTAAATGACTTCCCAAGGGTCAAATACCTAGTAAGTGTCTGAGACCAGATTTGAACTCAAGGAGATGATTCTTCCTGACTTCATGCCCGCGTAGAGTGCCTGGCTGTCCACAAAACAAATTGAACTTGTTATAAATTGAAAGGTTGACCAGTGGAAAGGATTAGCTATGCAATGTATATAAGTAAACAAATAAAACAAAACAGTGTTTAAACAAACAAACAAAAAATCAAATGCGATAGTAGAAAATCAGTTTGCCAGAAATTTGTTAGGACATGAAGACACAACCACTTATCAAATGAACTACAAATGGATGCACGTATTAGGTGTAAAAGGGCAAGCAATAGCAAATTAGAGGAGGAAGGAGGAAATTACTTTTCAAAACTATGTATAGGGGAAGAGGTTATGACAGAAAAAGAATAGAGAGAAATCACAGAAAATAAATTGGATAACTCTGCTTCTACAAAATGGAAATGATTTTGCACAAACACATCAAATTCAGTTAAAATGTGAAGGGTAACAGTTAAGCAAGGACAAGCAGCTTTGCAGTAAACTCTCTGAGGACAGTTGCATATGCAGGATATAAAAGGAACTGATTGTAATTTCCAAGATTAAGAGTCATTCTCCAATACGTCAAAGGATATGAAAAGGAAGTTTTCAAAGGAAGAAACGCAAGCTACCAATAGCCCTATGACAAAATGCTCCAAATCACTTACAATGAGAGAAATGCACTTTGAAACAACTTTTGTCTTTCAGTCGGTAAGTCATAGAGATCCGCAGGTTCAGGGAGAGCTCCCTTTTTCTGTTTCACAACAAGGTACATGGAAATGGCCCTTTCTCCAGATTCTGGTTCAACCAGAAAAAAAACCAAACACACAATGTAATTAAAGGGTAGACACCAAAGGACAGAGATGACATGGTGAAAGGAAGGGAAGAGTTTCTAAGCTTTCTCCTCTCTTCCCAGCTCGAGGCCAAGCAAAGGATAGGAGGAAGGGAGGGGAGGTAGTGAGTATCCCCAAAGTCTTCTCCCTGCTGGCTTCTGCCGCACCCCGACCAACCCCACTCCTCAACCCTTCTGAGTCCCAGACCTCCAGACAAAGGGCAGGGCCGGCAGAAGTTCCAGGCGGGAGCAACCCTGGAGGAGCAGGCACACACAGGTTCACCCCTAAAAACACACAGTCATACACATACAGGCATCTACAGACCAACACACACACACACCTACACACATTCAGGCATGTAATCACCACCACAAACACGTATATAGGCATCTACACACCAACACAGACACACAGACACACACATTCATACTCACACCAACACACACACACACGATCCTACCTACAACACACAGAAAAAAGGTATCAATCCTCCCAGGGCTTCCCATCCACCCTTACCACGTCCTCCCCTGCACTAACCGAAGTCAGTGGGGGAGGGGCGAGGTGGGCTTTATCAAAGGGGGGGAAGGGAAGAGAAGAGAGAAAAGGGAGGGGCGGAGGCAGGAGCAGGGAAGTGGTCATGTACCTCCTTCAAGGCCCCTTAGGCACTAAGACAGTCCGTAAGAAAGGAGTGAGACTGGGGTAATAGAGGGAGGGGTGGAGGAGGAGGGAAAGGGAAGTGGGTGAGGGGCAGGCAGACCCTGAACTGTTCGCCCTGCTCACATCCTCCTCCAGAGACAGACTCACATCTACCGGAGTGGGAGGGACCGGGCACTGTGACATCACTGCAGGACCGGGTTAGTCTCTTCCCAGAGCTGAGGGAGAAGGAAGGGGCTCCTCTGTGACATCAGGCCTAGAGCAGTGGGAAACCCCCACCAGTTGGCTCTCTCAGTCCATTCACCAGCGTGGCTAGGGAAGGGGGCCTCAATGCGTCCTCCACCTATAGGTGGACCTGGGCTTAGCAGGGTCCCAGTTGCCTGATGGTAGGCTGCTGGGGCTGGGGGGAGCCCCCCCCCCCGGGCAGCTGAGCTTGGTTAGGAGGGTCGAAGCCTTTATGGAAACTGGGAGGACAAAGAGGGGGAGGGGAGGTCGAGGGAGGGGCGTCCTGGGCCCCAAAAAAGGGAAGGGCAAGGTAGCTGCAGCAGCCTCTGCAAACCAGCAGCTCGTGAATGGGAACTTGGATTCCTCAGCACCCCGGAGCAGAGGAGGAAAGGGGGAGGGAGGGATCGGGTACTGTGAAGTCACGACAGGGCGGGGCTCAGCCCCATTTCTCCAGGGAGAGGAGGACAATATCAGGACCGGCGGGGAGGGGCGCCCAGGGAGGCAGTGAACATTTAATGTGTCCAAAACCGATTCTATTTCTCCTTGTGAACATCCAACAGCCACTTCCCGGTCTGGATCGAATTCTCTGAGAAATCGCTGTCTATAACCTGCTCTCTCTCTATGTCCTTGTCCCCAGTTTACCTTTCGCCGAAACTAGTTTTCGAGGATTTACACAACCGCTTAGGTGAGAGGAGATCCCAACAGATATAAAAACACCACTTCAGCACCAAAGACCCTGGACAGCTCTGCAGTGTATCGTCTAGTAACCCTCCTAATCCAGTTATACTCACACATGCATTAGAGGAAGGCCATGGGGATATGGCAGCCCAACCACAGGCCGAGGTGGCACAGAGGCTAGAGCGCTGGGCCTGGAGTCAGAAAGACCCATTTTCCTGGGTTCAAATCTGGTCTCAGATAGCTATTAACAATGTGACTATGGCAACTTATTTAAACCTCTTTGCCCCATTTCCTCATCTGTCAAATGATCTGTAGAAGGACATGACTAATTCTTGTCATGAAAACCCCCAATAGGATCACAAAGAAATGCACAAAACTGCAAAACGACCCAACTGGACACAACCATCCTGTCAGTCTTCAAAAATATTTTGTATAATGGTCAGACGTACTCAGACCCAAACTACTCACCTGTCATCACCACAGATGACAGTGTATCCTGTATCATCACCGAAGAAAAGGAAAAAGACAGATGCTTTACAAAACCTGGGTCTAAGGAGATCGCTTCCGAGAAAACCTCATTCTTCCTACAGCTGCTTTGTTGTGTTATCAGAATTATTAATGAAAGACATGGCCCCAAATGCCCTTTCATTTCTTTTTTTCCAATCTGAAAACCATTGACAGTGAATTAATAAAGGGCTGCTATCTCATCCAACAAGGTATTTTGAAATTTCATTTCCAAGACCTGTGTGATAGGACTAATGTCTACTACTATTTCTCCTCAAGATGGGTTTAATCCATGCCACTTCCTTCCCTACTAGCAGCGATTAGTTTTCCCAAAAGATAATAAAGCTTCTCTTGGAGCCCCAAGGCAATCTTTTTATACTTCTTTAGCTCACTGTTCCCCTCACCACAATGGATCTTCAGAAAATTTACCTCCCTCCTCAAACCTTCCATGGTTCCCTCCTGCAACCACCAATCCTCTCAACTGAAAATCTTGCCTCATATTTTACTGAAAATATGAGGGTCATCTCCCTAGAGCTCCTCCTTCTCCCCTCTTCTTCCTCTCACATCACTCAGATGCTTTTGGCCACTGTCTCCTCCTCCAGCCCTCTCTCACACATAGAGATGTGCTTATCTTTTACTGAGCCAAACTCCTCTCTACCAGCCCATTTCCTCCAGCAGACTTCTCCCTCTATCATCCCCATTCTTTCACTTGAACATCTCTCTATTTAATGGCTGCTTTCCCCTGCGTATAACCACAGTAAATGTTTCTCACAGTATTAAATTTTTTCTCCCAGATCTCTCTATTCCCTCTAATTATCATCCTATATATCTCCTCCCTTGCATGACTAAACTTGAAAAGGCCATTTACAAGTCATCTTTATTTTCCTTTCTATTCTTCACTCTATACAGTCTACCTTCTGCCCTCATCATTCAACTGAAACCTCTCACTAATGTTTCTAACCATTTCTTAGATGTCAAATATAATGTACTTGTAATTGAAAGAGATTATGTAGACTTCGTAGTACTTTTACTTTAGGTTCGGATTTTAACATACAATGACATGCACTAAAATAAGCTTAACAGGTAATTAATTTTTACTACTACACTTAGTGCAAGTTTGCAAGTGTATACATATAAACAGTAGGTAATAGTTAAGCTAGAATAGAAAAAGAAAATGTATATGTCACCAGCCCAGTCTGAGCTGCAACACTTGGGCACAACTGGAGATGCTGAAAGGGCAATTGGCAAAGGTCCTGGCTGGGAGAGCAGAAGCAGGTGTCGCCACTCCTGCAGCAAAGACCTCCAAAGATCCATCTCTCACTCAGTCCCTTTTTAAGTGTTACTTCAGGGAAAAGAGGACCTTTAGAACAAAGAAGGGACTCTGGCCAAAAGTTTCAGTTGTTGACTTTGATGCATGTGCCCAAGGACTGGCCAGGTCCTTGAACATCGAAGTCTACTCTCTTAAGGAGTTGTATGATTCTTAAGATAAGGGTCCCTTAGCCCTGGTTGCATGCTTCATTAACTCTTCTACTTGCCCTGGCACTCCCAGAAGCATATCAACTTTAAGTTATGTTCTTTATGTTATATCATGTAGTGGTCAAGCAAGAGACTGGGGAGAATCTTCCTCAGTTTCCCCACAGCCCTTTTCTCAGTCCCCATATTTTCTGAACTATGTGCAGCATTTAAGACTCTTGTTCACCCTTTTCTTGATACTTTTGTCTCTTCAAGTTTTTATGACTTTATTCTCTCAAGGATCTCCTTTCAAACATGCATTTATTAAGTTCCAGGCACAGGACCAAGCACTCCCAATTGTTGCTGTTGTGTGTTTTCTTTGTTATTGAAGAGGATCATGACATCAAGGCGAGACATGACTTGCAGTTGACTTGGATTTAAGCGAGGGAGTGTTGTGCAAGGTCCCCAACAACTTTTGCCTCCAGATCCATCTGGGTCCAGTGGCCAAATTTTCATCAGGGAGACTGAAGATGGCCCAGGATTCAATGGAGACCCTGGACATTTCAAGCTAAGGTTTTATCAGATTCTCACATTGAGTGAGATACAGACATTGAATGAATAGGCTTATTTAAGTAGTTACTCAGGGAATGGTCCCTTTAATAAAAATAATAAATAAGATCAAACTGGAAGGGGAAGACCCTGAGGGTTCCTGGGTAAAAGAGAAACAGTTATTATTTAATATTTACATTCACTCTGTGCTAGTTGGGCAGGAACATGTCCAATCTATGAGCTTCATGAATTGGGCTTAAAGCTTGGTCTTTGAGCAGGAAATCTAGCCAGTCAACCCAAAGGAATAGAGGAGAGGAGAGCAGAAGGGGAGGAGCTGCTACGGGAAATACAAAGTAAGGCAAAAGACAGTGCCTGCCCCAGAGTACCTCACCGTATTCACTCCTCCTCAGCATCCATAGCTGAATCTTCATCCAGGTCATGCCTTGCAACCGTGAGTGTCCCCCTGGGCTGCCTTCTCTTCTATCTAACTACTATTTCACTTGGTGGTCTCATCAATTCTTATAGATTCAATCATCTCTATGTAAATGACTCTCACATCTACTTTTCCAATCTGAACCTCTCAACTGACTTCCAGTTTTGAATCTTCAACTCGCCTATTGGATATAAAAACTGGATGTCCTGTGGACATCTTAAATTCAACACGTCCAAAGCTGAACTTTTTCTGTCTTCTCATACTTCACGCTCTTCCCTTTCAAAATTTCTTACTGTTACTGAAGGTCACACTATTCTTCCAGGCACCCAACGTATTTGTCTTCCTTCACTCTTGACCTTCTCACTGACCCCCAAAACGACATATTGGCAAGCATAGTTCTTGGTAGACAATAAGCACTTAAACAATACCTTTTATTCATTCATTCATTTACCTTTCAATGAAACTACTTGTGTTTTGTTTGTTTGAGAGTGTGTGCTTGTCAGGAGAGCTGACACTGCTGGTGGAGTTGGGAGTGGGTTGTCAAATGCTGAAGTTCCCATACTATCTGCAAGGATACGGTTTGGACAGGGAGAATATAAGTCGAGGACATAACAACCCACCAGAGACTCAAATTTCCAGAAGACCCAGGGACAGTGTTCTCAGCTGCATGGTAGATAAAGACAGTGTAGTCTCCTAGAGGACAATAAAGTTTGTATATATGTGTTTGAATGCATAGGAGAGTGTATGTGAGAACGGGTGGCTTTGTAAGAAAGAGGGAGGGAGAGAGAGAGAGAGAGAGAGAGAGAGAGAGAGAGAGAGAGAGAGATGGAAGTGGGAGAGACCAATCCATCAGAGGCAGTACTCTCCTTTCTTTACTCTCCGCTCCTACCATATTTTCATCCCTCTGCCTCAGAATCTCAAAATACTCCCCATGATCCTGGTGAAGATCCTAGACACTGTGCCTCATGTCTCTTCTAGAACTTTACTAGTAAGTGATGGAGGGCAGCAGCTGCTATGGGGCTCTCTTCCCCTTCTGATAAGGAGGCAACTGCACTAAAGAGAGCCACAGGAAGGAGGGGTGGTGCTGCTCAGCCTTAAGGGCTTCAGAAGGGGATGTCAGAGGGAAAGGGAGCAGTGTCTTCAGGAGAAGTTGGTGTTCGTATGCATTTGTGTGTGTGTGCACGTGTGTGCATGTGTATGTACCCGTGTGTAATTTTCCAGTACTCTTTACCTGGCTGGTAGATGCCTTTTCTAGGGTGATTTCAGGTTGCATGAATATTAACATGGGAAGAAGCCTAGGTTAGGGCAATTTTTGGAGTTAGAAAGACCTACCCACTGGCTTGGCCATGTGACAACAAGAAAATCATTTAACCCCTCTGTGTCCCTAATCTGTGGCTGACTGACATGACCAGCAGGACTCTCCAAATTGGAATACCTCACACAAGTGAAATCACAGTGCTGGATAAAATGATCATGTCAAGAATTAAGACCACTCTCTGTGGTCCTGGTCATACCACACCTAGAATAACATGTTCATTTCTAGAATCGACATTTAGGAAGGACAATGATGGAGAGGCATGGTGAGGGGCCTGGAAACCTCACCCTATGAGGAACAGACGGAAGGAGGAGGGGTTGTGTGGTGGAGGAGCCCTGAATGCGGAATCAGGACCTCGGCTTGAACTCCAGCTCTACTCGCTACTGCCTGTGAGACCCTGGACAAGTCACTGAATCTCCCTGTCTAGGCCTGTTTCCTTTACTTTAAGTTGCCAGTCTTAAATTCCATGAACCTATAAGTGAGTGGCATTTTACTCTGAAAAGAGGACAGTGGAGTCAGTGGTAGCTCTTTTCCTATATCTTAAGGATTATACAAGGGTAAAGGGATTAGATTTTAGTACGGCTTCCAAATGAAGAATCAGAATCAAAGGAAAAGATAAAGTGCTTGGCATATAGTAGGTGATTAATAAATCCTTCAGGCATTGCTTAATAGGTTGATTACAGGGATGAAAGTGTTTCTTGACTTAATGAGATACTGAACTTCACAAAATGCAGTGACCTCGGTTTGGACGTAGTGAGTTACCCATTACGGAAGGACTCCAAGCAGAGACCGTATGACCTCTTGCCAGGGATATAGAGAGGATCCACTGCGTCTCAGGCAGGAAATGAGAGACTGACTCTCATTCTTTCCAAGTCTAAGACAGTCTAAGACTTGAGGCTCCTGTGAGCTGTCTGCTTTGGCACTGTGTGGTTGTGGGGAGGGGTATCTCCATTTCTTGACTCTTCTCTCCTAGAAATTTAGCAACCTCTCTTTCAAGAGTAAATATATAAGCATCTTTGCTCAATCATTTCTCCAAAGTGGACGTGGCACTGGGACCCAGAGATGCCAGAGGCGCTTTGTGCTACCCATGGGGACCTTTCTGTGGTGATTTCATGATCTCCTAACTGCCAGGTCTCTTTTCTGTCCTTTTTTTTTTCTCAGAGGAACATTATTTGTTTAACATTTGCAGGCTCTTGTGACCCTAGGGTTCTTGAGGCAGCACCAGTATCTCCTCTCTAGGTGGGGGAGGCTTTTTTCTCCATATCCTTCCTCTCTGTCTCCCATTCTTACAGTGGTTTTCAACCTCCCTTATCATCTCTCCTGCTCTCATTCCCACTTACTCCTGCCCCTCTCTTGCTGGCCCAGACTCCAGGCTTCCCTTTCCATCTCACTGGGAGAGCCATCCTTCCCAGGGCTCAGTCTCCACTCATGCCTACTCTTTCCCCGATATTTGATGTTCTTGAGGTATTTATTCACTTTTATACATTCTTTGTTCTTGCACAGGCTTCCTCTTAGTTGCTTCCCTCTCCTTTGTCTCTTGTTCCCAGGACAGACATCCCTTGAGACAAAAAGAATGATAGAAAAACTCATATTTCTGTCTGCCTCAGAGATAATGCTTTCCTTACATAAGCCCTGTAAGGTAGGGCCAGGATCATTCCCAATTTACAAATGAGGAAAGTGAGACTGATAGAAATTAGTATGCAAGACGGATAGGAGCCTGGATGAGAAAATTGAAAAGAAGTTATGAGTCAGCACTGCGGGATGGAAGGACCCCCCTCAGAGCTGAGCCCTCTGGTCCCTTCCCATTCATTCTAAGAGCCTTGACCAGTAGATGGTTCCTATGTCTATAGTGCTTTACTGTACAAAGATCAGGGCAGCTAGGAGGCTGATTGAATGGAATTCTGAGCCAAGAGTCAGCAACACCTGAGTTCAGATCCAGCCTCAAACACTAGCTGTGTCACCTGGCCTAGTCCTCTTGGCCTCAGTTTCGTTGTGTTAAATGAGCTGGAGGAAGAAATGGCAAACCAAAACCCCCAAAGTGGTCCCAAAGTATCTGAGGTGAATGAAAAATACTGAACAACGAAAGTATACAGAGGAACCTTTCTAAAGAAGAACAACGATATTAAGGAAAAATTAAGTAAAACGAATAAATTCACCAATAACGTGTGAAAGTACATCCCTGTTGCCATCCTTAGGACTTTTCTTCTATGGAAAGGAGTAGTGAGATTGCCTTCTTCCTCATTTTAATGGCCAGGCTTACTGAGTTTTGTATTACTCATACAGAGTTGGTCTCCGTCAAT
The DNA here is from genome assembly GCA_028658325.1 of Potorous gilbertii. NCBI lineage: Eukaryota > Metazoa > Chordata > Mammalia > Diprotodontia > Potoroidae > Potorous > Potorous gilbertii. The sequence goes on from CM053775.1 coordinate 47,574,294, forward strand.
AGCATGTACTTTTCTCTGAGTGCACGTACTGTTTCCTTTTTATTTTTGGACTCCTAGCACCTAGAACAGTATGTGCTTCAGAGTAGACTTTTAATAAACATTTTTTGACCAGCTGAGTGTCTTTGGAGCTGATGTCACAGCCCTTTCCTGACATCTAGTGGCCAAAAGAAGATATTGAAGAATACTCTAGCATGATTTTTTTCAGACAGCTCATCCTCAAAATAGTCATTGCAGGCTTTAGCAAGTATTTCTTGCCATCTGCTGGACACATGGAACATTGCAGCGTGATAGAAGTTTAGGACCAGAGTGGTATCTGTTACACAACTGAGATGCTTGTTTTTTGGCCAGTGTAGCTGTTACACTTTTACTCAGTCATCCCGTGTCCAAACCTCCAACGCACTTTAAACCACATTTTTATTGAATTTTAGCCCATGTTACGACTCCTTTTTGGTGAAGCAAGGAGAATGGAATTAAATAAAGCCCTAAATTTATTAAATGAGGAGAGGACTGAATTCCATCAGTGTCAACATGAATTGAGACTAAATCATCACCACCAGATTTGTCTGTAATTCTCTGAGACATCAAAAGTGACCTGACATAGGATAAGCCCTCAAAGCAGTGGAGACAGCCGTGAGCCCTCAATTACGGTTCAATGGATAAAGTCTGAATGTTGCCCAGACAAAGGATTTTGAGGACTTAAACGCAAGGAAAGCAAAGGCAAACAAAAACCTTTCACTCTGAAGGAAATTGATAAAGAAATATTAGGTTTGGGTGAGACTTTGCAAGTGTGAAATCAGGCACTCAGGAAAATATTTGCCCAGTTGCTCAGGGCTTATTGCTATTCAGGTGCTCATTGATGTCTGATTTTATGGGATGCCATGGACTCTAATCCATGGGGATTTATTAGAACGTTGTAGGAGTGGTTTGGTATTTCCATCTCCATTGTGTTCCCAATTTCCAGACGAGGAGTTGAGGCAAATAAGGCTTACTTTGCTAGCAAGTGTCTAAGCTGGGACTTGAACCCTGGCTCCAGGCACACTGTTCTATCTACTCCATCACCTTACTGCCCTGTCTAAGGCTATTAAAAAACACAAATCCAAACAACAGCAGCCCTGTGAGACTGCAGGTGTATTCATTATCTTCATTATTAAGACTGCAATTTCAGGCCTACTTTTCTACTTTCAAACCTCATCTTGCTGAGAGTGATGTTTTCCTATTATATTAGTAACCAACTGTTAAATTAGAATTTAGACATTTCTTGTCTATTTCCTCATACAAGGACAAGCTTCTGTAAGTCAGTCTGAACGACACTGATGATAAATGAGATTTTCAAATATTCACCGAAAATGCTCTTTGATCTTGGGCAGGACCTCAACCAACTAGAAAATTTCACTTGTGGTTTCAGTGCAAACGGAATATAATCTAGGGGAATTCCAGCCCTATAGTGTTAAGTCTTATGCACTTGCAGCCCTACACTGTGTCTTAGGGTACACCAGCTCATGAAGGAGAAAGCCAATCTGAGTGTCCTGTGGAGAGATGGATTCCTTTTTCCAGATTGCTGTAGGTAGTTAACACTCACGATCAAGGCATGTTCTTACTAGGAGGAGCTGAAGACTTTTTTCTCATCTCTTCGTTAACACACCCTCCCCCTCATTAACTGTTCACCAATCAAGGTTTATTTTTACCTGTCTCAGGCACTTCCTTTTCCAAAGATATTTAAGCATTCAGTGATCACCATGTTATTGTCTTTGGTTATGGAAAGAGACCATTGAACATCAATTTACTGATTATCAGTTAGTCTCATTAAAAAATTGATGATTAGTTACCAAGAAATTCTGTCTCTCAGACATTTCATTCTTCTCATTGCCCCTGTAACATGTTCCCCGTTTCGCTCCAACTGATCTATTCCATTCTGAACAAAGTCATCAATCTCCTTTCAGGCACTACCAACATTCCTAAATATATGGTGTGTATCTGTGGCCTTAGGTTTCTCTCTTCCCAATCATTCCTCTGAGACCCTCAATGGGTCCACAGGATCATTGGACCCTAGATCGAGAGATGAGAGGGACCCCAGAGAACATCTAGTTCAATTCCCTCATGTTAGAGAGTTGATTTCCCCAAGGTCACACATGAGATTTTAGATTAAGAGCTACAAAGGATATCAGAAGCCATCTATCCAACCTACTCAATTTATAGATGAGGAAACTGAGACCTAGTGAAAAGTGATTTACTTCAAGTCACACACAGGAATAGAGTTCTAGTGCAGAAAGTGATCTCAGAGGTGATGTAATGAAACCTTCTCATTCATTCTGGGAAGTGAAGCCCAGAGGCCTTAAGGGACTTGTTCAGGATTACACTGGTCATTGATGACAGAGGCAGGATTGGAAACAAGGCCTCTGACTCCAAATCCAAGCTCCTTCTATTCTTTCAAAAAATGATCCTGTTGCCCATCTCCTCTTCCTCTTTCTGTGTCCAGGTAAGGAATGTTGTTATTAGAAGCCAGTTTCTATTTTAGTGACTCCAAGGGGAAGGGATATGTAATGGAATAATTCCATTTAGTTCTGGGAGCCAAGTTAAGACAACACTTTCCGGGGTACCCTGTTCCCTTAATTCTTACCCTTCCTCTGTCATATTCTTTACCTTTCCCTCTTCCCAGATCTTAAACAAGTGCTGGACTGGTATTAAGAGCTCAACAAATTTGGTTTAGCATGTGTTTGACTGCAGACCATATTCTATGACAGATGATGTGTCTGGTTCATTGGTCTGAGCTAAATTTCCACAAGAATGCTCGTAAGGGGCGTATGCTGGACACTGACATCTGGTATTGAGAAGGTAGACCTGCTCATAAGGTTCTCATCATCCCTGTAGCAACCCTCTCAATTTATATTTGTGGGAACCAAGGCCCAAGCAGGGGAGGTGACTTACCCAGTGTCACACTGATTCCAGAACCCAGATTTAAACTCAGGCCCTGTTACTGTCACTTTGGCGTTCTCTGACTCTCAGGGTCATCTTTGATTCTTCCCCCTTCCTCACATCCCAGTCTCAAGTTCACTCAATTCACAAGTCCTTTTGATTCTACTAGCAAAACCTATCTTGCATCAGCACTTCCACTCCCATGGCAATTACCCTGATTCAAACCCTACCCAACTTTCATGCCTGGATTTTTCCAATTTCTTCCTAACTGATATCATAGCCTCAAGTCTCTCCAGACTCCAATCTGTCTTCCACCCAGATCCCAAACTAATCATTCCTTAGTCAGATCTGACCATATCCTTCCCCTACTCACAAATCTTCAGTGTTTCCCTACAACCTCTGGGATTAACTACACAATCATTAACCTGGCCAGTAAAGCCCTCCACAAACTGGAGTCTACCTTCACATACTCTCCATTCCAGTTAAACTCCCCTTCTGGCTACTCACCATACATGGCTCTTCTCTGGTTTCCACCCCTTGGTAGAAACAAAGTCCCCCAAGTCTAGAATGCCCTCCTTTCTCCACTCGAAGTGCCTGCCTCCCTTCTAAGGTGTAAGGACACACAGAGAGAAGGGCTGGGGTAGGTGAGGGGCTAGTGTTAATGCCTCAAGTGAAGTTGTGAGGAAACTCCAATCAGCATGCCACTGCACTTGGAAGAAAAGGAGGCAGGAGAGTTAAATGTGACAGTCATGAGGAAGACTTAAAGCCATCTTGGAGGGACATGATAAGAATTGAATTGTCCTCATCTACCTGAAAAAAAGGTGATACAAATGATGGTGCCTCTGTTTTATTATGGTTATCCATAAACAAAAGAGCTACCATTTATACAGAGCTCTTGAAGATTCCAAGGAACTGTGTAAATCCTACCCTCACTACAATCTTGCCAAATAGATGCTGTTGCAAATCCCATTTTCAGTAGAGGAAACTGAGGCTGAAAAAGGTTTAGTTGTTTGCCCTTCATCAAGCAGTCAGTCAACAGACATTTTTCTTCAGACTTGTCACATAACAGTTACTGTGATAAGCACTAAAGATACAAAGAAAATGGAAAACAGGGTCCCTGACCTCAGGTATTCACATATTGGTGGAAGAGACAAGAGGGAAATTACTACGATCATTCAAAATACAGACATTGAATGAAATGGACAGGAATCACAGAGGGAAGACACTAACAGTGGAGGGTGAAAGATAAACTAGGAAAGAAGGTGAGATTTGGGCAGAGTCTTGAGGGAAGCCAGGAGCTCGAGATGAGAAATGAGAATATTCCAGTTCTGGAGGACGTCCTGTGGAAAGGCATGAAAGTCCGGAGATGGGTATAGGTGGGCAGGAAGGATTAAGGCAACTGGAAAGGTAGGAAGAGGTCAGACTATGACCTTTGATGGGAAACAAGATTTTTCTATTTCCTTCTGAAAGTGATAAGAAGCCCTCAGATTCTGTTGAGCAAGGAGTGATATGTCCAGAACTGTGCTTCAGAAAAATCTCTTTAGGAGCTGAGGGGAAGAAGGGTTGAAGGGGGTAACTATCAACAAAGCAACGAAAAGATTGCTGCAACAGTCCAGGTGTGACGTGATAAGGGCCTTCCCCAGCCTGGCAGCTGGACATGGAAAGAAATGGAAGAAAGACAAGAAAGAGATGTGAAGGGAGAAACAACTGGACATGGAAACACACTGGATTTAGAGTTAAGTCAGGCCAGGCCCAAAGGGAGTTAACCACCTACATAAGATCCTTGCTTAGCAACAGGATGCTACAGAACCTAGTCTTGGTGGACCTCCAGTGAAATCCCCTCTAGTAACTTGAGGCCCTTGGTTTGTTGAACTCCCAGAAGCAGTAAATACCTAGTTCTCAAAATGCACAGACCTCCTTGAACATGGCCAAACTCATTGGAATACCACACCAAAACACTCGGCATATAGCTCCATCTATTCCACCCAAAGTACCGTCCAATCTACCCAAGGGCAGATCTCCAGGCAGCTCTCCTGCTACTTGAGTGGTCCACCACGAAGGAGATATTTCTTTTTAATGGTTGCTGTGCAGTAGCTGATGGTCATGCTGTGGCCAGGCCAGTGACAGGCTAACAATTTAATGACCAATTTACCACCTCTTTGGGGAGCCTTCACAGTAGAGAAGTATCTCCTCTAGGCTCAAGAACTTGACACTGTATACAATTCATGTCTCTGCCCAGAAGAAAGGACCATTCCCAGGAGAACATACTGGAATGAACAAGTTGATGAGCCCTGTGAAGCTTAAATACTCCCTATCATTTCCCACTTGGCTGCTTTCCTGGACTTCATCCTCTCCAAAAGCTCATCATTAACTCGCACCTCCTCAGCACTTCCTGCCAATGGGGCCCTTCCCTCCCTCTGGTTGGAGGGGGTAATGAGATGAACATTTGGGAGTTCCCCCCAGATCCTCCACCATTTAAGGTTCAACCATTTAAGGAGGTTATAGGGAGTTCCCCCCATCATTTCTCACTCACTGCTGCCCTGGGCTTCATGATCTCCTAAAATTCATTGATCCTTAGATGAAATCTACTCAGACAGCCCTACTTCCCCAGGTCACTTCCCACCTGGTTGTAACACTGGGGCATGTCTCCCCACCAGGTAACCTTCTCTTCAGCTTCCATTTCCATTTCTTTTTCTAGGTTGTCTTCCCCCACTGGGTTGTGAGTACCTGGAGGGCAGAGACTGTGTTATGTCATTCTTTGTATCTGCAACTCTAAGTACAGCACCTGGCACATAGTAGGTACTGAATGAAAGTTTACTGAGTTTTGATCCATGGGGATGTGAAAACTATGCAACAGAGCACCCATAAAAGAAGCCTCTACATCATCCATGATGGCTGTTGTGCCCCTCCACAAACACTTTGAAACTTTTCAAATCCAATGCCACATAAAAAAGTCCTCTGCTAGTAAGATATCGTGAGGGATTTGGTCAGTTTCCTGCTGGCCAAAGGACTATATAGGATCAGGGCCACAGTAAAGAGGCCTCTGGCACATTCGGAAGGTTGTGGGTACCTATCTAGGGCATTGGATGCCCTAGATAGGTACTAATTGCCCAAGCTGGCACTAAGTTAAGAAATTGCTATAGCTTTCACATTAGCAGCCACTCATCCATGAACAAAAGTATAAGATATATCACACGTTTATCTCATGTCCCTCCTCACTCACAAGTAGTTAGGATGGAGGAATGATGGAAAAGTCTGCTCAAGTAAGCCCTAAAGACACCAAACCCTTAGCAAAGCCTGAAATACTGGTTCGACAGGCTTCCGCGAGCAGTCGTCACTCTCAATAAGGCAATTCCAAGAAGTTACCTCTCTCTTGTATCCTTGCAAACCCTGTGTCAGAGGATGGAAAATGAGGTAAAGAATATAGAACACCAGTACTGGAGCTCATAGTCCAGAGGAGAGATGTTCCTTGTATAAATCCACATTCAAACATCTCTTTCTTTTTCACACTAAAATATGAGAAAACGGGGGTTGGACTTTCTTTTTGGTATACTCCACAAATACAGGAGTGCCAACAACAACTATGGTGCCCTAAACCCTCACAGATGTCTTATGACAATGACTCATACGGAAAAAGTGTGTACAGTATTTTCTCTCTCCAGAATCCTTCATTTTCCCCGAATCATCAGACTTGAAATTTATCTGACTTGTGACATGTCCCATTAGTTCATCCCTGGCAACTAGGTTCTACACATGCATTCCTATTAAATACATTTTCACCATAGTCATGTTACATAG
>CM053775.1:47581504-47592738 GCA_028658325.1 Potorous gilbertii
CTGTTTGCTAATATTTTTTTTGTAGGAGATTTTTAAGAAAGAAAGAGGACCCGAGTCTCAAAGACAATTAACTGGAAACTATTTACACCACACCCAGAAGAGAACTTCAACAGTTAATGTACTGAGAACTAGATGGCTGGATTAAATGAGACTTCTGAGACTTAAAAGAACAATTTTATTGACTGTTTACCTTTTCCCTTTGTGTCTAGATCTGTAAGATCTACTTTATAAAGTAGATTGCTCCTTTGGTTTTGTCACTGTGTTGATAATTCTCTCCCTTTCCTCCCCGCTCCCGTAGTTACTCATCATAAGTCCCCAAATCCTGGATGAAGTCTTGGCCATATCAGTTACTGATTCATTGAGGAGGCCACGCCTCTCATTAGAATAAGACGGAGAATGTGAAAAATGATTATTAATAACCAATATCTTGGAGATTCAGTGCTTCCTCCAGCCTCCTTCTTTCAAATGCCAGACTTTTAAGTTCACTCTTTCTTCAGAAGGACATTACTGATGAGACCGCATTAGCTCTCTTTCTCCTGGGTCTGTCCCCACACAAGTTTACAAGTAATTTGATGTAAAGTAGGGAAAGGCACAGTGTTCAACTCAGTCTTGGGTGGAGACCAATTCTTTTGTCTAGATAGTGCAGGGAGGGGTTGGGGGGTCTAATAAAGGTGAAATTTCCTGTCCAGAAGGGAAATGATGATGGCTTGGCATCAGCCCCAGTGTAAAGAACACATAAACTTTGCACATTAATCACAAAGTAAGCCGAGTTGTAAACTGCAGCTCTCATGTATAATGCATGAATGCTGACTGCTTTGAGAGAAATAAACGTAGATAAAAGCCAAAAAAATAAATTTATGAGTAAAACTGCTTTTGAGAGTGGCTGGATCAATTCATAGCTGCACCAGCACTTTATAATTGGGCCTGTTTTCTCACAGCATCTCCGACAATTGTCTGTATCTTTCTTTTTATTGCAATTTTACCAATCAGTTCATAAAGGCAATTAGTTGTTCTCTTAACTGTTTTCTATCTGTATTTTGAGTCAATGCCCTATTACTCATGGTTATGAAGGAGAATTCAGATTTCAGAAATGCTTTCATTTGAATTTTCCAATTATTAGTAATTTTGACTATTATTCCATATGTTTGTGGAAAGTTTAGGTTTATTCCTATAAAAACTACTTGTTTATATTTTTTGACATGTTTGATATGATATCAGTTGGGAAATTCCTCTCGTGTATAAATGAGAATTTGTTTTCTATATGCCTTACATATCAGAGAAACTGTGCAAAGACGTTTTTTTTTTCTCCATTGACTGGCTTTTATCTAGTTTTAGATGCATTACTTTTCTTTTTACAAAAATATTTGAATTAGTTTGAATGAATGTAATTTAAATTATCATTTTAACCTCCTGGGATCCTCTATATCTTTTTTGTTTCTGAACTCTTCCTCTGCCTATAGATAAGAAAGGAAATTTCCTAACTTTTGGAATATGTTCAAAATATTCCCTCTTATGTCTAAATCATGTATTCATTTGGAGTTTATCTTGGCTTATATTGTGAGATGTTGGTCTATGCCTATTTTCTGCTGTACTACTTTTCAGTGTTCTCAGAAGATTTTGGCAAAAAGTAAGCCCTTACCCCAGTAGTTATTGTCTTTGGATTTCTGGAACACTGACCTATTAGCTTCATTTGCTTCAAAAATCAGATAAGTAAATAAAAGGAGGTGCTGATTTTATGAAAATACTAATAAAATAGATGAACTGTTAACTTGATTAACAAAAAGAAAGAATTAAACCAAATGTCCAGTTTCAAAAAGCAAAAGAGTGAGTACATAACCAATGAAGATGAAATTAAAGTAATGTTTAGGAATTATTTTGCCCAATCATATGCTGGCAAAACTATCTAAATTAAATGGGTGAAAACTTACGAAATATAAACTGCCCCTGTTAACTGAAGAAGTAAATTGCTTAGCCCTATGTTAAAAAAAAAAGCATTAAGGCAAAAATATGTTCCTTAGGGGGGAAAAAACCCCAAGAAACAGATGTATTTGAAAGTAAACCTTACTAAACATTAAAAAGAAAAGCATTTCATCCCAATAATATGCAAAGTATTTGAAATAACCGGTAGAAAAGAAGTCCTATCAAATTCCTTTTATGACACAAATATGGTTTGGATACGTAAACAAGTGTGTGGGAATATACACACACTAATCCATTCTTGGTGGAACTGTGAAATGACATATCCATTTTGGAAAGTAATTTGGAATTATGCAAATCAAGTAAAAAAAAATGTCCAAATCCTTTAAAACAGAGATTCCGTTACACCCCAAGCAAGCCACTGATAAGAAAAAACATCCCTATATACTTCAAAATAATGATAATAGCACTTTTTGTGACAACTACGTTTTGAGGAAAAAATAGATGATTATCACCTATGTAATGCCTAACAAGGAATAGAACATGAATGTCATGGGATACTTCTACCATGCTGTAAGAAATGATGTGCGTGAAAGATACAGAAAAGTATGGAAAGATCTTTGTGAACTGGTGCTAAGTAAATGAAGCAGAGCCAAGAATAAAACTACATATGCACAGTAATTACAACAATTTAAATAGACAGAATGACAAAAAAAAAATAGAAGTACCTATTACAAAGTATTAAAAATCAAGGGGGAATGAAAAGGACACATGAGAACACACCATCACTCTATCCTATCCAGGTGTTGAAAGGTCCACGGTTGTTATGCCTGCACACTTTATTTTGAATTTATTGATCATTTGTGATCTTTTCTTCCCTAAAACAAAATATATAATTTGTTACATAGCATGGTTCTCGAGGATGAGGGATACATGGGATATCCTATTGATGTAAGAAACAGAAAATATCAACAAAAAATTTTTAAAAGAGGTCAAGTACCTCCAGGAAAATAATTAAGGGGGAGAAGAATGAAAACAACTATTGTTGTTAATCCTGTCTGACTTTTCCTGACCCTATTTAGGGTTCTCCTGGAAAAGATACTGGAGTGGTTTGTCATTTCCTTCTGCAGCTAATTTGCCAGATGAGAAACAAATGGAAAATGGGTTAAATGACTTCCCAAGGGTCAAACAGCTAGTACGTGTCTGAGACCAGATTTGAACTCAAGGAGATGATTCTTCCTGACTTCATGCCCCATAGAATGCCTCGCTGTCCAGAAAACAAACTGAACTTGTTACAAATTGAAATGGAAAGGATTAGCTATGCAATGTATATAAGTAAACAAATAAAACAAAATAGTGTTTAAACAAAAAAAAAATCAAATGCCATAATAGAAAATCAGTTTGCCAGAAATTTGTTAGAACATGAAGTCACAACCACTTATCAAATTAAAATACAAATGGAAGCATGTATTAGGTGTAAAAGGGGAAGCAACAGCAAATTCGAGGAAGAAGGAGGAAATTACTTTTCAAAACTATGGATAGGGGAAGAGGATATGACAGGAAAAGCAACAGAGAGAAATGACAGAAACCAAATTGGATAATTCTGCTTTTATATAATGGAAATGTTTTTGCACAAACACATCAAATGCAGTTAAAATGTGAAGGGTAACAGTTAAGTGAAGAAAAGCATCTTTGCAGTAAAACTCTCTGAGGACAGTTGCATATGCAAGATATAAAAGGAACTGATTGCAATTTCCAAGATTAAGAGTCATTCTCCAATAGGTTAAAGGATATGAAAAGGAAGTTTTCAAAAGAAGAAACGCAAGCTACCAATAGCCCTATGACAAAATGCTCCAAATCACTCACAATGAGCGAAACGCACTTTAAAACAACGCTTGTCTTTCAGTCGGTAAATCATAGAGATCCACAGGTTCAAGAACAGCTCCCTCTTTCTGTTTCACAACAAGGTACATGGAAATGGCCCTTTTTCCAGATTCTAGTTCAAACCAGAACAAAAACCAAACATACCATATAATTAAAGGACAGACACCAAAGGACAGAGATGACACACGGTGAAGGGAAGGGGAAGAGTTTCTAGGCTGTCTCCTCTCTTCCCAGCTCGAGGCCAAGCCAAGGATAGGAGGAAGGGAGGAAGAAAGGACGGACACATCCACTTGTGGAGGGAGGGGAGATAGTGAGTGTCCCCAAAGTCTTCTCTGGCTTCTACCGCACCCCGACCAACCCCACTCCCCACCCTCTCCGAGCCCCAGACCTCCAAAGAGCAGGGCAGGAAGAAGTTCCAGGCAACACACATACTCACACACATACAGGCATCTACACATCAATACACACACATACACACATACAGTTATGTAATCACCACACACACACACACAAGCATCTACACACCAACACAGACACATATAGGCATCTACACACCAACAGACACACACACATACAGACATTCACACACAGGCACAAACACACACATACACACACACACACACACACACACACACACACACACACATGATCCTACCTACAACATACACAGAAAAAAGGTATCGATCCTCCCAGGCCTTCCCACTCACCCTTTCCACGTTCTCCCCAGCACTAAGCGAAGCCAGTGGGGGAGAGGCGAGGTGGGCTTTATGAAAGGGGAGGAAGGGAAGAGAAGAGAGGAAGGGGAGGGGTGGAGGCAGGAGCTGGGGCGTGGTCACGTACCTCCCTCACGGTCTCTTAGGAGTGAGACTGCGATAATAGAGGGGAAGGGTGGAGGAGGAGGGAAAGGGAGGTGGGTGAGGGGCAGGCAGACCCTGAGAAGTTCGCCCTGCTCACACCCTGCTCCAGAGACAGACTCACATCTACCGGGGTGGGAGGAACCGGGCACTGTGACATCACTGCAGGAGGGGCTCGTCTATTCCCAGAGCAAAGGGAGGAGGGAAGGGCTCCTCTATGACGTCAGGCCTAGAGCAGTTGGGAAACACCCACCAGTTGGCTCTCAGCCTCATTTACCAGCCTGGCTAGGGGAGGGGGCCTCAATGCCTCCTCCACCTACAGGTGGACCTGGGCTCAGCAGGGTCCCAGTTGCCTGAGGGCAGGCTGCTGGGGCTGGGGAGAGGGGGGCCAGCAGCTGAGCTCAGCTAGGGGTTGTGGAGGGTCGAAGCCTTTACGGAAACGAAGAGGACAAAGAGAGGGAGGGGAGGTCGAGGGAGGGTCGTCCTGGGCCCCACAAAAGGGAAGGGCAAGGCAGCTGCAGCAGCCTCTGCAAACCAGTAACTCATGAATGGGAACTTGGATTCTGCAGCACCCCGGAGCAGAGGAGGATAGGGGGAGGGAGGGATCGGGCACTGTGAAGTCAAGGCAGGGCAGAGCTCAGCCCCCTTTCTCCAGGGAGTGGAGGACAAGATCAGGACCGGCAGGGAGGGGCGCCCAGGGAGGCAGTGAACATTTAATGTGCCCAAAACCGATTCTATTTCTCTTTGTCAACATCCAACAGCCACTTCCTGGTCTGGATCGAATTCTCTGCGAAATTGCTGTCTATATCCTGCTCTCTCTCTCTCTCTACATCCTTGTCCCTAGTTTACCTTTCGCCGAAACGAGTTATCGAGGATTTACACAACCCCTTAGGTTAGAGGAGATCCCACCAGATATAAAAACACCACTTCAGCAACAATAGACCCTGGACAGCTCTGCAGTATAAGGTCAAGTAACCCTCCTCATCCAGTAATACTCACACATGCATTAAAGGAAGGCCATAGGGATATGGCAGCCCAACCGTGGGCCGAGGTGGCACAGCGGCTAGAGCGCTGGGCCTGGAGTCAGAAAGACCCATTTTCCTGAGTTCAAATCTGGTCTCAGATAGCTATTAGCAATGTGACTATGGCAACTCATTTAAACCTCTTTGCCCCATTTCCTCGTCTGTCAAATGATCTGTAGAAGGACATGACTAATTCTTGCCATGAAAACCCCCAATAGGATCACAAAGAAATGCACAAAACCGGAAAAAGACCCGACTGGACACAACCATCCTGTGAGTCTTCAAAAATATTGAGTGTATAATGGTCAGAAGTACTCAGACCCAAACTACTCACCTGTCATCACCACAGATGACAGTGTATCCTGTGTCATCATCAAAGAAAAAGAAAAAGACAGAAGCTTTACAAAACCTGGGTCCAAGGAGATCACTTCCGAGAAAATCTCTTTCTTCCTACAGATGCTTTGTTGTGTTATTAGAATTATTAATGAAAGACATGGCCCAAAATGCCCTTTAATTTCTTTTTTTCCAATCTGAAAACCATTGACAGTGAATTAATAAAGGCCTGCTGTCCCATTCAACAAGGTATTTTGAAATTTCAATTCCAAGACCTGTGTGATAGGACTAATTTCTACCACTATTTCTCCTCAAGATAGGTTTAATCCATGCCTCTTCCTTCCCTACTAACAGCGATTAATTTTCCCCAAAAGATGATCAAGCTACTCTTGAAGCCCCAAGGCAATCTTTTTATACTTCTTCAACTCACTGTTCTCCTCACCACAATGGATCTTCAGAAAATTTACATCCCTCCTCAAACCTTCCATGACTCCCTCCTGCAACCACCTATCCTCTCAACTGAAAAATTTGCCTCATATTTTACTGAAAATATGAAGGTCATCTCCCTAGAGCTCCTTCTTCTCCCCTCTTCTTCCACTCACATCACTCAGATACTTTTGGCCACTGTCTCCTCCTCCAGCCCTCTCTCACACATAGAAATGTGCTTATTCTTTACTGAGTCAAACTCCTCTCTACCAGCCCATTTCCTCCAGCAGACTTCTCCCTCTATCATCTCCATTCTTTCACTTGAATATCTCCCTGTTTAATGGCTGCTTCCCCCTGCCAATAACCACAGCCTATGTTTCTCACAATATTAATTTTTTTTTCTCCCAGATCTCTCTATTCCTTCTGATTATCATCCTATATATCACCTCCCTTGCATGACTAAACTTGAAAAGGCCATTTACAAGTCATCTTTATTACTTTCCTTGCTATTCTTCACTCTATACAGTCTACCTTCTGCCCTCATCATTCAACTGAAACCTCTCACTAGTGTTTCTAACCATTTCTTAGATGTCAAATCTAATGTGCTTGTAATTGAAAGAGTTTATGTAGACTACGTAGTACTTTTACTTTAGGTTCGGACTTTAACATGCAATGACATGCACTAAAGTAAGCTTAAGAGGTAATTAAATTTTACTACTACAATAAGCGCAAGTTTGCAAGTGCATACACATAAACAGTAGATAATAGTTAAGATAGGGTAGAAAAAGAAAATGTATATGTCACCAGCCCAGTCTGAGCTCCAACACTTTAGCACAACTGGAGATGCTGAAAGAGCAATCGGTAAATGTCCTGGCTGGGAGAGCAGAAGCAGGCATCCCCGCTTCTGCAGCAAAGACCTCCAAAGACCCATCTCTCACTCAGTCCCTTTGTAGGTGTTAACTTCAGAGAAAAGAGGACCTTTAGAACAAAGAAGGAACTCTGGCCAAAAGTTTCAGTTGTTGACTTTGATGTATATGCCCAAGGACTGGCCAGGTCCTTGAACACAGACATCTACTCCCTTAAGGAGTTTTATGATTCTTAAGATAAGTGTCCCTTAGCCCTGGCTGCATGCTTCATTAATTCTTTTACTTGCCTTGGCACTCCCAGAAGCATATAAACTTTAAGTTACATTCTTTATGTTACGTCATGTGGTGGTCATGCAAGGGACTGGGGAGAATCTTCCTCAGTTTCCCCACAGCCCTTTTCTCAATCCTCACATTTTCTGAACACTGTGCAGCCTTTAACACTCTTGTTCACCTTTTTCTTGATACTTTTGTCTCTTTAAGTTTTTATGACTTTATTCTCTCGAGGATCTCCTTTTCAACATGCATTTATTAAGTTCCTGGCACAGGACCAATCACTCCAAATTGTTGTTGTTTGGTGTTTCTTTTGTTATTGAAGAAGATCATGACATCAAGGCGAGACATGACTTGCAGTTGACTTCGATTTAAGTGAGGGAGGGTTGTGCAAGGTCCCAATAACTTTCGCCTCCAGATCCATCTGGGTCCAGTGGCCAAATTTTCATCAGGGAGACTGAAGATGGCCCAGGATGAAATGGAGACCCTGGTCATTTCAGGGTAAGGTTTTATCAGATTCTCACTTTGAGTGAGATACAGACGTTCAATGAATAGGCTTCTTTAAGCAGTTACTCAGGGGATGGCCCCTTTAGCAATAATAAAAAATAAGATCAAAATGGGAGGGGAAGACCCTGAGGGTTCCTGGGTAAAAGAGAAAGAGTTATTATTTAGTACTTACATTTACTCTGTGCTAGTTGGGCAGGAACATGTTGTCCAATCTATGAGCTTCAGAGTGAATTGGGCTTAAAGCTTGGTCTTTGAGCAAGAAATCTAGCCAATCAACCCAAAGGAACACAGGAGATGAGAGGAGAGGAGAAGGGGAGGAGAGAGGAGAGGGGCTGCTACTGGAAATACAAAGTAAGGCAAAAGACAGTACCTGCTCAGGAGTACCTCACCGTAGCCACTCCTCCTCAGCATCCAGAGCTGGATCTTCATCCAGGTCATGCCCTGCAACCATGAGTGTCCCCCTGGGCTGGCTTCTCTTCTGACTGCTATTTCACTTGGTGGTCTCATCAATTCCTATAGATTCAATCATCTCTATGTAGATGATTCTCACATCTACTTTTCCAATCTGAACCTCTCAGCTGACTTCTAGTTTTGAATCTTCAACTTGCCTATTGGATATAAAAACTGGATATCCTGCGGACATCTTAAATTCAACATATCCAAAGTTGAACTTTTTCTGTCTCTTTATGCTCCACACTCTTCCCTTTCAAAATTCCTTACTGCTACTGAAGGTTCCACTATTATTTCAGGCACCCAGGCACACAACGTATTTGTCTTCCTTCACTCTTGACCTTCTCACTGACCCCCAAACCGACATATTGGCAAGTATAGTTCTTGCTAGACAATAAGCACTTGAACAATGCCTTTTACTCATTCATTCATTTACTTTTCAATGAAACTACTTGTGTTTTGTTTGTTTGGGAGTGTGTGCTTGTCAGGAGAGCTGACATTGCTGGTGGAGGTGGGAGTGGGTTGTCAAATGCTGAAGTTACCATACTATCTGCAAGGATAAGGTTTGGGCAGGGAGAATATAAGTTGAGAACATGATAACCCACCAGAGACTCAAATTTCCGGAAGACCCAGGGACAGTGTTCTCAGCTGCATGGCAGATCAAGACAGTGTAGTCTCCTAGAGGACAATGGAGTTTGTATATATGTGTTTGAATGCATAGGAGAGTGTATGTGAGAATGGGTGGCTTTGTACGAAAGAGAGAGAGAGAGAGAGAGAGAGAGAGAGAAAGAGAGAGAGAGAGAGAGAGAGAGAGAGAGATGGAAGTGGGAGAGACCAATCCATCACAGGTAGTACTCTCCTTTCTTTACCCTCTGTCCTACCATACTTTCATCCCTCTGCCTCAGAATCTCAAAATATTCCCCATGATCCTGGTGAAGATCCTAGGCACTGTGTCTCATGTCTCTTCTAGAACTTTACTAGTAAGTGAAGGAGGGTAGCAGCTGCCCTGGGGATCTCTTCCCCTTATGATAAGGAGGCAACCGCACTAAAGAGAGCTGCAGGAAGGAGGGGTGGTGCTGCTCAGCCTTGAGGGCTTCAGAAGGGGACGTCAGAGGGAAAGGGAGCAGTGTCTTCAGGAGAAGTTGGTGTTCATATGCATTTGTGTGTGTGTGTGCACGTGTGTGCATGTGTATGTACACGTGTGTAATTTTCCACTTCTCTTTACCTGGCTTGTAGATGCCTTATCTAGGGTCATTTCAGGTTGCATGAATATAAACATGGGAAGAAGCCTGGGTTAGGGCCAGTATTGGAGTTAGAAAGACCTACCCACTGGCTTGGCCATGTGACAACAAGCAAATCATTTAACCCCTCTGTGTCCCTAATCTGTGGCTGATTGACATGAGCAGCAGGACTCTCCAAACTGGAATACACCACACAAGTGAAATCACACAGCTGAATAAAATAATCATGTCGAGAATTAAAATCACTCTCTGTGGTCCTGGTCATACCACACCTAGAATATCATGCTCATTTCTAGGATTGATATTTAAGAAGGACAATGGTAGAGAGACATGGTGAGGAGCCTGGAAACCTCACCCTGTGAGGAACAGATGAAAGGAGGAGGGGTTGTGTGGTGGAGGAGCCCTGAATGCAGAATCAGGACCTCGGCTTGAACTCCAGCTCTACTCCATACTGCCTGTGAGACCCTGGGCAAGTCACTGAACCTCCTTGTCTAGGCCTGTTTCTTGTACTTTAAACTGCCAGTCTTAAATTCCATGAACCTATGAGTGAGTGCATTTCACTCTGAAAAGGACAGTGGAGTAAGTGGTAGTTCTTTTCCTATATCTTAAGGATTATACAAGGGTAAAGGGAGTAGACTTTAGTGTGGCTTCCGAATAAAGAATCAGAATCAAAGGGAAAGATAAAGTGCTTGACATATAGTAGGTGATTAATAAATCCTTCAGGGATTGCTTAATAGGTTGATGACAGGGATGAAAGTGTGTCTTGACTTAATGAAATTCTGAACTTCACAAAATGCAGTGACCTAGGTTTGGAGGTAGTGAGTTCCCCATTACGGAAGGACTCCAAGCAGAGACTGTATGACCTCTTGCCAGGGATATAGAGAGGATCCACTGTGTCTCAGGTAGGAAATGAGAGACTCATTCTCATTCTTTCCAAGTCTAAGACAGTCTAAGACTTGAGGCTCCTGTGAGTTGTCTGCTTTGGCACTGTGTGGTTGTGGGGAGGGGTATCTCCATTTCTTGACTCTTCTGTCCTAGAAATTTAGCAACCTCTCTTTCAAGAGTAAATATATAAGCATCCTTGCTCAATCCCTTCTCCAAAGGGGACCTGGCACTGGGACTTAGAGATGCCAGAGGCACCTTGTGCTACCCGTGGGGGCATTTCTGTGGTATTTTCATGATCTCCTAACTGCCAGGGCTCTTTTCTGTAATTTTTTTTCTTAGAGGAACACCATTTGTTTAATATCTGCAGGCTCTTGTGACCCTAGGGTTCTTAGGGCAGCACCAGTATCTCCTCTCCAGTTGGGGGAGGCTTTTTTCTCCATATCCTTCCTCTCTGTCTCCCATTCTTGCAGTGGTATTCAACCTCCCTTCTCCTTTCTCCTCCTCCTCTTCCCACTTGCTCCTGCCCCTCTCTTGCTGGCCCAGACTCCAGTCTTCCCTTCCCACCTAACTCAGAGAGCC
>CM053775.1:47615586-47632917 GCA_028658325.1 Potorous gilbertii
TTAAATCTACAGTACACACCATAAAATATCTGGAATTCTATTTGCCAAAACAAACCCAGGGATTTTATGAACACATTTGCAGAACACTTTTCGTATAAATAAAGTTGGACCTAAGTAACTGGAAAAAGACATCAGTTGCTTGTGGGTAACCCGAGCTAAGATAATAAAATTACAATTCTACATAAATTAATTTACCTATTCAGTGTCATACCAATCAATCTACCAGATAATGATTTTCTTGAGCTAGAAAAAATATTATCAAAATACATTTGACAGAAGAAAGAGTCCAGAATATCAAGGGAATAAATGAAAAGAAATGCTAGGGAAAGTAGCCTAGCCATACCAGATCTCAAATTGTATTATGAAGTAGCAATCATCAAAGCTACTTAGTACTGGCTAAGAAATAGAGGGTAGATCAGGGGAATAACTTAGGCACTCAAGACATCGGAGTCAATGAATATTGAATTCCACTGTTTTATAGACCCAAAGACTCCAGATACTGGTAGTACTGGGAAAGAAAAAGAAATTATACTTGAGTCAGATAGCATTTGCTATCTACTCTAAGATCTATTTGAATATCATTTGATCAGAACATGTTCAAAAAATGTAGATAGTGTATCCAAGAGAAGAAAGAAATTATAGGATGTTATTGAATCAATGAGAATAGAATTTTAATGTTTAATATTCTGTTATATTCATATTGTGTTAGTTGAGTACCATTTCTAACCTCAAAGGGAGCAAGACCTCCCACCTTCCCAGTGTAGACCATCTCTTAAGCTGAACTGCAACTTCTCAAAGATAGGTTCCCAGTTCATGTGACAGGACACCTAAAGGACACCATCTTCTTTGGTGCAGCAATTGTGACTCTTAGTTAACTTGTTGATATAGAAAGCTGTCATGAAAATACTTTCAAATCTCTCATTTCCCCAAAAGGCAAAGCAAGATCCAAGGCATTTTTTTCATTCAGGATAGACTATCATGTCATAGGCAGGAAGTCAAAGAACTCAAGTCAGGTCGATAAATGCATCACCACCTGAGAGAGTGAATTATATTCAGTGCTTACTAGAAAAGGCTCTGTATTTAGGAAGAATGATTTTTCTTTAAATATTTCAAAACTTAATGTATCACTCACATGTCTACTCTTAGAACGCCTAATCAGATGAGAGGAACCAAGTGAGATGATGGGAAAAGAGCCAGCAAGATTTCATGACTACACCCCTGATCTTTGAGTCAGGTAGCCCTGACTTCAACACCTGTTTCAGGCATTAACCTTCAGCCAAATGGTATCAGACAACTCACCTCACCTTCCTTGGTCTCGGTCAAATGAGGGGTTGGACAAATTCTCCTGTGAGGTTCCTTCCAGATTCAGTTTTTTACTTTGAGCCTGTGGACCTCATTTAACGACCTAAGAATGGGTGGGAGGAGAGGGAATTAGAGATAGCGGATGGAGACCATAGGTTAGAAAATGTTGGCTTTGTTGATTATATATATATATATATATACACACATATATATATATATATACACACACATATATATATATATATATATATATATGTATATGTATACACACACACACACACACACACAGAGAGAAAGAGAGAGAGAGAGAGAGAGAGAGAGAGAGACCTTCCTTCTTTGTTGGAGTAAATTGTAGAATGCAACACGGTAAGTAGTATAATTACTAGAATTGGAGCCAAGAGCACCAGATAAGAAGCCCAGATTTGACTACCAATAAATAAAGCAGTAACCTCGCTTATTTTTTGACTTTGAATTCTGTAGTATTCTAAAATGGGTCTAGTTAAAGATTTTCATATGCTTTGGACACCTAGGAAAGTGTTCATCTTCATGTCTGATTTAACACTGGCAAAGTTTTAGTCAAACTTGTGATATTTGTTTTATGGTTTTGTTTCAAAGTGACAAAATGCAATTAGAATGATTGGCTGTTTATGTTATTCTTTCAAGATTTATTCTCATAGATAGGCAGGAGGTACATCATAGACAGGAATGAGCTGAATATCATCTCCGTTGATTTTCAGTATAATCCAGTATCAGATGATCATTGATACAGATAAAACTATAACTGGAAATTTTAGCGGAGATGATTTGGTCTGAATTCATACTGACCTTGGAGGATGTGATAACCTAGTTCATTTCTTACATGGCCGTAGGGAAGGAAATAGCAGAGAGAATTTGAAGGTAAGTGACAGAGAAGGAGCAATCTTCTAACGTCAAAAGGAGGAAGACCTCCCACCTTCCCAGTGTAGACCATCTCTTAAGCTGAACTGTAACTTCTCATACCTAGGTTCCCAGTGGTTCCTACACTTACACCTACAGAGCCTTTCCATCTTCTCTGGTGCAGAAATTGTGACTCTTAGTTAACCTGTTGATATAGAAAGCTGTCATGAAAATCTTTTCACATCTCTCATTTCCCCAAAAGGCAAAGCAAGAGCCAAGGTATTTGTTTATTCAGGATAGACTATCATGTAATAGGCAGGAAATCAAAGAACTCAAGACAGGTCAACAAGTGCATCACCACCTGAGAGACTGAATTATATTGAATGCTTACTACAAAGGACTCTGTATTTAGGGAAGGAGATGGAATGGAATGATAGGTAGGGGAAGGTATAAGGCTAGACTTGTCTCTCCACATTTGATAGGAATGAAGGAGATGGTAGCAAAAGGCATCTGTGTAATAGGTGACAGAAGAGAGGAGAAGGTGGAGCTTATGTTAAACAGCTTCTATTTTTTCTGTGAAGTAGGGAGTAAGATTCTGAGCTTATTGAGGAGGGGAAGCCATGGGAAATTTTACGAGGGATTCTTTAAAAAGCCACTGTGGAGAAGGGGAAAGCGAGTTGATAAAGAAGGTGTCAGATGATCACCTAGCAGCAGGGAAGTTTTAATTGACAATGGGTAACACTTTTGTAATAGACCCAGTCAAAACAATTTCCCGATTTTCTCAACCTGCATTCAGCAGCAGTGGATGATGTAATGATCCAAGGGCCATCCTGCCTAGGCACACAAGAGGAAAACAGAGTATAGAGTTGAACTGGTTCCCCAAGGTGCACAACAGAGAGAGTGTAGCTAGCGCAGGGGAAATGGTATGGGAGAGAATGAAGGAATTAGAGGTAATGTTGTGGAATAAGAGTAGGGATTTGTAAGGGAATGCATAGGGAGAAGTGAAAAATAAGGAGATTTCAAAATTCTTGGATATGGAGGTGGTGTATTTGTGGGTGATGGCAAGATCATGGGTAAGACTATATTTGTGTATTACTGAGGTGGAGTGGGTCATGGAAACTGAGAAGGTTCAGAAAATGGGTGGCTCAAATATTTGAGAGAAATATATATATATATATATATATATATATATATATATATATATATATATATTACACACATAATGTATATATATGTGTGTGTACATATATATTATATATGAATGTATATATATGTACATATACATACGTATAAACGTGTGTATGTGTGTATGTATGAATGTATGTATGTACATATGGAAGTCACAAAGTATGGGGGAAGAAATGAGGAGAGTAAGACCGTGAATCAGACAACGAACTGAGTTGAGCAAGGAAGGGCAGTGACAGAGTTGAGGGTGGTGAAGGAGAAGGATGGAGCTTTGTAGATAATAGGTACCAAGATTTTGACTAGGTGGTAGGGATAAATTTCATTAACCTTAAAGGAGGGGAGGTTGCTGTGTGATGGAGGTAGGGGGAGAATCTGACCATCCAGATAAAAATATTTCACAGTTCTCCCCAAGTATACAGAGCAGAGGATACCCTTTTTTGCAGTAAGGACAAACTTGAACTACAACGGCGTAATCACAGCATTCAGATCCAAACAGGAGCTAAACTCCAAGAAAGACTTTGTGATAACCTCCAAGAATCATTCTTTCAAATTAATAGTATTTATTTTATGATGCTTTCCCAAATTATAATGGAAGAAATCAAGCATAGTATTGTCATAATAATAACGATTTAAAACATCGACCACAAACAAAACTTATTGCCAGGCAAACGACATTCTTCCATTTGAATGCATTTCTCAATTACCTTACAGAAAACAAAAACAAACAATCAAAAGCAGAATTCCATACTAGGCATACTTGGAGACTTGCATAGATTAATGGAAATCCAGTTGCACGTAAAGATACAAAATGGCTCTTATTCTTCATGTCTATAAACATTTTGTCTGAGCTATGAGGGTATAGTGTCGCCTTACAAAAGCAAGATTGTCAAGAGGAAAATGCAAAAGATAAATATTAGAACAAAGGAAGAAATGTGAGTGTGTCCCTGTTAGCCCAGTCATTGACAAGAAGCTCCCACTCTAATTCTTCTTTGTCAGTCTTTATTCAGATACGATGAAGAGAGGGGAAAGGACTTTTCTAAGTCTTCTCGCGTCTTCCAACCTGGTTCATCTCAGCTGATGCCTCTAGGATTGGCATGGATGAAGTGGGGTTCCTAATTTTGACATTTGGAAGCAGTCCAATACTGTATTCTCCAGTCTTCTCTGAGAACTGCTGTTTTGGTCCTCCTGTGATTGCTCATGGTCTGGATTCTACGGTTGCTATAGAACACTACTGAGTGGAATGCCTGATACCAAGCAGTCTCTTCATGGATGTGTGTAGGGGAAGAACCTCTCCTCCACATCCAGGATCTGTGCTAGCACAGGTTCTTTGATCTGCTTTTGTAAAAGAAAGACAGCTTCAAACGGTCAATAATCTTACTTTAATTACAGATAAATAGACGTGAATATAGAAAATGCAAGCAGAGAAATTACCCCAGAGATTCAGCAGACAGGGCTCCTCGACTGTCTGGGAAAAGTAATACAATCGCCTACATACAGTAGCACACCAGACAGCACCAATATCCAAGATCGGGGGCTCTTCGCAGACGATTTCCCAGAGTCTAGTCTAGGGAATCAATAGGACTTTTTCCTGAGGGAGCCCCCAAAGCAAAATGCCAACCTCCTACAATATATGACAAGGACTCGGCTCTTAATTGGCCTAGGTGACTCAGTACAGCTGTGAATTATCAAGATTCGGACTGATGTTCAAAATTTAGCCTGAGCCGAGGAAATTGAACTCCTGGAAGCAACAACAACAAATCCAACTTTCCTTAGAGTTAAAACGCCCAGGATGCCTGTGCAGTCTGTGCACTGGCCAGGACTGGCCTCTGGTCCTACCCTGTTGAATGGCACCACTGGGTGGCGGGGACACCTCTAGGGCACACACTCTTTTGGAGCGCACGACTGGGATGTATTATGTGCCTGATTTTGCTTTCGGGGAGGCCATCAACAAGTTCAGCATGTCTCTCGGTCTGACACTGAAGCAGGACAGAACGGCCCCGGGAAAAATCTCTGCCTCCAGTCTGGTGCGTTGTCTAAGCCCCCCAGCGCCTGCGAACAGCCGACTTGCCCGGAGAGGCCGGGCACCTCCAAGGTACTAGCCCTTCTGGTCGGGTGACACTGCAGACTCAGAGGCTCAAAGTTGAGGCGGCTTGCTAGCCAGCATTTCTGGGTACTGATTGGGAGTTCAGAGATCCAACCAGCACTCTGCCTTCCCCTTGCCCCGCCCCCGCGCCCCGAGTTTGCCATAGCGACCACCTGAAGAGGAGGGATTGGTGGACCCAATGTTCCCGACCTGGAGCACACAACGGGACCCGTGCTTCGCCCCGCCCTGCCCCCCACCCTCCCCATCACCATGGTTACCCGGACACGCTTCGATGCTAGGTCTGATTCTCTAGGCTTCAGCCAGTTTCCTTCCCAGGTTCTCGCGGACTAAGGAGGCAAAGTTCACGATATTGCTCTAGAGTGTGGGGAGTTGGATAATTGGCCAGGTGGTCTCCAGCCCCGCTCTGGTTGGAGGAGGTCCCGGGAACTCATCTCCCTCCCATCAGTGTCGGAAAGGCTAGTTTGAGCCTCTCCTTGTCTCTGGGCAAGGAGATCATCGTTTTTGTCCCCCAGCCCCACCCGCCTTGGTCCACCCTGCTCCTTGGCCTACGGACTTTCCCTGGGTTCGCCCCACGCCCCAGACCTGACTTCTGCCCGGGGTCTCGGATCTAGTTTGGGGCTGAGGGGAGCCGGGTAGGGAGCCCAAATGGGGCGGAGGGGGGACCTCCTACCCCAACCCTGGTCTGCCTGAGGGGAGTGAGACTGGGAAGCATGTGATGGTCATCCCACTGGTCCCGAGGTCGAGGAGGAGGGTGGCAGGAAAGTCCGGTCAGCGTCCGCCGAGACTGGAAATGAGGATGACTAAGACCACCAGTCAGCGATGTTTCGCTCCTAGAGTTACCGGTCCAAGTTCAGTACGAGTCAGGGGAGGCTCGTGCCAGCGGGAGGCCACGCTGAGGGCCAGGTTCGGGTTCGGAACCACATTCTGGGAGCTCCACGGGTGACCAGGGCGGGTGCCTTCTCTGCTGGGGTATTTCAGACTCCCTGCTGAACCATGGGGCGGACAAACACTCGGGAACGATGTTGGACCAGGCCACACAAACTAACGACTGGATGGGGTTGAGACGGTACCGATGATCGCACCCCTAACGCTGTCCCTCGATTACTGTCTTTTTCCCGGGATCCTGCCTGGGGGGAGGAATGGGCGGGGTTGGACCGCGGGGCTGGTGGTCTTCTAGAGACGGTCATTGGGGTGGTTTTGTGGGCTATCGCCACCAAGTTTCTGCCCGACATCCTTAGGGGAACTCATTATCCGATTGTCAGTTAAACCGTGTTTGGCGCCAAGAGGGCAGATAATGACCGATGTAAATATTTTATGGTTCGTGGGTACACGTGTATTCGCTGTAAAAACCTGTTTAGGACCCAGAATGATAACAAAGCTCTTGTTTGTATCCCTTTCCCCCAATATCAATTTCATTCAACTTCCTGAATGCAGGTCTTTGCTTCAACCTGAACCTTCAGGCTCAATAAATTCCCCCGGGCACTTCAAGACCCTGGGACTTTGAGAGACTCACTTAAGCTGTCTGGGTCTCACTGGCTTCCGTGGTGAAAAGAGCGAATTGGATTAGCTGTCCTTTGGGGTACCTTACAGCTTTAAATCTGTGATCCAAGATCCGCCTTTCTGCTACCTGTGTGCTGTGGACTGCTTAATCTTAATGACTATTTTTAAGGATGTAACCTTCTAGCTTAAAAGCCTTCAATGACTGCCTATTGAGAGAAATACAAATGCCGGTTGAGTAGACTTTTAATATAAAGGAACTTTCCTCTTTTTAGCAAATTGCCTTAGAACTTAAAAGAGATATAACATGTAAATCAGCATTGGTCCCTTCTCTCAGGGAATTTACACATCTCCTATGCAGATATGACATGCAAAAATAACTATAATATACAATAACATAAGATAAGCATATGAGAAAGGCAAAGGTTCCTCTGTGAGACCCCAGGATGTAAGGTCCTTAGGGATGACATGTTAGGGAAAGATTTCTGGAGAAGGTACACTTCTACTTGGATTTGAAAAGATGAATAGAAATTCTAAAAATGGCATGTGATTTCAGGGTCCAGAATTCCATAATGGGAAAGGGAGGCCTAGACAACATACTGCACATGCAGAGCATTTTCATCTTCTTGGAACGTACAGTTGGCTGTGTATGTGAGATCGAGAAAATAAGGACGGTATTCTGTAGGACTTCCATACCAGACTGAAAGGGACCTTCACTCAGTAGGTAGCAGGGTACCATTGTATGGCTTGGAACAAAGTAGTGCCACGACCCAAAGAATGCCTAACCCTAACCCTAATTCTGGCAATAACATGAAATATAGATTGGAGGAAAAAGAGAATAAGACAGAAGATTCTGGTATGAGACAATTATTGCAGTAGGGAAGGCATATAATCGAGGATTGACTTTGGGAGATTGATGATGGTGTGGGAAAGAGACTGATGTAAAAGGAACTGGATATTGACACACAGTAGGCACTTAACACAGGAGGTAATGGATGATTTGGGAGAGAACAGCTTGATTAGGGTCCTAGGATTGGGAGCCAACTTGAAAAGAGATGAGAGACCCTCGTTATGGCCGAAGAAGAGTTCTCAGGCACAGACAAAGTTTCCTTGAATTTGGCTGGTTCAGGGTAGAAGCGAAGAGTTTTTTGTTTTTTTTTTTAAACGTGTGACAGTTGAGACTAGACAAGAAAGGGGAAGACTAGGGATGATTGTAACACTAAGGACTCACGTTTATGGAAGTCTAAAGTCTGGTAAAGTTGTCCTTTCATAACCTGATCTCACGGAAGCCCCACAGCCACCCCGTCAAGTAGGAACTTCTTTCATTTGTACATATCAAATTTTACATATGAGGAAACTGAGGCCCAGAGAGGTTCCCTTTTCTCTCTACTTGTGAGCAAGAGACAGTGTAAGGCAGAGGGAAGAGTGAGGATTTGTGGACAGAACACTTAATCTTAAACCTGGGCTCTGCTAAGTAACCCCTGTATTGTTACATTAAAAATAACATGAATAACTCCATTTTGTTTTTTAACTACCATTTCGTGAAGTTGTTTCCTCTACCTGTAAGTCACCTAGTTTTGGAAATGGCACAAGTGTATTCCCACTCCTTACTTTCACCCCACCTTGGGTGTCTCAAGATCTCCTCTACCAATAAGGAACAAGGTTGTTTAATCCTTAATCCACCCTTAATCATCCTTAATCACCCTCCAAATTGTATATTAGCCCCATAGAAACATGGATTCTGCGCCTCTTGCATTACTGAGAGCCGTGGGCCCAATTTGTTTCTGCAACTACATGCCTTGCTGAGTAAATTGCTTGTCTGGATGATATTCAAGTCCTTTATTTCAGTCTAACAGGATGTCCTTGGAGAAATCATGGAGATTTTTCCTTGTATGTATTTCCTACTTTGTAAGAAAGGGTAGGCAATTTAAAAATATACAGGCCTGGGATAGAGGAGTTACATTGGTGAAATTTGTCCAAGATATTGAATAAATGAACAGTGAACTGGTAAAAGATGCTTTGGAAGATGGGTAGCAATCACATTGTGCGGAGACTTGAGTAGCAGATTTTCTGAGTCATTTTCCCTGATGACAGTTTCAAATTTTTCCCTGTCTCCTCAAGCCCTCAATCAGAGCACTGGTCAACCTACACATGCTCCCACTTGTAGACTTAGCCTCCTCCTTCA
Source organism: Potorous gilbertii (assembly GCA_028658325.1). Taxonomy (NCBI): domain Eukaryota; kingdom Metazoa; phylum Chordata; class Mammalia; order Diprotodontia; family Potoroidae; genus Potorous; species Potorous gilbertii. The sequence continues at coordinate 47,624,736 of CM053775.1, forward strand.
CTAAAGGAATTGAGGGCCCCTAACTGGACTTTCCTTGTTTCCCTTTTTCCATCGCTCAAAATGTCTCATTACTACAACCATTTTCTCCCCTCTCCTGCTTGTCTCATGACTCCTCAATAAAGCAAACCTTTCCACCTCTGCCAGATGAGGTCTCACACCTTTGCTTGGTCCCAATTCCCTCTCCCTCCTTTATGAGTGTTGAACTTGTCAGAGGCAGGAAAAATTGGGCTCATATCCCAGCTCCAGGGCTTACTAGTTACGAGACCACAGGTGGGTCTCTCAGGTATTCTCTTCTGGGAAACGAGACAAGAGAGTATACCAGGAGTTTCCACTGAAGGGGGTGGTTGTGAGGGTCTTGTGATATCAGGTATGGAAAGGATAGTTTGCCAGCCTTGGGGTTCCTGCAATGGAAGCTGTTACTGTTAGCATCATCTTCAGTCTTTCTGTCTCCAGCCCCTTCCATTCATCTGCAGACATCTCTCTTCTCTGGTTGCCTAGCGGACCCTGCTAGGGTCCACAGTTCTGCCTCCTTCTCCTCCTGAGTCCTGGGTGGGGGTGGGGGAGTGGTGCTGGTGCTGCTGGTTGGAGGATGGATGAGGCACTGCAGCGGAGGCTGCTGCAAGGCTCATGCTCCCCAGGGTGGGGGCAGAGAGAAGCCAGGACCAGGAGGAAGAGGATGGATGGGTGAGACAAGTTTCCTTCTTCCCCAGGTATTGTGAAGTTGGTGAGTGAGAAGTCGTGGGACCAAAGGCTGGGATCCATGAATCCACCTCCTTCCCCTTTCCCCTCCCCTTTGCCCTTTCCCCTTCCCTCCTCTTTTCCTTTTTTCCCCGCCTGCTTTCTCTTTCCCCTCCATCCTCCTCTCCCCATTTCTCCTCTTTATCTTCTCTCCTCCTCCTCTATCCTTTCTCTTATTTCCTCTCTACCTTTCCTCTTCCTCCTCGCTACTCCTTCCTCCCTTCCTTCTCTGTCCCCTCTCTCCTCTCCCTTTTCCCCTGCTCCTTCACCTTCTCCTTATTTCTCTTTCCTCTTTCTTTTACTACCTCCCCCTCATCTACCCCTTTCTGTTCCTTTCCTCTTCTCAGACCCCTTCCTTTCCTCTTCTATTCTCAGTGCTCTTCCCTGAACGATTCTCTTCTACCTTCTCCTTCTCCCTTCCTTAGTTTCTCTCCTTTTTTCTCTTGCTTTCTCCTCCTCCTAATTTCTCTGATTTCCTCCCCTCTCCTTCCTTTCTAGTACTCTTCCTCCCCGTCTTTCTCATCTCTTCTCCTTCCTCCTTCTCTTCTCCCGTCTTTTTCTCTTTTCTTCTCTCCCCATCTTATTTTAACTCAGACTCCATCTTCACCCTCCTCATCTCCAGGCTCCTCCCCTCCCTCCTCCTCTCCCTTTCTCATATCTCTACCATATTTTCTTTTCCCTAGCTCTTCTTTAATTTATCTTCTCCCCTTCCTTTCCTTTATCTCCTCTCCTCCCCCTTCTCCCTGCTCTTTTTCTTTTTCCTCTTTATTTTTGCTCCCTCCTCCCCCTCCTTTCTCTGACCTCATCTTCCAGCCCTCCTCCCACCTTCCCCCTCCCCTTCTCTCTTTCCTCCTTTCCCGTATCTACTGTCTACTTCCCTTCCCCTGCATCCTGGAATTTCTAGTTTCATCAAGGCTACCTTCGACATAAAGGTTTCCCTTGTCTTTGGGCACTCAATGAAATTGGTGGGAATTGGGTTCAAGTGATTAGAATTAAGGTTAGATTGGACCTGAAGTCAGAAGATTCCAGTTCAGATATTATCTCAGACACTAGATGTGTGACTCTAGGCAATTTACTTCACCTCTGTCTGACTCAGTTTCCTTATTTGCAAAAGCAGGATAATAATACATCCCTCTAAGAATGGCTGTGAGGATCAAATCAGATAATTATAAAGTAATTGTTCGAGTTCATGGGACATTGTAGTGATGTAATCAATGTTAGCTATCATTTATATAAGTAGTGGCATTTTGATGTGATGAAATGTTTTGAATGCTTTCCTAATGTTGAGCCATCCTTGCACCCCTGGTATAAACCCAACGTTGTCATAATAAATGACTTCTTAAGTGACTGGCTGTAATGTGCTTCACAAGATTTCATTCATTCATTCATTCATTCATTCATGCAGGCATGCATTTATTCACCTACCTGTCTGCCTATTTATTTATTTATTTATTCATTCCTTCCTTCCTTCCTTCCTTCCTTCCTTCATTTACTTGTCTATTTGCTTATCTATCTATTTATTTGTTTATTGAATCAGTTTGAAGGAATGATACTGATACCCAGTTTTTCTGTTTCATCTTCCTGCGGTTTAGGTATCAGCAGTCTATTTGTCTCATAGTAGGATTCTTGTATGGTGCTTTCTTTCTCAATGTTGGAGAAAAATTTATGTAGTACTGATTCTTCTATTAAAACATTTGGTAGAATTCTTTGGTCAACCAGAAGAACAAGCAGGCCATTCCCGCCCCCCACCCCCTTGGTAATTCCAGTAAGCTCTATTCCTTTTTCTTAGATAGGGCTTTTAATATCTCTAATTAATTCCTTTCAGCTTGGCGTTTTCAAAAGTGGTGCTCCTTGTCTATTCTCAGTTTTGTTTTCTTTTGGTTTGGTTTGGTTTTGGTTTTAGAGTTTACCTCTGACTGATTATTCTGTTTTTGTTGTTATTTTCCATTGCTTTTTGACTAATTTGTTTCATTCATTTCTCTGCCTTTTTAACCAGATTGTTGAATCAGTTCATAAGTTTTGATTAAGCTCCTATTTTACATCAGGCACTATGCTAAGTGCTGGGGATTTGAAGAAAAAGAAAAGGGAAAGAGTTCCTTGCCTCAAGGAGTTTACTCTGTGTTGGGAGACAATAACATGGAAAAGGAAGCTGAAAACCTGGGGTTGGAGGTTAAGAGGACTAGGGAAGTCAGTACACAGTCCAAAGAATGCAGGGTGGTGAGAAATAAAGAGATGGTTGTTCTGGGAGAGTCTTTATATGGAGGAGTTCCTTGCTCCATCCTGTAGCCCACCACTCACAGAGTACTGTGGCAGTGGGAGTACCAAAGCTGATGAAGTCTCCCTGAATGAAGGGTATCCTGATAAGAAGTTTCTTGGGGTCTGATGGTGTCCAAAGAATGCAGGATGGTGAGAAATATTAGTAGTCTTTTCAAAGAGGCAATGTTTAGTTATCATTACTTTTTTTTCCTCGTGTTTCTCACTATGGCTCTGAGATTTTTATCAGGGAACATCATAGTAATTGCTTTTGTGATTCACCAAGAGATCACTTTCAACCAATTATGGCAGATAATGGGACTTCACAGGTGCAGAAGACAAAGCAATGGACCTACCGGTTTGTCGTTGTACTTCTTGCTTTCTATGTAAGGAAAAATGAAAAACTTTCTTTTCTAACCATCAAGTTTTATCAGAATAACTCCCCGTCTTCCCTTATTGGAAGTCAGATTGATCAGTTAGTATCTTGCACTGGCACAAACATCAGTTATGCAATGGCATTTCCAACAGTCCTGCAAAGGGATTCTACAAGGTCCTTTTCAAGAAAATCATGATCTTTCTTTACAGCTTCGATGTTGATGGGAAATTGCGAGTCCTCATAGAGCTGAGCATGTTGGGGAAATCCAGCATCCCTCAAGCAGTCACACGCCTCCTTTGCTTAAATTTCTTGTTTCATTTTAGTCACTCGTTGTTGGCACACGAGGATCCTGCTCATCCTGAATCGAGAGTGCCTCACCTTCTGATCAAGAGGCAAGTACATCTCCTGACCCTCCGGTGTCATGGGATTGAGGTAGAAGCAGCCAGAGTGCTGGGGACCTGCCTGAACATCTCCACAGTTCGCTTTCTTTATTTCTTTCTCTTTCTTTCTTTCATTCCTTCCTGCCTACCTTCCTTTCTTACTTTCTTTCTCTGTTTTCTTTCCTTCCTTCCTTCCTTCCTTCCTTCCTTCCTTCCTTCCTTCCTTTCTTTCAAGCAGCAAGTACATCTCCTGGCCCTTGGGTGTAGTGGGATTGAGATACAAGCAGTCAGAGTTCTGGGGACCTGCCTGAGCATCTCCACAGCTGTTTCTTTCCTTCCTTCCTTCCTTCTTTCTTTCTTTCTTTCTTTGTCTAATTTTTTTACCTGCCACCCCCAATCCCCCTTGCATGACTGCTTCCAACTTTACTCACAGTAGTGCAAAGGCAATAAGCCTGGGAGAGATGCACAGAAGAAACCTTTTTTTCTTACTTTTTAAGGAAAGAAAAATAAAAGCTGATTATTATTTCTGTAGGGATTGCTCTTTTTTTCTGTTTGTTTCCAATTTATTCACCTCTCTAATTTCTAGTACCTCTTCTTATGTACTTATTTTAAGGTTTCATGTGTACTTTCTAATTTTCTAAATTTATGTTCACTTCATTAATCTTGTCTTTCTCTGTGTTTGTTGAGTTATGATTTTCCCCCCTGACTCAACAGAGAGGGACACTGAAATGTTCTGTCAGAATTGTGTTACTCTCTGTGTGTTCTTATAGCTCTGTATCTTGAGGGCCTGGGTGGAGTGCTGTTGAGAATATCAGGAAAGACCTTCGGGGAAACTGTTCTTTCAGACTGTGCTCATTATCATTTGGAATGGCTCTCCATGTCCCTCAGAAGTTGCCATCTCCTCGAGACAAACGTGGGAACTACAGAAAACAAGGTGTATGTAAAATAGATGTCTTCCAGGCTAATAGCCTTTAAATACAATAAGACTGGCCAAATGACTGGGACAGGAGATGAGCAAAATATCACGTAGCCTTGCAGTTTCTGTATATATATACCCTAACCCTCAGATCAATAAAGGGAATTAGTCTATCTTTTCCTGCCTCCCGTGTCTCTTTTCTTCAACCACTTCATCAAGTCGTGTAGGGACGTGGGCCATCCGCTACATATAGCACCTCAACAGGGACCTGATTCAGGAAAAGGATTCGCTTTTGGTGATAGTGGCCCCCTTGGAAGGGAATTCCGAATTCTGAGTTGTGAGAAGACTACGAAGGTAAGGCTGGGGGAGGGCTGGAAGAATCCCAGCAGGGACGTTTCACTTTGTTCGAGGTTCATGCAGGCATAGTAAAATCTCAGCACTTACAGGCTTATGGGGAGAATTTACTGTGCTAACAGAATCAAAAGGCAGATTCTGTTCATAAGAAATCAATACTGACAGGTAAATAGCAAAAGTAAGGTTGACTATGGGTCAGATATTTTTAAGGGCAGAAACACTCAGGTAGAGCAGATGCGAAGAAGGAGGAAGGGGGCGAAGAGGTGGACTCCTCGTCAGAGGAAGCTTCAGCACCCCTGGAACCCTCGGCTCCCACAGAACCGTTGCCATTCTATACACCTCCAGGAACCCCAGATCCCATTAACCCAGGAGGAGTTGCAAGAGAATTCACCCCTTTGGATTTTAAATTTTTACAGGAATTAAAACAAGGGGCAATTAATTATGGACTAAGTAATCCTTACATTCAGTCTCTTTTAGACAGCATTTCTCAGACAGCCCTATGCACCACTGATTGGTGTAATTCAGGTAAAGCCACACTTGAAGGAGACTACTTAATGTGGAAATTTGAATTTCACAAAGTGTGTTTGGAACAAAGTAAAAGGAATCAAGCCATAGGTCTAATTTGTGCAGAGGATTTTTTGACAATCTTTTCTCCGTTTTTTGAATTCTGTCTTATTGTGTGTATATGTGTTCTATCTCTATGTTCTGTGTGAGTGTGTTTGTGTGTTAATCTCTTTCCCGTGTTTTCTCTTTCCTTCTCCCTCATCCCTTCTCTCTGACGACTGCAGCATCCGGGAGGGGGTATGGCAGAAAGAGAGAAACTAATCTTACATTGCTAAAGGCAGTTTCAGGTAAGGTATACAAGGAAATAACGCATGAGTAGTTTTAAGGAAAGCATAAAAGTTTTGGATAGTTGTTAGTAAAATTCTCTCTCTTTCTACCTTCTCAACCTGGCCAGGTTGTGAAGGTGGAGAGAAAAAAAAGAAGAAATCAGGGAGGGTTTTTCCTCGTATCAGAGGCAGGTTGACTAGCATTTTAATTATCTCATGCCTCACCTGAAAGAGAAGGTTTTGTGAAATGGGAAATAATCAAAAAGTAGTTATTCTGGTCAAATTTTAAGTGAAACATGTCACTCCTAATTGGATGTTTAAAACAGATTAGGATTTGTTATATTATTTGGCACTAAGGCAAATTGGAAAAAATGCGTAGATCTGAAAAAGATACCTCAGCAGAGACAAAGCTTTTGAACTCTCCAGTAGAATGGAGGGGACTTGGCGCTGCTGAATAGTTGTCCAGGAGTCTCCCTCACTTCAGCTGATAGATTCAAAAGCCCTCTCGTTCAAAGATATTCTTAAGGAGTGGACACACAAGTGAAATTTATTTGAGTAAAGCTTAGAACCATTAAGATTTTTTTGCCCTGCAGTCCCAACTCATTATCCAGCTAGGACTACAGTGAATTTTAACTTTTATCATCCTAGATTACATCACGGGAAGAGAATGCTAAAGGAATAGTAGGGAATTTAATTTACCATTCCTGAGGGTAGAAGTTGGGTCACAGCAGTGTGAGATCACAAGTCAACCAGCCCCTACATTTAATAAGTTCAGTCTTCTATTAATAATATTTATATGTGATGGCTTGGAAATGTAATTAATGACACCTAAGGTTCACTATTTGTGTTACTGTTGTGCTTCTAAAATGTTATAGTCTTGTATTGTAAAAATTGAGTAACCCCTGTAATCCAGAAACAGTGCTAGAGAAACCAATTTTTAATCTGAATTTTGTTGATACTAAAAGGTATTGGGAAAAATGTGTAAAAACCAGTTATGTTATTTTAAATTTCATCAGTCCTGCTAATCTTATCTTACAATGTTTTGGTTGTAATTGTCATTTAGAAAACCAGGTATTTTCACCTTTTCCTGTTAAAGAAGTTTTGATTAAAACAATTTGGCTATCATTTTCAAAGTTGTAAGATTGTGAAGTTATTTTGGGTTACTGTTTTAATGCTAAGCCTAAAATGGTTAATTGATCACTGTATGTAGAAAGAAAGGAATTGAATGAAAACTTTTATTTAGATATGCCCATTCAGAACAGACTCTCCTTTAGGCTTGGGGGTTGGCAGGCATGGGTGCTGTACCTGTATCCTTTATTTTGTAAAATTGCTAAGGCCTCTAGGAAACCATCCCTATAGGTAGTCATCAACTCTGAGAAAGAAGCTTGATTGGTGTCTGCAAATTATGAACAATGAATAGGACTTGCTCAGAAGTTGTAATAGGTGGAGACGATTTTTGGCAATTGGCTTTTACATTTGAACAAGTTTTAAACTTGAAAAGGAAAGATCTTAATGGAATTCCCTTATGCATAGGAGTCCTGGTAAATCATTATTGCTTAGTATAATTCCATCAGAATAGGAATGACTCTCTGGCTCTGAGCAGATGAGTGAATTTTGCTGTTTAAGGAGAAAGACATTTGAGACCATAAATATATTTGTTTTGAGTTTGAATCAGGGTGTAGTTGTTTGCAAACAGTATCTGAGAGAAATACCACAAGCTGTTCAAAGGGAATATTTCCCACCTCACTATTCTGAGTCTAGCTATGAAACAGATACTACAGAATTGAAGAATTTTACTCTTATCTGAATTCACACCAAGGCAAGGATGTTTCATTCTGCCATTTGCTATGTCGTATGTCCCTGCTTTCTCTTTCAATAGCAATTTCTATGATAAGCAGCAGTGTTTTTCTGTAATCAGTCTCTTACTGTTAATCAATGTGAAAGTACATACTGCACCTTTTTGACTAAGGCATTTTGTATTATCGAAGAATTCTGTGATAATTAAGAATTTGGTTTGTTGTAATACCTTGGGCATTCATATCACCTAAGGGCATTTTCATACCAACTAACCTTTAATGGATTTTAATTTTAAGGGTTTATTTTTGTTTCAAAGTAAAAAGAGAACTATCATTTTAAAGGTTTTTAACTATTTTCTTTATCAGTAATTTTCTTTATAACAGTTTAGTGACTACAAATTTTAAACAGTCTTAAATTTTCGTTTTCAAGTGAATGTATCGATAAATTAATGTGTAATGATCTATAAAGCTGAAAAAGATCTTGCTCTTTTAATCTGAATTTGTAGTCATTCCATGGCTTAAGCAAAAGTTAAAATTAG
>CM053775.1:47633417-47654580 GCA_028658325.1 Potorous gilbertii
TATGTCTACGTGCATATATACATATAAATATATATGTATAAATACGTGTATCTACATACAGAAATGCCTATATTTATATGTGTTTCTACATATGTGTATGTGCAGATCTATGTAGATCTATATCAACATATACATATGTGTGTATATGTAAATATGTGTACTTATAGGTCGAGTTCTATATTGATAGGTACTGATATCTATCTGCATCTACATCTAGCTATCTGTTGATATAAAAGGTCATGACAAGGTTTTGTAAAAGCAGCATATAGATGATATCTGTGTAACTAGCAATATACAAATATCTATATTGTTAGGTAGGCATAAGCAGATGGAGAGCCATAAAGATAGATAGATAGATAGATAGATAGATAGATAGATGCATGTGTATATATAACTATATATCTAGATCTATAGATATATAAATACCTCCGTGTATGTGCATTTATGCATATGATTATGACAAGGTTGTCTTGAAAAAGTAGCATCAAGGATGCTCTGGATCATCTGGTCAGAATTAACTAGAGCTAAATGGAAGATGGGAACATCAAAAGAGATGGGATGTTTTTTTGAGCTCTCTTGGGAGAAAAGGGGGCCTCCAAAAAGGCATGGAACCTTTATCTGAGATGGAGAGGTGAATGATACATGAAATGAGAGAGAAGGCGGAGCTACTCATTTCTTATTTTGTTAGAATGGTCTTTGTACCAGAAGTGGCAGAACAAAAATGGTTAATGGAATGGACCCAGTAGTAAGAGCACTCATGGCTGCCGTATCACCTGGCCCAGAAAAACCGCATTCTCAGGTACTGATAGTAACAGCAGGTGTGATTATTGAGGCAAGGTCAGAAACATTTTTAAAATTCAGAAAAATCCAGGAGAGTTTATGAGAAGTTTGGAAAAGGGAAGAAGGGAAAAGAGAACAAAATCTGCAAACTATAAGTCTATGAGCTTTTCTTTCATTCCTAGGAAAATTCTAGAATGGATCATTAAAGATGTGGCCAATGAACTAGAAAATGAAATGATGATCAGAAAGAACCAGAAAAATTCCAGGAAGAATACATTGTGCCACACTAACCTCATTTCCTTTCATTTTTTCAGATATATTTATTTGTAGTTTACAACATTCAGTTCCTCAAGCTCTTGAGATCCAAATTTTCTCCCCTTCCCTCCTCCAAATGGCATGAAATCTGGTATAGGCTCTACGTATACATTCACATTAAACATATTTTTACATTACCCATGTTGCAAAGAAGAATTATAGCCAATGAAATGAACCACGAGCAAGAAGAAACAAAACGAAAAAGAGAGAGGGCAAATAGTGTACTTCAACCTGCGTACAGACTTTGTAGTTCTCTGAATGTGGATAGCATTTTCCATCATGAGCCTTTTGGAGTTGTCTTAGAATCTTGCATGGCTGAGAAGAACCAAGTATATCAAAATTAGTCATCTCACAATGTGTCTGTAATTATGCACAAAGTTCTCCTGGTTCTTCTCCCCTTACTCAGCACGAGTTCATATAAGCCTTTCCAGGTTTTTCTGAAGTCTACCTGCTCATCATTTCTTATAACACAACAGTATTTCATTACATTCACATACCACAACATGTTCAGCCATTTCCCGGTTGATTGCTATCATTTCCTTTTTTGACAGTATTACTAAACAAGCAGATGAAAGGGATGTTGTGGATATGGCTTCCATAGATTAGCAAATCTATGGATAAAAGTATCTCATACTAGTCTTTTCGAGAATATGACGAGATCTAGATTAGAAGACAATAAAATTAGATGGATTGAGGACTGTTTGGATGGCCAGGTTCAAACAGTAAATGTTAATGGCTGAAGTGTCAATGTGGCTCCAGTGAAGGGTCACAGAGATCCCTGCTTAGCCCAATGTGTTTTAACATATTTATTAATGACTTGGATAAAGACATAGATGAAAAGCTATCATATCTTCAGATGACACTAAGTTGGATAGGATAGCTAAAATACTACATGACAGATCTGTAGTTCGAAAGAAGCTTGGGAGGTGAAAGCACTGGCCTGAATCAGATAAGTAAAAATTCATTAGATTTAAATGTAAAGTCTTACACCTGGGTAGAGAAAAATCAGCTTCCCATGAGCAATGTGAGAGAGACATGGATAGAGAGATTGAAGTGTTAGCTGCTTCCCTCCTTCTCTTCTCCTTGTTTGTATAGCTGTCTACTTATGCACCCTGATTATGAGATAATTTTATCTAATTATCCTTTCCCTTTTTCCCTAATGTCCTGGTTCCTTCTTCCTCCCTCTTTCCATTCTTTTCTTTTTTTTGCTATCCCCAAGACACAAAAGAACTTCTTTCAGTCCTTGTTTAATTGGACTTCCTTTATGAATCCTGACTCTAAGGTTCAAAGGAACACATGTGTCATTTGCCCTTACTTGAATATAAGTGATTTGTCCTTCTTTAGAATTATATTATTCTTCATTCATACTTACCTTTTAATATTTCTTTTCACTTCTATGAAGCTCTGGTCTTTTCTTTTTGTCCAGAAGCTGAAAGTCCTCTATTTCATTCAAAATCCATTTTCCCCCTTTAACATCAGGTTGTTTTTTTCTATGTAAGCTATAATTGGCTATAAGCTCATACCCTTTACCTTCTGGAATATCATGTTCCAAGTTGTCTTCTCCTTTATAGCAGTGTCTGCTAAATCAGGTATGATTCTGACTATGGCTCCTTGCTGTATGAATTCTTTCTTTTCAATTATTTGCAGTATTTTTCGTTGACCCGGAAGCTCTGGATATTGACTATGATATTCCTAACAGTTTTTACTTAGGGGTTTCTTTCAGGAGGTAACTGCTAGTCTTTCTATTTCCACTTTACCCTCGGTTTCTAAGAACTCTGGGCAGTTCTCAGAGAGAGTTCTTGAAATAGGATGCTTAGGCTCTTTTTTCTATTTATGGTATTCATATAGACTAGTGATTCTTAGGTTTTTTTTCTCCTTGACCTATTTTGCAGGTCAGTTGTTTTTTTATGATGAGTTATCTTATATTTTCTTCTATTTTTTTCAGCGTTTTGACTTTGTTTTAATATTTTTTGCTGCCTCATAAAGTCTATTCAAACCATTCTAATTTTCAGGGAATTTGTTGCTAGGGCAAAGGGATGTACCTTTAGTGCCAAGCTGTTAATTCTCTTTCCATTTCTTCCATAGTTTTCATTTCTTTTCCAATTTACCCTCAAGCTCTTGCATTACATTTATAAAAAAATACTTTTAAACTTTTTGAAATTAACTCTTCCTTTATCTCTTCTAGGAATTCTAGTTGAGTTTTTGCCCAAGCTGCACTTTTCTCTGAGACATGGCTTATAGATGTTTTAGAGTCATTTATTCCTCTGGATTTGTGTCTTGAGTGTTCCTACTACCATAACTCATTATTGTGGGATTCTTTTATTTACCCCTTTTTTCCAGCTGAATTCTTGACTTCAGACTTGATATTGGGGCTAGACTCTGTCATACTTTTGGAGGGAAGTTCTGGACTATCTTTTTACTTTCTTGAAGTATTGAGCATTGTGTTGTTCAGAGATCTTTGATACTGGTTAGTTACCTGTAAGCTTTCAGTGCTCTCAAAAGAGTGATCCAGGGCAATGTCTGTGCCCCTCTTCCCCTATATATGCTCTGCAAGTTCCTGACTGGAGTTAGGGTATGGAAAAGAGCAGAATACTGCTGGATTCAGCCCTTCAGTCAGCTTGAAAGATCTATTGGTTCAGAATGGCAGAACTATAGATTATTCTTTGATCTAAGATTCCTGTCATTGGTCTGAAAGCTGGGATCAACGATGGAAGTGAGACCTATTTTCTCATGGAGTCTGAGCCATGCCAGTGCTGTTTCTAACTTCTGAACTTACACCTCTTACAACCCAGGGCCTCCCTACTGGGGAAGGTCACTTCCCTGGGCAGATCCCCCTCTCAGCCTAACTTGGATCTGTGACCAGACCTGGATAGACAGTGCTAAGCTACCAGCTAACACCTGTTCCCATCCCCATGACCAGGTATGGGTTTGGTGATGCTTGCTAGGGGACCTAGTGCACAGCCTTTTGATGGAAACTAGAATAGTTTACATACAGTGTACTTCTGTCCCAACCGTGTTCCTAATGTCCACAGACTCAGTATTTGTCTCCTTGTATTGAACTGAGCTAGCAAAGAACTCACTGTAACCTCTTCTGGATTTCCCCATCAGGATTTTGTCTTGTATATTTTCTAGATCTGTTTGGAGAAGTTGGTGGAAAGGAGCTCACTGGACGGCTTCCCGTCCACCATTTGGCCCTGCCTTCCCCCACTGACCTTTCATTGTCAGAGCTCATCTGAGCACCACAATATAAGAAGGAAAATGATAAGCTAGAGAATATTTAGAGGAGAGCAGCTGGGATAGGTTCATAGGATACAGAGAATAAAACTTGATGTTAGTTGGTGTTTTACTTCTCTGTGTATTTCTCCAGCAGATTGTAAGCATCTTTAGGGCAAGGAAGTTTTGTTTTTGTCTTTATACTCTATGTGCCTAGACACCATGCAAGCAACTTAACCATTTCTCAGCAGGCATTTATTAAGTGCGTATTCTGTGCCCAGAATAATAAACGCTCATTGAACTAAATAAAATATTCCTTGATAGAAGTAACAAGAAATGTAACTTTGTTCAGTGATCATTTGATTATTAAAACCTAATGAGATATACAGTTAGCTGTATGTTCCACAGGGCCATTCAACTCTATCGTAGAGAACATCCTTCAAAGAGTCCAGATGGAATCAGGATGCCCTAGAGAGAATGAGATCCTCCACATAAGAACTGCCAAGGGCATGGCATTGTCCCATGATATGATCCCCTGCTTTAAGTTTGGGAGGAGAAGCACCACATCTGTCATCCCTGCTGCAGTAGAGGCTGACGCTAGTAGGTTCCTTGAGGTTGGGGTTTCTGAGATGCAATGGGCTAAGTCGATCAGGTATCCCAACAATATGGTGAACTCCTTGGAAGTGGGGGCCTCCTAGTCTCCCTAAGGAGGGGCAAACCAAAACTAACCCTGTCAGGCTCCAGTAACAATGAGTATTGGAATAAAGCTCTTGAGTGGTTGCTGCACTTCTAGCCTGGGAGAGACAGGAGAAAGAATTGGGGTAGTGGAATGAGATTTCAAGAGCCGCCACTTGCCAAGTAGGGAGTAATCTCTCATTGCAAATTTAGCTCTAGCATCTGCATTGTGGAGAGACACTGGACTCCCCTTAGCATGGAAATAGCGTAACACTTACATGCTTTTGTTTTTGCTTTTATTCAGCAGTGCTTGCAAAGAGAGAAATGGCACAGCCAATCAGTCCTAGTGAGGATGAGATGTAGCTGCCATTGTACCCTCTCCCAAGTGCATTGTTGCTTGAGTTCCGCAAAAAGTATGTCTTCTATGCCATTGTATGCATAGGTCAATGGAAAGAATCCTTGGGCAGTGTGGTGCCAAGACTGGCTTAGTCTATGTTCTTTTATCTTCTTTTTCTGGTGGAGGATAAACTGGTATCTTTTCTCCTCCACCCATGATCTGCTTCGTTTAAAAAAATAGATTTTCTTGATGCCTTTTTCATTTTTAGTAGCATTATCACTTCCCACTAACTCTACCTACACTCCACTCCAGCAATGTACAGGATACTCTCTTGTAATAAGCAAGTGTAGTCAATCAACAAATTAAGATGTTGGCTACATATGCCCAGTTCTGCACCTGTAGCCCACCATCTCTCTGCTGAGAAACAAAACACATGCTTTCCCGTCGGTCGTCAGGAGCCATGATTGTTCATTGTGCTGGTCAGAGTTGTTAAGTGTTTCAGTTTGAATTCTCTTTACTTGAATTCAAGAAGTTCGTATAAGTCCTCCCAAGATATGGGCTGCGTGCTGCGGTTTTGTTTTGTACTCTTAACCATCATTTTAAAATCTTTTTCCTTATTTTTAGTTTATGAAAAAGAACAAACATGTCCATAACCTAGTATAGTCAGAAAAAGATGAGTACACATGAAACTGAAAAGTTATTCCTTTTAAATATATATTAAAGTTACCATGTGAATTTCTTTTTTTCTTTCCTTTCTCGCCCCACTTCTCCTTGGAAATGGCTAACATTAGACACAAATAAATAGGCATATGTAAAATCATTCTATATATACTTCTATTTATCAATTCTTTCTCTGGACGCAGATTCTTCCTTTGTATGTCCTTAGTATTTAAATTAAGTATTTATAATAGTTAAAATGACTCATTTGCTCAAAATTATCCTTAAAACAGTATTTCTATTACTGTATAGAACATTCTCTTGATTCTGTTTATTTTACTCTTCATTATTTTGTGCAAGTGTATCCATGTTTTCCTAAGATCATCAAGCACTTCATGTCTTATAGCACAATAATATTCCATCACAATCTTATTATAATTATTATAATTTGTTTAGCCATTCCTCAGTTGACAGACATGTCCATCATTTTCAATTCTTTTCCACCACAAATCATTTTTTAACAATTCAGTAATATTGTGCAATACCAATACATCGTAATTTATTGAACTGTTACCTAATCAATGGGCATATGTTGTCTTTATGGTTTTTTAATACCATAAAAGTACAGCTATAAATGTTCCCTCTGTCTTTGGTCTCCTTGCAGTGTATGCCTAGTAGTGATATTCCTGAGCCAAAATTTAGCAGTTTGGAAATTAATAATAATAATCACATTTATGTAGAATTTCAAGGTTTGCTAAGCACCTTACATATGTTATGTCATTGGATCCTCACAACAGCACTAGGAGGTAGATGCTAGTACTATCCTTATTTTATGGATGAAGAAATTGAGACTAAGAGAGAGGAAGTGATTTGTCCAATTGTCAGAGAGCTAAGTGAATTTTTGAGGCCAGGATTCCAACTCAGATCTTACAGTTTTACAATTCTGAGTCCAGCACTCTTTCCACTACAATCTATTACAATTGTTCTCCAGAAGGATGGGACCAATTCACAGGTCCCTAAACAATGTGTCTGTCCTTATCTATCAATTATCAATATTAGGTGCCTGACCTTGTCTATATCTTAGAGTTTCCTGATGAATTGAAATGGTGAAGCTAGCTTTATGCTTATCTGGTGTTGCGCTCCTATACAACTCATACACCTATATGGCCTCCATCGTGTCCTTCATCTCACACTCACACATAGGACAAGATCCGTTATAAAGTTCAGGACTATGAAAGGAATGAAAAAGAATTATCAAATATTTCACTCACTGCTGTCTATGTCTTTCTTTGCTTGTGGTCTCTTATGCCAGGGTGCCTTCTTACAGTTAAGCTACATATTGACCCAAACTGTGATACAGAAGTGCTACAATATAGCCATTTACTGACATCCAGACAGTTAGTTTTCCATATAGGTAGAAAGAATATGCCAAAGTGAAAATAGGTTTCCATTTTCTGTATTACTGCCTCAAACATTTACTAGCTGTCTGATCCTGCAAATTACTCAATATCTCTCAGTCTCAGTTTCCTCATCTGTAAAGTGAAAACAGATTTCCATTTCTAATATACACTATATGATGTCCCGTCTGTCTACCTTGGCTCAGGCTTCTCCCTATGCCAGGGACACTCTGTCCTCATCTCCTCCTCTTGGAATTCCAAGTTTCCTTCAAATCTTAGGCCAAGTTTCACCTCCTCCATGAGTTCTTTCTTGACTCTATCAGATGCTGGAATATTCTTCTACCTTAGAATCAACCTTGCATTTACTTTTTATGTTTTTTACTGAGTAATGACCTGTGACCTTATTAGTATAAGGACTCCTGTCGAGAAAAGGAGTGTGCCAACACAGGTCAGCAGCTGTTCTTCAGCTAATCCTCTGGAAGAATTTGCCTGGCTGAGTCAGAAGCTAAACTAGAACCCAAGTCTTCCTGATTCCAAGGCAAGCTAAGCCATTATAACATGTTATCTCTCTTATTTTAATTCTCTTATGAGGCAGTTCTGCAAAAAGTCACGAGTCTTACTCATGTCAGCATCTGCCACACTTTTTTCCAGTTCACGCACAAGTCAAGACTTCACCCTCGCGTTGTCCTTGGTCCTCTTCGAGAATGAAGGGCGAACAACAGCAAGGCCACATTACTTCTCTTATTTTGATTATGTTGTACATATATGTACGTATACGTACGTGTGTGTTTGTGTATATATGTTTGTATGTATGTATGTATGTATGTATATGCTGTTTCCCCTGACAGGATGTAAACTCTCTAAGGGCAGGGCAAAAGCTGCTTTATGTCCACACACCAGGTACAGTGACTGAAACAAAGGAGGCTCTTCAGTAA
Organism: Potorous gilbertii; assembly: GCA_028658325.1. Taxonomy (NCBI): domain Eukaryota; kingdom Metazoa; phylum Chordata; class Mammalia; order Diprotodontia; family Potoroidae; genus Potorous; species Potorous gilbertii. The sequence goes on from CM053775.1 coordinate 47,641,727, forward strand.
ACAATTGTTTGGAAGGGCTCTGAAGAGGTATATTATTCAAAATATGTCATTTAAAATGCTCACTTGAAAAGCTTTGTTGTATAATGAGTAGGGCACTGAACTTGGAATCAGGAAAATCTGGGTTCAAATTCTGCCTTTGATACTTATTAGTGGCATATCACAACTTCTTTGGGCCTCCATTTCTTTGTCTGTAATAATAAGGGGGTAAAACTCACTGGCCTCCCAGGTTCCTTTTAACTCTAGATCTATAATCCTATGAAACTGAAAGATACTCAACATTTTATAACCTTCTCTCCCTTAGGCAATTTATTGATTTCTGATGCTTCAACTATGACCTGTATAAAGGTAATTCCTAAATATCTATGTATTTCTCTAATTCTGTTTCTCCTTCCCCCACTTGGCATCTCCTACTGTCTTCTGTCTTCAGAGTACCCACACTTGAACGTTCTCTAAATACTTACAACTTAATGTGAAATTTGAGGTTATCATTAATCTTTTTCCCTTACCAAACAAGGGACACTCATAATCTTCAAGGATTAAAATTCTAGTATCATTCTTTGTCCCCCTCTCTCTTTTGTCTCCCCCATTCAATGCATTCCCCCTATCCTGCCCATCCTTTGTCTGCTTCCTTTCCATTTCCATGGCTATAACGCGTCCTGATTGAAAACAACTTCATGCTAAGCCTTCCTTCAGTCAGTGTTCAGCCTTTCCTACTTAGGGACTAGAGCATATTTTAGTGAAAAGAACCCATGAGGAGGCCTGTCTCTGCTGTCTGATAGTTGTTTGACTTTGGCCGAGTCATTCAACCTTTCTAGAATCATCTGAATGATTTCTAACATGTCTTCTGGCTCAAAAATCTCTCAAAGGCTAATTCTCTAAATTAAAGAACATCTTCCTTAAGTGTTTTTAGAGTTTTTCTCTAGCCCAATTCACCCCCTACAAAAGTTGTCTGCTGCTTCCTCTACTGACCTTATATAACTGAAATATCCTATAATTTAAGGAAAAGGTGGAGTGGAGAAAGAAGCCACAAGTGTGTAGCCTCTTGGAAACAGTACAGAAGAAATTCCTGAGTTGTTAGACGTTACTCCTGTGTGGATGGTCCAGCCAACTGGCTTTTGTGCTGCTGCTTACACACAAGATGACTTCTCCCACCTCCATGACTTTTCACAGACTGTCTGTCCCCCAGGTCTGGAGTGCACTCTCTCCTCACCTCCTCTGCTTAGCATCCCTACTTGTCTTTGAGTCTTATCTCCTACCTAAGGCATTTCCTGATTCCACCAGCTGCTAGAGCCTCCTCCCTCCCAAATACCTTGTATTTATTTTGTGTATGTTTTGCATGTGGCTGTACATGCACTTGTCCTTCTGAATAGAATACTCCCTTGAGGGCAAGGACTCTTATTGTTATTTTTGTATTTTCAGCCTGGTATCTGCCTCATAGTTGACCTTTATTGATCGATACTACAAATCATTACAACTGATATTTCTGTCATGACTTAAAGACTGTAATGAAAAAAGCCTTTCATTGGATCCTTCCAACAACGCTGTGAGGTTTCTTTCACTAATTTCACTGTAAGGCATCATTTCTCTGATTTTACATCTGAGGAAACTGAGGATCAGAGAGATTGAGCACTTAGGATCACATCACTTCCAAGTGTCAGAGGTTGGATGCAAGCCCTAGTTGTTGTTGTTTCCTCTTGTTCCTGTCCCTCCTCCTCATCCTGCTTCTTTTTCTTCTTCGGTTTTTGGAGGCAATGGGGTGAAGAAACTTGTCCAGGGTCATACAGCTTGTAAGTGTCTGGGGTGGGATTTGAACTCAGATCCTTCAGGGCGAGTACTGTATCCACCGTGCCACCTAACTGCCCCCTAGTCTCTTCTGATTCCCAAGTTCAACACTGTCCATTAAATCATGCTGTTCTCAATTCCTTCTACAAACTGGCTCCTTCAGTTCTATGATCATACTTCCATTACTTTGCATTTCACACACTCTTGTCTAGCCTAGAAAAACTGTCTTATTTATTCTGTCTCTTGAATCGTCTTTGCCTCATATGACCATCCGTGACTACTCTTTTACCCTTGCAGCTAGGTGGAACTGGGCAGGTCACTTCTCCTTGTTTACCTTAGCTTCCTCATCTGTAAAATGAGCTGGAGAAGAAAATGGCAAATTACTGCTGGACCTGGAGTAGCAGAGACTTGAGGTCAAAATCAGCCTTAGACACTCACTTAGGGGCCCATTTGACTAATCTCTGTCTCAGTTTCTTCAGCTGTAAAATAGGGACGACAAAAACACCTGTCTGCCATGGTTGATGTGAGAATCAAATGAAATAATAATTGTAAAACACTTATCATCTGACTCTTCGTGTCCCTGTTTGGAGTTTTCTTGGCAAAGATAGTGTAGTGATTTGCCGTTTCCCTCTCCAGTTCGTTTCACGAATGAGGAAAATCAGTGAAATAACGTTAAGTGACTTGCCCAGGGTCACACAGCTAGTGTCTGAGGCCAGATTTGAACTCAGGAAGGTAAGTCTTCTTAACTTCAAGGCCCAGTACTCTATCCACTGTGCCACCTAACTACCCACCTGGCCCACAGTAGGTGCTTAATCAATGCTTATTTCCTCCCTTGCCATCTAAACATTTGACTCACCTCTGACATGATTATGTTCATGTGACTCCAACGATCCTTAGCATTCTACAAAATTCTCATTATTTGTATTATTTGCTTGTAAGTGCCATCCTCTTCACAAAAATAGCTCACGTGTATGGAGAACTTTACTGATACAAAGTACGTCCACATACATTTTCTTATTGCAAGGGCATTTCAATTATTCACTCTCATTAGATTTTAGATGGAAGATCTATAAGACGGCTAGATTAGAGATGAGAATCAATATTATGTGTTAGAAAGATCATTAGAATCTCAGTCACATTTAAACCTGGGTTTACATCCTAATTTAGCTATTACTGTTGGGTAATCGTCACGCTGTAGACTTGGGAGGGGGAGAAACACACAAGTGCAGCCATTGGTATGGGAAGAGAGTGATTGATTACAATTTGCTGTAATCTAAGGCCAATAGGAAATAGGAATCATGCTGTTGTGTGATGAAACAGGTGGCTGTGAGGGCCTGCCCTAGTGCTTATTTTTCAGAAGGTTACAGTATGCTAATAGCTAGGGTAGGGCAGTCAGGCCCTGGTGGGAATCTGGCCAACATTTGCCTAAGGGTAGAAAAGTTGCCCCAGTAAACACAAAGGGCCTATACTCTTCTAAGTAACCTGGTTATGGGACTGAAGCAAACCTACTATCTGGTGGATCCTATTGAGATTAAAGGCAAATTAGTGCTGTAGTAGATTGCCACACTTGGGTTGGGGAAGATCAGACTTCAAATCCTGTCTAAGACACCTAACTAGCTGAGTAACCCTGGGCAAACTCCCTCGGCCCCATTTTCCTCTTCTACAAAATGAAAATAATAGTACTGACCTCCCAGGATGAGTTTCAAATGAGATAATCTTTATAAAACCCAAAATGCTGTCTATTGAATTAAGCCTATAGCCTTCCCCACCGGTAGGAGTAGCTCCTCTGGGCTCAGGAGGAGAAAGTGAGGCTGTGGACCTGCTCAGCCCTCCCTCACTCAAAACAAAGTCAAGTGCAAGTCATGTCCTCATTTCTCTGATGGTGTGGTCTTCTTCCGCAACGAAGGATGAACACAGTGATAATGAGGACAGAAGGAGTACAGCCTGCCAGGCATCCCAGGCCCAGGACGTACACTCTTTCCTCCACCTCAAACTTTCCTTCAGGGTATCGGGTAGAAGGAGCAGATTTACAGTGCGGCAGGCCAAAGTATGAGCCAAGAATGGGGTATTTCAGGGGTTGCCAGGTCTCCCAATCTGGGGAATAGGGACAGGACACCCTTGGCTTCAAACCCAATGTCAGCTCCCTTTCCAAAAGCACAGATTTGTTGTCAGGGGTTCCCCCTCATTCACTCACCCAGATCCTCCTTCACCCTCATTCTTGGATGCTAAATATGAAGAAACAACCAAATAGGTAGCATGTGGTTACTGCAATACTACAAGGGTTCTTTGAGTTGATGTCTTTATTATATTTAATCCATCCCTGCCTACTTATCAGGCCTCATTCTCTTTCATGCTCTCCCACAAGTTTGACGCTGGAGGCTCATCTAATACGCTGAACGCCATGAATTGCCAGTGAACCGTATGGGCTGTGAGTCAGTTATTCTTTATGTAAGACCCCCATCTCTGCTTTCGGTCCGGCCTTTCTCTGGTGAAAGATGAAAGAGATTTGTTTTAAACATCAGTTACTTAAGGAATTTAAGTGAAAGCAAAAGATAGCCAAAGTCCTCCTAGAAGGCTTGCTTCCTCAGGCAATTTATTCACTCCCACTGCTTCAACTAGGACCTATATTCAGATGGCTCCTAAGTAATTATTTATCTGATTGTATCTCTTCCTCCCATTTGAACATGTCCTACTGTTTTAGGGCACTTTCACTTAGATGTCCTGACATCTTCCTCCTCTCAATAAACCATCACTTGAAACCTTTTTTTTTTTTAAAGAAAAGTAAAAGGAGAATAAATCCAGCAAAACCAATCAATATGTCAAAAAGAAAATCCAGCACTTCATGCAGTGTTCTATATCTCTGCACTCCCCATCCTCCAAAGAATGAAAGGTGGGAGGACTTTTCTTCTCACCTATTTTCTTTGGGGCTAAGCATCTTCATTATATTATCAAAATATTCACTTTTGATTGTTTTGTAGTTGTTTTTTATTTGCATTTTTTAATCATTAAATGTGTTTTCCTGGCTCTGCTTTCATCAGCAGTTCATGTAAGTCTTCCCATGCTGCTCTGTAGTCATCACATTCATCATTTCTTACAACAGAGTAATATTTCAATACATTAATATATTATAGTCTGTTTCTTTGTATTCATCTTATTCATTGTTCTTCTCTCACCTCCCCTACTCCAGAACTTCTTATTAAGTTAAAATAACTAATTTTAAATAGGCTTGCAAAGCACTTTACATATATCTCATTTTATTCTCTCACTGCCCTGCAAGGTAGGTGCTACTATAGATGAGACAAGCAAGTCAAATGCCTTTCCCAGGATTACAGAACTAAAAGTTGAGGCAAAATTTCAGTCTTCCTAATTCCAAATCCAGTACTCTATCCACTGTAACCCAGGGGCTTCACATACTTGAAGGGCTGGCACATGGGAGACAGTCTCATTTCATTTGGAGTAGATAACAATACTGGGATCAGGCAATCAATAGCAATTTCTTAAGTTTCTAGGCTTTTTTTAACATTGAAATTAATATTTTTGTTTTAGTTTTCAGCATTCACTGCCATAATATTTTGAGTTCCAAATTTTCTTTCCCTCCCCAAGATGGTGGGCAATCTGATATAGGCTCTACATATAAATTCACATTAAACATGTTTTTCATTTTAGTCATGTTGTAAAGAAGAATTAGGGCCAATGTAAATAACCATGAGAAAGAAGAAATAAAACAAAAAAGAGACAGCAAATAATATGTTTCCATCTGCATTCAGACTTCTTAGTTCTTTCTCTGTGGATAGTAGCATTTTCCATTATGTGTCTTTTGGAGCTTTCTGAGATTCTTTCATAGCTGAGAAGAGCTAAGTCTATCAAAGTTTTCTTTGCCCTAAAAGTTAACTATCACAGTGCTGCTGTTACTGTGTACAATGGTCTCCTAGTTCTGCTTGCTTCACTCAACATCAGTTCATATAAGTCTTTCCAGGGCTTTCCGAAGTCTAAATCCCTAATTTATGCCAAAAAAGTTCATTGTTTCATACCGCACAGGAATAATCCATTATATTCATATATGACAATTTATTTTGCAATTTTCTAACTGATGGACATCAAATTTCCATTTCTTTGATAATATAAAAGGTACCACTATATGTTTCTGGTATATATGTATCCTTTCTTCATTAAAGATCTCTTTGCAGTCCATGATGAGTAGTAGAATAAATCTCTGGGTTAAAAGAAATAGACATTTTATTTGTAGAATCTAAATTGCTTTCTAAGATAGTCTGGCCGTCTTTCCACACATTCTCGAAAATTGACCACCTACCTTTTTGCATCTTTTTCCATTAGCTCAATGTGAGGTAAAAACTGAGGGTTATTTTGACTTACCTTTCTCTTATTGTTAGTAATGTGGTTCGTTCTTTCACAGGGTTGTTAATTGCTTGTAGTTATTTTGAGAACTATTTGTTCGTAAGCTTTGACCACCTGCCTATTGAGAAATGATTTTTGATCTTCTATATTTCTATTAGCTGCTAACATAATGCCTATCATGTAGTAGGTGCTTAATTGATTGAATTGATTGAGGTGACTGATTGAGTTGTCTATGTATCTTGGAGACCAAACCCTTTTCAGAGACATTTAACACAAATAATTTTTTGCTAGTCATCTACTTCACTTCTTATCCTGGATACATCACGTTTGTTTGTGCAAAATATTTCCAGCTTATCATAATCAAAATTATCTTTTTTGTCTGTGTAATTAGGATAAGATTTTTAACGAAGAGGCCAGATGAATCTCGCCCAGAAGATGGAGTAGGAGGGCTCTAAGACAAAGCAATACTATGTCAAAAGACAGAGAGACCCTCCTGCGGGAGAAAAAACAAAGAGAGAGAATAGAGACCGTAGAAGAATCCCAGTAGTATCCAAATCAGTTTTAGAGCTGAAAGAGATCTTAGAGGTCATTTAGTAAAACTCTCTCATCTTACCCAGGGAGGTACAAATGACTGGGCCAAGTTCACACAGGTGATAAGGGTGATGAGGTGATAAGGGTGATAAAGGCGATAAGCCACAAAGCAAACTCAAGTGCTTTTACTCTAAATCTGGCCCTTGTCCTTGCACCACACTGCCTCTTGGGAGAGAGAATAAAGATAGCCAGGGAGTTTTCTAAGCCTCAGAAAAGAACTGAAGGAAAGACATCTCTTACTAGACGTGAGACTTCCAGTCTTGGAGAGACACTCCACAAGAAGTCTCTGGAAGCCCTTAATTAAAAAGAAAACTGAAACTAGAAAAACAGCTATCAGACAAGAAATGTGGAGATTATGATCTCCCAGAGACACTCAATTAAAGATAATGTGGTCACAGCAAACCACTTGTGGGTTTCTCTTCGTTCCTCTTTCTGGTTTGTTTGAGTAATAAAACTGCTTGGGATATAATGTGGTCAACATGTTTGCATCAACAGAATTAGACTGTCGCCCAGAGAGATTTCTGAAGCATTCTGGGTGAAAAATGTGCCCAAATAGTGACTCTTGACCCTTTGTGACTTTGGCATGAGTGTATGACATTATTGTTTATTAACTCAAAGACAAAAAGTATCTCGGCCATTCAATTGAATATTCTTTAAGTTAAAACTAAGCACAAGTCCCAGATTTTTAAAGCTATTGGGGGCTCAGTTCTTAGACACCAACTAGTTCAACAACCTGGATGACCTTTTGCCTCTCTGGTAACAGTCTCAATAATCATAGAATCAAGGAGGCAGGACCAGGATGCTGGAACCCAGAGAGGTGAAATAACTTCCCCAAAGTCACACAGGTAATTAGTGACTGCATCAGGACTACAGCCAGGGTCTCCTGACTTTTAGGTGAGTCTTCTTTAAACAACACAGTGGAATGCTACTTTTCCCTAATCAAAAGTATGATTAATCCTATAATTCAAGAAATTCATGTAGTTAGAACACTTTTTGTTGTGGTATGAAGTCCTATTTAGCTATTATGAATGTAATTGAAAAAAAAAGTTCCTCTTTAATATCTTGTCCCTTACATTTTACTAATATAACCGTAGCTAATCTTCTTGGTCTATCTTCCAAACAATAGAGGCATAGAATGGTATAATTTAATCTGAAATCTTCATTTTCCAGATGAAGAAACTGAGGCTGGGAATGGGAGGGAAATTACTTACCCAAGGTACAAGTGTCAGAATTCTTGCCAGCATGTGTCAGAGGTCAGACCTAGGACTCAAATCCGTGTCTTACAACTTTTTGCAACTTTTAATCCAGCATTTATAGAAGGGGTCCTTAAAATCTTTATATGCCATGCCCCCCTTAACAGTCTGGTGAATCCTCTGGAGCCCTTCTCCAAATAATTTTTAAATGCATAAAATACATAGGATTACAAAGGAAACCAATTGTATTCATATTAAAATACTATCATCAAAACACTAGCTTATATGCAATAGGACTAATGTGAAAATGTGTTTAATAAGAATGTATGCACAGAGCCCATATAAGATTGCATACTGATTTGGGGTAGGAAGGGGAAGTAAGGGGGAGAAAATTTGAAATTTGTGGAAGTAAATGTTGAAAATTGAAAAAACATAAATAATTTTTTAAAACAATTTTAAAAAGCCATTAGGAAAAGTGCACAGGTTAAGAATCCCTGTTATAGTATGCAACACACATAGGAAATAAAAAAATAATAATAAGCATCCATTACCAATAATGTGCTAAATGCCATAGTAGACCCAGAATTAATGACCAGTCCATGCCAGAAGTCACACAGTGAAGCAAATGTCTCAATAACCATTCCATACTACAACTACACACCTCCCAACCTCCCACCCCATCCTCACACACACTCTCTCCTTTTCCAAAGGAGGTCACACAAGCCAATGCCAAAAGTACAAGACTGGACAGGAAGAAGTTTGAAAAGTCCTTTGTAGCCCTGAATCATACCAAGAATAGATCTCCATCCAGTAGGAAAGGATCCCTCTAGGTGTCAGGCTACATTTCAATTCAGTATACCAGTAGACCCCCTTAGGGTCCAGAATCCTCCCCGAACTGTAAGAACCTTGCCCCATCCTCTAGACCAGAAACAGCCCAGAACTCAACTCTCTGGATTCTCCCCCTTGGGTAGAGGTACAGGTAGAGGTTGGCTTCTGGGAAAGAAGGCATTTATACTGTGTTCTCCAACATTCTTTCAGATGTTAGTCTGTGGACTCAACAAAGAGATCAGAGTGAGTTGCTCCCACATTTGTTCTCATTTGAACTCTCCCCACACCTTTCCTTGTTTCTTTTTTTCTTTCTTTATTCTTTTTTTTTTACTTTTTCCAAACGTTGTGAAGAAGGTGGTTTTTCAGTATTAGCCCTGGACACTACTATTGGACTTCCAAGCAGAAGTCCTCTTCATGGGGCATTTTTCGTATTTATGGCACAGTGGGCTGTCTTCTCTCCAGTACCTACTAGGTGAGGTGCTTAGGAAGACCCACTGGTTCTTTCAGATGTCTAGGGGACTGTTTCATGCTGTGCAAGAATGAATCTGAGTCATTAGTCACTGAAATTATATCTTCTTGGATAATAACGAAGCAAAGTCATATATTTTACAAAAATGTGAGAGACCCAGCCGCCTAAGAGAAGGCCTTTCCTTTCCCTAGTACTTAGCTACCTTTGGTGACAGCCTGAGGATTTATTTTTTTTTAAATATCACAGTTGGACTTTTGTCCAATAGAACTTCTGTCTTCTGTGACACTGATACTAAAAGAAGCCATAGAATATTTATAGCTGAGAGCAAAACCATCTGAAGTGTCTGGGAAGTAATTAGAATACTCTGGTGTCTACAGCTATAAGGAAGACTAAAAGCACTTGGGTATATATGGCTGTTGTCGTTCATCTTTGAAGATGACCAAAATGACATCACCATAATAAAGTGAAATTTCAGTGTGTCTGACTGTGACTGATCAGACCAATTCGATCTCGGAATGGTCTACCACACGTTGGGCACCGAGAGTCCATGTGAATATTTGGGGTAGATATCCCAAATTTGTGCTTCCTGTTTACTTTTTACTCTCTCAATTCTGCTTTGCTCAAAAAACACGGCACCCTTTATGATGTGGGAAGGCCATGTTGAGTGGTCCTGTGCCAGTATGTCCCATGTTGCATAATCAAATCCAAAGTTTTGAGTGAGACCTTGAGAGTGTTCTTATATCGCTCCTTCTGGCCACCATGTGATTGCCTGACCCATGCAAGTTCTCCATAAAATAGTCTTTTTAGCAAGCATACATTTTGCATTGGAACAACGTGGCCAGCCCATTGGAGTTGCACTCTGAAACAAAGTTTGAATTCCTGGCAGTTCAGCTCGAGCAAGGACTTCAGTGTCAGGTATCTTATTCTGCCAGGTGATCCCCAGAATCTTCCTGACAGTTCTAATGGAAGTGATTCAGTTTCCTGGCATTACACTGGCTGACTGTCCACGTTTCACAAACATATGACAATGAGAGCAGCACAATGGCTATGTAGACCTCCAATTTGATAGTCATTCTAATACCTCTTCTCTTCTCAGCTTTTCTTCAGAACCTCCCAAACATTGAGATATCTCTGACAATGCATGCATTAATCTCATTGTCAATATGTACATCCCTGGAAAGAACACTACCAAGGGAAGTGAACTTATCCACAGCATTCAAAACCTCTTCATTTATTGTAAACGATGGTTCCACGTATGGATGTTGTGGTGGTGTCTGATAAACACCTGTGTTTTCTTTGTGTTAATTATTAGGTCAAAATTAGCACAGACAGCAGAGAATTGATCCATACTTCGTTGCATCTCAGCTTCAGAGGCTGCGTTAAGGGCAATCATCTGCAAGAAGAAAACCATGCACCAATGCTCACTCTACTTTGATCTTGTCTTGTAGCCTTTTCAAATTGAAGAACTTATCAGGGCAGTAGTTGACTTTGATTCCATGTTCATCCTCACTGAAAGCATTTGTCAACATGACTGAAAATATCATGCTAAAAAGCATGGAAGCAAGCACACAGGCCTGTTTCACTTCACTGGTGACTGAGAAGGCATGAGAGCATTATCTTGACTCTGTCAGGAGAGAGTGAGGCTGATGACTTCATGCAACTCTGCCTCACTTAAATCCAATTTATGCATGAATCAAAAGACATCACCCATACCATTTCACTATTATGCCTCAAAGTTATGTGGTGACAGGTAAGTGATAAAACAGCAGATGTGGATTCATTGGGAGCTGTAGTCACAACCCTGCACACAGGTGGCCCAGCCCATAGGGTCATTTCTTACTAGAAGCAGCAGTGGGACTCAGCAGCCCCCTGGGTGTCTGGGCAGCTTTTTAAGGAGCTCACTGTCCACCTCCTGGTTTGAGAAAGAGGGCTAGAAAAGGTGCCCTAAACATTGTCTGCTCATCCAACTCTGGTATGATTACCCAGGCAAGTGGGGAATTCCACTATGTGGTCGAAACACAAAAAAACATACAATATGTATGAAAACATCTGCAAAGATGATTCCATTCACCGTCGGCAAATGGAACGTTCACTCACTAGTAGATAACACAAAATCCAGTGGACCTGAAAGAATAACTGCTGTTTTTGCAAGAGAATTGAACAGACATCGAATCCAAATAGAAGCCCTAAGTGAAACAAGGTTGGCAAACGAAGACCAGCTTACTGAAATTGGAGCTGGATACATCTTTTTATGAAATGGGCACAATGAAGGGGAATCCCGTGAAGCAGGCATGGGTTTTGCAATCAAAACTAATCTAATCAGCAAGCTGGTATGCCTGCCAAAAAGAGTGAATGAAAGGCTCAAGACAATGTGACTGCCATTCGCAGGAAAATGCCATGCCACCCTCATCAGTGCCTGTGCTACCACCATGACAAACCGTGATGAAGGTTCTTTAGGTACTTGCTGGAGAAAAACCATGATTGGCAGTGAGATATGGGGTAGCAATCACAATTTAATTAAGCACAGAATGCATAGGGGCAAAAAGCCCAAAAAGACAGAGATAAGCAGTGAAAGTGGTATAGAAGCAGCATGGGAACAGAGGGTGAGATGGTGAAGGAAAGCTGGCAGCGGCAGCATGGAGAAAGAGGCAGAAGTGACTGACATAACCATGGATTTGATTTGGGAACACTTGGCACCATGGACGCCGTAGAGATGGAAGAGGGCTGGGGCAGCCCAGGAGTCTGAAATCTCCCTTCCACAGGGATTTTTGGGGAAACAGACCAATTTCTCTCCTTTTGGCACCTTAGGGCACAATCCTTCAAAGTCATCATCCCAAAGTTACCAGTATGTTTTTGATTTTCTGCTGGTCTGTCCAGAGCTATGAAGTTCTCAATTTGTCTGGAATTTACATATTATAGAACCAGAAACTTTGACAAGCAATGCCTAGGTGGTTTCTCCTCATTCTGCACATATACCCAGAATGTGAATTTTAGTTAATACAGTTTGTAAATTATACTGGCTAATTATACACATCCTTATACGCTCTCACCTATGTCTCCAAGAAGCTTTAGCACACACAGAAGCCACATCCTTGTAAAGCCATCTTACAGCAGATGGGCTAAATGAGATTCAGGGTAAGTAACAGGCCTCTAACCCTCTGGTATGTTAGAGGGGTGTCCACCCCAAGCATATGAAGACTTCCCTTAGCAGAATGACATGATGAGAACAATGCATTCCAATGGCCAGGAAGGCAGCTGAAGCAGGCAGCAATGCGTTGCAATGGCCAGGAAGGCAGCTGAAGCAGGCAGTGTGGAGTGCTTAGAACTTGGTCAGGTATCAATGATGTCATTTACCGCACCCCGGGATGATAGTTCTGTGCAACTCTGGCTCACTTAAATTCAATTCACATGCAAGTCAAGACATCACCCCATGATATCACTGATCCTCTTAGAAAATGAAGGGCAAAAAACAACAACGTACTTACTATAACGACTCGAAAGGGAAGGGGTGGTCAGAGAGATGAGAACATGATACAATTTTAACACACAATATAATTGCAAAGATAAATCATGTTGAAAGGCTTAAGGATTCTCACCAGCCATGATTACAGGGGATGATAATGAAACAGGCTGCA
>CM053775.1:47655080-47674423 GCA_028658325.1 Potorous gilbertii
TTCTGGTTCCATATGCCTTATCAAGGGGATTAGAAGGAAAAAAAAGTTCAATGAGAATTTACCCACAGTCTTATAAAGTCTGGATGTGGGTCTGGTCCACAGCTCTTTGTTTTGTCCAAATCTGTTGACTCTTCTCTGTCTCATGTCCACATTTATTGCCTCAGAAAATAAAATTCCAGATGTCATGGATTATTTCGTTTATCTTGATGCCATTAGGTAAAGAGGAGACAAGTATAAACATACAACTTTATGCACAGAAAAACAGGTTCAGTTTGACTCAAGAAAGAACTGAAGAAATAAACTCTGTCTTCTCTTTAAAAAGATTCTCTGATTGTGATAGGTATTATTCAGTTAAAAAAACAGCTTCTTGTTTCCTTTCCCCAACGTTGAAACCTGAAATTGAGTGATCTCCTTAACAAGCAACATTTCCTGAAGTTCAATTATGTGTAAGGAATCTTTGGAAGGGAGATGGGAGATGAAAAATAAAGATAAAGTACGATAAGTAAGAATGTCAGCAGACATGATCCAAGCCCATCAGGTGCTGATAATCTAAGCTGGAGCCAGATTGGAGAGATAAAAAAATAAAATTTGTCCACACTTGGGTTACTGTAAATGGATGTATCACAACTCACATAACTATGGTGCAAAATATAGTGTAATTTTCAAGAGTGGATAGGATCCTGGCACCCTAACAAGAACGCATAATAAAATGAGCTTTGGACTTAGAACTAGGAAGTATTGGGTTTGAGTCCTGATTCCCACATTTACTAATAGGGTAAACTAGTCATTTGAACTGAGACTCAGTTTCCTCATCTGTAAAATGTCAAAACAAACACACACACATGTATATATAAACTGTGATGAAGAAAGCTGTGATGGGGAAGGAATGAATGAATTTTTGTCAGGTGGTTAGCTTTTACGGGGCTGCAAAGTGAGATTCCTAAAGGACAGTTCTGGCTATGTCATTCTCCTAGTCAATAAAGTTTAGAAAACTCAGGACATCAGCTTCTGGGATGAGAACACACTTTTTGCTAAAAATTACTGGGAAAACTGGAAAACAGCATGGCAGAAACTTGGCATGATACCAGAATAAATTCCAGATGGGTACACAGTCTATTTATAGAAGGTGATACTATAAACAAATTAGAGGAGCAAGGAATGGTTTATTTGTCATATTTATGGAGAATGGAGGAATTTATGACCAAACAAGAGAGAGAGAACAGTATGAAAGGCAAAATGGATTATTTTCGATTACATTAAATTGCAAATTTTTATACCAACAAAACCAGTGCAAACAAGATTAGGAGGGAAGCAGAAAACTGGAAAAGAATTATTGTAACTAATGTCCGTGATAAAGGTTTCATTTGTAAAATACATAGAGAACTGAGTCAAATCTACAAGAATAAAAGTCATTGATCAATTGATAAACGGTCAAAGGATATGAATAGGCAGTTTTCAGATGAAGGGATTAAAGCTCTTAAGAGTCAAATGAAAAATGCTCTAAATCAGTAGATTAGAGAGATGCAAATCAAAACAACTCTGAGGTAGCACATAACCTATCGGATTGCGTAACATGACAAAACAGGAAAATGGTAAATGTTGGAGAAGATGTGGGAGAGTTGGAACGCTAATTCATTGTTGATGGAGCTGTGAGCTGATCCAACCATTCTGGAGAGCAGTTTGGAACTATGGTCAAAAGGATACAAAAATGTGTATACCCTTTGACCCAGCAATACCATTTCTAGAATTCTATCCAAAAGAGATCATACAAATGAGGAACGGACCCACATGTACAAAAACATTTGTAGCAGCTCTTTTAGTAATGGCCAAGAACTGGGAATCTAAAGAATGCCCATCAAATAGGGAATGACTGAGCAAGTTTTGTTGTAATAATGTAATGAATTACTAATGTGCTATAAGAAATGACGAACAAGCAGACTTTAAAAATGCCTGGGTAAACTTATATCAAGTGATGCTGAGTGAAGTGAACAGAACCAGGAGAACATTACACACAGTAGTAGCCACAATATGATAGGACTGTTTTTGATAGACGTAGTCCTTCACAGCAATGCAAGAACCTAAACCATTTCCAACGGACTCAAAATGCAAAGTGGCATCCACATCCAGAGAAAGAACTATGGAGTTGGAATACAGAATGAACCAGACTATTTTCTCTTTTGTTATGTTTGGTTTTGTTTAGTTTTGCTCATGCTTTCTTCCATTCGTTTTAATTCCTCTCTTCAACAGGACTAATGTGAAAATGTGGTTAATAAGAATGTATGTGTAGAGCTGGGAGGTAGAGGGGAGA
The DNA here is from genome assembly GCA_028658325.1 of Potorous gilbertii. NCBI lineage: Eukaryota > Metazoa > Chordata > Mammalia > Diprotodontia > Potoroidae > Potorous > Potorous gilbertii. The sequence goes on from CM053775.1 coordinate 47,657,389, forward strand.
CAGAGGGAGAAAATTTAAAACTTATGAAAGTGATTGTTGAAGGCTGAAATCAAATCATTAAATAAATTTGGAGGAGAAAATAAAAAAGAACACTTAGGAATTTCTTTCTACATTTGGATCAAATATGAACTCCCATTTGATGTTAAAGTCTAGCTTCAACATAACTTTCCATTTTTTCACATTACCCTCCTTTCCAAACATATATGAACATGTTCACGCATATATACATATACATACACAGATAAGTTCTATTGTCACCTAATAAAGAATGTGGATTCCTTGAGGGCAGGGATTATTCCATTTTTATATTTATGTCACCTGAAAGATAGAAGACATTTAAAAATTCCTTGATGGTTAGTTGGTTGGGTGGTTGGAAAGAGGATCTAGTTTCTTTCAGTAATAAGAAATTCATTATCACCTGCTAAATTTCCCACATTTAGATAGCTGTAATTTTGGGTTTAGGTTAGGATTCTTTTTTGAGATAGCTTTAACTGTCAGGAAATTTTCCTCAAATGTCCTAATCTCTCATTTCCTCAATATATTCACCTTCCATAACCTCCTCCTCTATTCCCACTTGGCTACACACTGGAATGGTTCTACCCTGCATTTTATCACTGCTACCTTTGACACTCAAGAATTTCCAAATTCCTTTATCTGACCATAACCTTTTATCATTCAATCTCTTCATATGTCTTTCTACTTCTAAACCTATTGTTCTATAAGGAAGGATTAATCAATCATCTCACTCCACCTAAAATAAATGACAGTACACTACAGTCTGATGTGCCTTGACTTGAACTCATACACTACTGAATGGGTCTCAGGAAGTCATTTGACAGCCTTGTCTAGGTCACAATAAATTTATGTTTTCTAATATCCACTGGGCTCTCACTGTATCAAGGCACATCTCTTGTTTCCTCCAGCTGTGTATATACATATGTACATATATACATTCATACATACATATGTAATCTCCCATGGCGCGTTCTCCCTCATACTTTTACCATGTTTCTAATCTCATGCTTTACCAATAAAGCCAAATCAAGACCATTCGCCATGAGCTCCCTTTTCTGGTTCTCAGCTCTCTTCATCTCAACTTCCCTTGACATAATCTTCTATTTAATCTCTTTTATTCCAGTCTCTCATAGAAGGTTGCTCTTCTCACCAAAGCCAAGCCCTCCACATATACACTTCACCCCATTTCCTCTTGTCTTTTCAAAAGACTGCCCCTAATATTTAATTTGTACCATTTCTCATCAATCTCCCCTCACCTACTAGCTCCCTCCCTGATGCCTACAAATACAGCTGTATCCTCTTTCCTTAAAAAAAAACCTTCATTGGATGCTTTCCTATAAATTATAATACTACATCTTTCTTCCCTTTCACGGTTAAACTCCAGAAAAAAGAACTCATAGGACAATTTGGAATCATGTCCAAAGGCCTGTAAAACTGTGCATTGACCCAGCAATATCACCAATAGGTCTGTATTCCAGAGAGAACATAAAAGGGGGAAAGGTCCTACATGTATAAAAATATTTTTAGTATCTCTTTTGTGGTAGCAAAGAGTTGGAAAGTGAGGGGATTTCCATCATTTCCATCAAATAGTATACACCCTGTAAGGTGGATACTATTAATATCGCCATTTTACAGATGATGAAACTGAGGCAGAGGTTAAGTGATTTTCCCAGGGTCAAAAATGTCCAAGGGTTGGATCTGAACTCAGGTCTTTCTGACTCCAGACCCAGGGCTCTATCTACTAGGCCACCTAGTTGCCAGTTTTTACTTAACACATAAAGAGAGGAATTTTCTCATCTTATTTATTAGTAGCCTTTGAAGGAATTTCCAGAAGAGAAGTTCTGAAGTGGAATTTATCATAATCTGAGAAGAGTATAGCATCCCAGTGTGGGAACTTTGAAGGGAACAATGTTCATTTGACTATATGTTCTGAGAAGCTTGTTTAATATAAGCCCATGCAGCCGTGCCCTACAAGTATTATTATTACTTCCTTGCTATACCTTGTATAAACAATGGACTCATTTTCTTTTAAAAGAACATCACTTTAAAATGATCTCCCTCTTTTCAAAAAGAATCATTTTTCTTTATCAGTCTGTGGCTGATTTGGTGGGATTCCCCACCCCAGATAGGCTTCAAGATAACACCTAAAGTTATTGGAATAATAATCCTGGATCTCCCTTATTTCAGTGGACCTTAATTTTAGGTATGTGGGACTGTCGAGAGAAAAGCTGGCCTGGGCTAGAGTACACTATTGAAAAGTATGGTTTTCAAATACTTGGATTTTGCTGAATATGATGCTATAGAGATGAACTTTAAACCCTTCAAATAAAAAGATAATGCAACTTATTTAAAACTAGGAAATTATTAATACTACTTCAAAGGATGGCATCCTTAAGAGTGAGAGGAACACCATAGCCCATCTACTAGCAGTTCCTAAAATTAAAACTTTCATCAGCATAAATTTTTTTCATGTTGCAAAAAGCTTAAAAAGCCCATTCGTGGATGCGAAGGAGCAATACTTGCATATGACAATCTACTCATTTTTTGGACTCTTAGTGTGTCCCTTCTCTCATCACTGAAGGAACCCACAGAGTACGTATGTGAAATATAGTTCAGCATTCATTTTCTAATAAGAAGATGCACTAATGTGCCAGTGAGCAACGGGAAAAACTGAGAAAGGACTTCAAGAAGGAAACCTAGCTTTTAATCGTTTAAGATCATAAAGAATATAAAATCAAGAACTGATTTTTGAAGGTATGAAAGCCATTTTTAGAGTATTTAGAACCAAACACGATGAAAATGAACACAAGTTTAAAATGGCGATGATTCTAGAAAAGAAACTTAAGAGATGTTCTATAAAAAGAGCAGAGACTCAGCTGCAATGTGAACTATAAGACAGCTCATTTTGTAGCACTGTGATCACTGAGGCTTCAAAGCACAAGCTTACACTGAATATCAGCGTTTTGTCTCACGATAACACTGCAGTATATTACTGGTGACAATGTTAGATGATGTGTACATTAACCTCTGGAGATGAAATGTGAAATTGAGGAGCCCACCACCTCTGAGGTGCTCAGATCCAAATTAAATTCCATTTCACTTTTAATTAAAGAAGCGCTTTGGTTTAGCCTTCTCCATTCACAGCTGCATGCTTTTTTGCTAACTCAATACTTTCTGGTCATTGAACTACAGATATTTCCTTTTAAGGTTTTAAAAATTATTTTTGTTTTTGTTTTGCTCTCCCCCCCACCTCTCTCTCTCTCTCTCTCTGTCTCTGTCTCTCTCTCTTTCTCTCTCTCTCCTCTCTCTCTCTCTCTGTCTCTCTCTCTCTTTCTCTCCCTCTCTCTCATAATAAAGGAAAATAATTTAGGACTGACAGCTATGCAGCAGTCCCTACCAGCAGTGGAGTGAAATGTGTGTTTGACCACTAGTTTTCTGGAACCAAGGTCTGACTTCTAATTTAGTGCCGCTTTTATTTACTTCGCTTTCATCCACTGGTGGTGAACTTAGAGTAGGACAGTGATTAGGTTATGCAATTTGCAATACTGAGGAATGCCAAGAGAATTAAGAACCACGGGAATCTATTCTCCTATTGTGGTTTCTTTGCTCTGCATCAGCTCATCTAAGTCTTCCTGTACTTCTCTGAGGTCCTCATCTTTGTGGTTTGTTATGGCAGTCATATAAGACAACTTGTTCAGACATTCCTCAGTCAATGGACACTCACTTTGTTTCCTTTTTCCTTTTTCTTTTTTTGCTAAAGAGTTCTCCTATGAATATTTTTATGTTAATGAAACCTAGGAAGTTCAACCACAATATTTGGACTTGGAGATAATTTTAACTTGTAAGACACAACAAAACAGAAAGCCAAACTGAGTTACTTTATTTGTATTTTTAAAGCCTTTTGCAGGGAATCACCTGGTTTTTATCAGCTTCAGCTTATTTGAGGCCCTGCATAACGAAGTAGAATGTGAACCTTTCTTTCCTTGTACTTGAATAAGAACATGAATGAGTTAAAAAATGTTCTACTTGATTTTTGAATTTTTACTCAGATTTTCACCTCCTTATAATTAGCCTCTGAGAACCACACTAGTTTTCTAGATGATTTTCAAAGTTAACAGGTTACAACATCACTACTCTTTGAAAATGAAAAGATAATGATCATAGTTTGAAGGTCTCCATCTGCTAAGGCAAGATTTTGATTACAGTAATTCTGATTTTAAACAATGTGACCCTTGCATGGCACTTACTGAATAAATGTTCCCGTCCTTTCAAAGTTTTCCAGAAAGTTATACATCTTTTATAAGTATGATAATTTCAAATGAGAAGAAAAGACAGCATAGACATTAAATGAATATCATCTAATAATTGTATCTCTTGGACCACAACTAAAGGCCCTTTTTTAAAAGAGAGAAACAAGAAAATCCAAAAGTGTCAAGTAGGAATCTGTCTATCTATTTATTCATCCATTTTTCTGTCTATCTATTTATCCGACTGTTTCTTCCTGTCCATCCATCCCTTAGTCCATCAATCTATCTATCCATTGGCTTAGTTGGGTATCAAGACTTTCTCTGTAGGCAAAGAAATATGCTAGGATCCGGTAGTACGAACTGAGTATCTTCTTATAGTAGGATGGAGCATCCCTATTCACATTTATTCTTTTGACCAATGCCTATTAAGTGCTTCTTGAACTAAGTGCTGTTGTAGGTATGACCAGGAGTGCCTATAAAACAGGGAGATAAAATACAAAGGCACATAACAATAATATACAGTATTACACGATAGAGAATAAAGAGGAGGAAGCTGGGATTAACTAGGAGGGCTTTTTGGACCTGAGTTTTGAACAAAGGGTGGAGATAAGCGATTGGTGTGGTTTGGTGGACAGCAAGTTGGAAAGTTAAGAGTGGCTGAGATCTTGTTATGAATATCTGTTGAAGAAGCAGGATAGAAAAGACAAGACTTATGAAGAGGGGGAAGGAGTCATTACAACTTTCTCCAAGCTTTCAAATTGATAACGGGATTAAAATAAAAATCTCCAGCAAATACAGCCACGTAAGAATATAATAGAGGGCTGGAGCCAAGACGGTGGATTAGAAATACACTAGCACTTCCCCCCAGCCTACAAAGTGTCTGTAAAAATTGAATCTCAACAAATTCTAGAGCAGCAGAAGTCACCTAAAGAGAGAGTGAAAGAGATTTCCAGCCAAAGGAATCGTGATTTCAGGACACGTGTGTGAGATGACTAAAGAGAACCATGGAAGGGAGTGGCGGGATTGGCTGGAAGGGAATTCCTGTCTCACAAGGGTAGGCATCAGTGATCCTGGGCCACTGGCACTCGTGGGAAGGATCCACCTTGTCCAAATTCAGCTCTACTTGAAAACCATGAAAAGAAAGTGAACAGCTTGCTAAAGGAGACCCAAAAATGCTGATGAAATTAACACCTTAAAAAATAGACTAACTCAAGTGGCAAAAGAGGTCCAAAAAGTCAATGAGAAGAAGAACGCTTTAAAGAGCAGAATCAGTCAAATGGAAAAGGAAGTTCAAAATTTCACTGAAGTAAATAGTTCTTTAAAAATCAGAAGGGAGCAGATGAAAGTTAAGATCATTATTAGAAACCCAAAAACTACAAAACAAAATGAAAAGTATGAAAAAATAGAAGATAAAGTGAGATACCTCACTGGAAAATCAACTGACCTGGAAAATAGGACCAGGAGAGACAACTTAAAAATTATGGGTCTACCTGAAAGCCATGATCAACAAAAGAGCCTAGACATGATCTTTTATGAAATTATCAGGAAAAACTGCCCTTCATATTCTAGAACCAGGGGGCAAAATAAATAATGAAAGATTCCACTGGTCACCTCCTGAAAGAGATCCAAAAAGAGAAACTCCTAGGAATATTGGAGCAAAATGCCAGAGTACCCAGGTCCAGGAGAAAATATTTCAAGCAGCTAGAAAGAAACAATTCGAATACTGTACAAATACAATCAGGATAACACAGGATGTGGCAGCTTCTACATAAGGGATCTCAGGGCTTGGGACAGGATATTCCATAAGTCAAAGGAACTAGGATTAAAACCAAGAATCACTTATCCAGCAAAATGAGTAAAATGCTTCAAGGGAAAAACTGGTCTTTCAATGAAATCTAGGACTTTCAGTTATTCTTGATGAAACGACCGGACCTGAAAAGAAAATTTGACTTTCAAACACAAGAATTAAGAGAAGCATGAAAAGGTAAACAGGAAAGAAAAATAATAAAAGACTTTCTAAAGTTGAACTGTTTATTCCTACATGGAAAGATAATATTTGTAATTCGAGACTTTTCTCAATATTTGGTTATTTGGGAGGATTTTATACACACACACATGCATGCTTATATATATAAATATATAAATATATATATATATATATATATATATATATATATATATATATATATATGTAAACAGAGAGAGAAAGAGAGAGAGAGAGAGAGAGAGAATGTACAGGGTCAGCTGACTAAGAAGGGACTAGATCTAAAAAATTAAATTAAGGGGTAAGAGGGGAATATACTGGGAGTAGAAAGAGAGAAATGGAATGGGGCAGATTATCTCTCATAAAATAGGCAAGAATAAGCTTATTCAACGGAGGAGAAAAGGGAGGAGGTGAGAGAGAAAGTGAAGCTTACTCTCTTCACATTTGTCTTAAGGAGAGAATAACATACTTAATTTGTTAGAAAATAAATGGGGAGCAGGATAGGTTGCAGGGAAATATAGTTAGTCTTACACAACATGACTATTATGGAAATTGTTGCAAAACTATACATATATAACCTATATTGAATTGCTTGCCATCTCAGTGGAGATGAGTGAGGAGGGAGGAAGGGAGAGAAATTGTAGTTCAAAGTATTAGATATGAACGTTGAGAAATGATTTTGCCAACAACTGCAAAATAAGAAATACAGGTGATGAGGTACAGAAAGCTATCTTGCCCTACAAGAAAAGAGAGAAAGTGGGGACAAGGGAAGGGAGGGGTGTGATAGAAGGGAGGGTATATTGAGGGAAAGGGTAGTCAGAACGCAAGACGTTATGGGGTGGGGGAGGGGAGAGATGGGGAGAAAATTTGGAACTCAAAATTCTGTGGAAATGAATGTTAAAAATTAAAAATTAATAAACACTCAAAATTAAAAACAGAAAAAAAAACAGCTTTCTTCTTTGGAAATTTTGACCTGGCGGAAATGAAACTTTTCCTTGTTTCTCACATGTCTATACACATAGATATCTATAAATATAAACATATACACTCATACACATATATGTAAGACAATTCTATCCTTGTTCCCTCCTATCATCTCTTTCTCAAGGTAGATAGCATCTTCTTCCAAAAGTCCAAGTTCTTCCACGATTTTTTAAATTAGTCCCCACAGTACTTCCTATACCATAGCAATATTCCAACAAAATTACATACTAACTGAGAAATTGCCTAAGGAAATTTACTACCCTTTTTTTTCATTCTTTCTGTTCTTGTCTAAAACGTTTAATTTATACAAGAATATATTCATTTAAAATAATCATAATTGTCCTATTTACACTTCAGTAATGCTCTCACCTTTTAATGTAGCTTAAGGTCTGATATGACTGAATATACTTCCTTTACATCTTTTTTTACCAGGTATATTTGTAGTTCCTGGACTTGGCTCTTCCAAATGAATTTTGGTATTACTTTTTTAACTAAGTAAAAAATACATTTATTTCATTAATTTATTTGTTTTCAGTTTTCAAGAATCACTTCCACAGGTTTTAATTTTTCCCCCTCTTTCCCCCTTCCCTTACCATGGCAACATGTAACCTTGTATGGGTTCTACACATACATTCTTATTAAACACATTTTCACATTAGTCAATTAAAAGGAGTGAGAGAAACCATGAGAAGAAAATGAAAGAAAAAAAACCTAACACAAGAGAAAATAGCTTGCTTCATTCTGCATTCCAATTCCATAGTTCTTTCTCTGGATGTGTTTTCATCAAGAGTGTTTTCAGAATGTTTTAGGTCCTTGCATTGCAGTGAAGGGCTAATTTTATAAGAAACAGCCCTCATGTTCTGTGACTGTTGCTGTGTATAATGGTCTCCTGCTTCTGCTCATTTCAGTCAGCATCAGTTCATATAAGTATTTCCAGGGTTTTCTTAAGTCTGCCTGTTGGTCATTTCTTACACCACAATAGCATTCCGTTATATTGAAGTAGCATAACTTGTTCAGCCATTCCACAGTTGATGGGGATTACCTTGATCTCCAGTTCATGACCACCACAAAAAGAGCTGTTATAAATATTTTTATACATGTAGAATTTTGTCCCATTTTTTTATGATCTCTTTGGGATACAGCCCTACAAGCAATATTGCTGGGTAAAAGGATATTCACATGGTTTAGCCCTTTAGGCATAGTTCCAAATTGGTCTCCAGAATGGTTGGATCAGCTCACAGCTCCACCAACAAAGAATTAGTGTTCCAACCCTCCTACGTCTTCTCCAACATTTATGAGGTTCCTGTTTAGTCATGTAAGCTCATTTGATAGGTGTGATATGGTACCTCAGAGTTGTTTTGATTTTCATCTCTCTACTCAGTAGGGATTTAGAGCATTTAACATGTGACTATAGATGGGTTTAATTTCTTCCCCTGAAAACTCCCTGTTCATATCCTTTGACAGCTTATCAATTGGGGAATGACTTGTATTCTTATAAATTTGAGACACTTCACTACATATTTCACAAACGAGGTCTTTATCACAGACACTGGTTGTAAAAATTCTTTCCCAGTTTTTTGCTTCCTTTGGTTTCATTGGCTTTCTTTGTGCAAAAACTTTTCAATTTGACATAACCAAAATGAATCATTTTACACTTCAAAAAGTTCTCTATCTCTTGGTTGGTCACAAATTTCTCCATTCTCCATAATTCTGACAAATACAGTATTTCTTCCTCCCCTAACTTTTTATAGTATCTATATTCATACCTAAATTATGTATCCACTTGAACTTTGCTCTTCTGTACAGTGTCAGTCACTGTTATATACTCATGTTCCACCATCCTTTTATCCAATTTTCCCATAAGATTTTGTCAAACCGTGAGTTCTTATCCCAGAAGCTGGGGTCCTTGGTTTTACCAAACAGTAGGCTGTTACATTCATTGACTAATATGTCTTGAGTACCTCACCTATTTCTTTTTTATTTTTACCAGAACAAAACATTTTAAGTTTATTTCAGCTGTAACAGGTTTAATTCTTATCTACACCAAGTAAACTCAGCCACTTAAGTATTTTTAAAAAGTTATTCCTTCCCCCAAAATGAGGGAGCTTTTCTTTCCCACTGACCCGCAGCACAGTTTCCTGGTATTTGTGTGTATGGACAACATATTCTTCATTGTTTCAACTGGTGACCAAGGTGCTGTCAATATTTGAGAACAATATTCCCCACAGACAGCCTCTATCTGGATGAATGTTATTATTTGCACAGATTTTCTTTGCTTGCTCTTTCCCCTGGAAACTTTGTTAAGATCCTATATAAATTTTTAACTGTTAAAGCATTAATAGATATTTTCTCTTGTGGGCTTCCAATTAATGGGATTTCCTCCTTGCCTAAAACACCAGATGTAAGGAAATTTTACTATACACCCAAATAATCGTTCCATAATGGACCCTTTATTTGTCTCCTGTTGGCTTGAGATATAAGAGCCATTCTTCACTTTCTTTCCTCTCATATTCCCCCTCTTCCTCAGTGGACAAATTTGGTATCCATACCAGTCCCATGACCGTTACTTCCCTTTACTTTCCCTCAAAACTTTCTACTACAGAGTTTTCAGATTAAACCTTTAGGGGGTGGGGGGTAAGGGAACAGACCACCAGTGTATCCCTACAAGAGGTTACCCATATACTGGACTGAGTTTTCTCTTCCCCCGTATAAAACGTATACTTATAGTTCACGGTGACATAGCTATTCATCGAGAGTTTTTCAATAACAGAAATAATAATGTTTTACTGTAAATGGTTTTAGAAATGGGAAATAAAGTGATCTCAGATCAGTCACATATATATTACAACCTGTACTGAAATCTGGAAGCTTACAAAAAACCTGAAGTTCTGCTATCTGAATTTTTTTAACTCAAACACCATTTTCTTAATAACCATAATCTGAATTTCATCTACATATGAAAATTAGGGTATCTTTTACACACAGCTTAGCTCTGAGTTGCTGTAGACAGTGAATTAGGGACTCATTTGTAGATTTCCAGTGTCATCAATGACTAGAATCACTCCACTCATTAAGGACCTCCCTTTTTGGTGGTACTTCATTATGGCACCCTAGATGATCCTAGATGAAGAAAGTTATGATTTCATACAGTATCTTCTGAAAAGTAGGATGGCTATGAAATGTGTGACAGAAGACCTGTGGAATCTGTCACTGCTTCTATTGTGTAAAATCTTTACATCAAAGGACAAAAATATAATTCGACTGTATCCTTAAAAACAAAGGGCAGACAGTTCATACCCTATGTATCCTATCTCCAAGAGTCTAAATAATAACATTTGCATTATTAGGCATCGACATGGGCAACTCAAAATTAAAAAATATAAGGCGAAGGATCATGAGAGGGAAGCATGAAATCATGTGCATTTGTAACTTTCATAGACCTACTTCCTATAGCTTTTGGTTAGCACAAAATGTAATGTATCAGAGTCAACCAGTTAATACCCTCTTTTTACGTGCCATAAAATGATATAGCATAAAACTATTTAGTGGCAGAGGTAGTCACAGTCCCATTTGCATTATTTAACACCTTCTAGGAAAACAATTTTCAAGAGTAGAAACACGTTTAACACTTCCATTCTCTAATGCCCTGTAACGAAAACAAGGCAGGCACATGGTGTAAGCAAATTTGGGATATTTCTTGGTAGGTTATAGGTTAGCATTGGATCCCTGTGTTATAATTCTCATAACAACAATTTGCACATATTCTTTGCCCTGCACTTCAAACCCCAGTGGCCACAGGTTTAGGGGTCTGCATTAGCTGAATTTTAAGAACGGGGGAGAAAGCTGACAAATGCACCAATCACCATGCATAAATCCATCTAAACCTCACCTTCAGATATTTTGAATAAAGTGATGAGCAGTCCCTTAAAAGCCCAAGTACCTGCAACCAGGTTAATTTAGGAGGACTGACTTATGTATGTACACTCAACTGCAAGGCTGGAACTGACCACTGATAAGGATTCCAAAAGCAGACAAGGTATTTGCAGAAAAGCGGTGGAAACTACGTCACACCAAACCTTTCAGGTCAATTAAGGGACATAGTACTAGTGGAGACGTAAGGATTTCATGAACATCTTACCAGCCCACATACACTAAAAATGGTTAATGCCACTAGTAACTATCACCAGCAGGGAGGAAAAGCCTGAAAGACAACCAGTCCTCTCATCAGCAAAAGCAGAGAAGCTTAACTCAAAAATACTGAGACCAAAGGACATAACACTTTTCATCCCCTTTCAAGGATTAGGGGGAAATATTTGCTTAAAAAAAGATTAAGCTTTGTATTTCTTACAAGGGTTAACAATGCTCCAAACTCCTGAGAAATATCTCAGAAGGGTTGAAAGGTGGAGTGCAAGGCAGTGTTTCAGGGGATTAAGTATCCCACAGATTTTTTTTTTAAATCCCAAACACCATAAACACACAAAATTTATCGATGAATTAGAGGACAATATGTTGCTATTTTTGTGGGCGTAGGGGAGGAGAAAAGAGAAACACACAAACGATTTGTAAATATCTGCACTTCGATGAGAAAGCAGGACATAAAAATCACTTAAAAGTAAATCTGCAGTTATGACATCCAGTTTTTTAGGGCCACCTATCCCCTCCAACTCTAAAACTAAAGAGATAAGACACCTTTTCCACTCTTTACCCACTCCACTTCACAAAAAAAAAAAAAAAAAAAAAAAAAAAACTTAAACATGATTAATTTTACAGTCCTTGGAAGAAGTATTAAAATTTTGGAGGAAAAGGAGGAAGAGAAATAAGGCTAAAGAGGGGGGAAGCTTCTAAAATGGGGAGGGAAGAGAAATCAAAGGGCCTCTCTTTTATTTGGTGACAGGCAAGTGCAAGAAAGTTCATTCGTAATTTGTTCAGTTGTCGGTCTTTCTCACATCTGCATTCTGGCCAAGAGAAGGAACTTTGAGGGTTTTCTGTAACACATGAGCATCTGCTGGCTCTATTCTCTTGTAATAGTTTTTCTTCGTCTCAGTGATCTCAAAGCCAAATTTCCTGTAGAAGTCAATTACTGACTCATTGCTGATCTGGACATGCAGATAGATGTTGTCAAAAGTGCCATCTTTTTCACAGATGTTTAAGACATGATTAAACATTTTAGTTCCCATTGCTAGCCTTCGGTAAGGTGCCAGACATCCTTGTGTCATGATGTAAAGTCTCTTCTGATTCTGGAATGATCCACCCTACAGCATAATGCACCCACTGCAATATCATTGAAATAAGCAAGCTTTACTAGTTTGCCAACCTCCAGCACATCCTTGTAGAACTTGTCATTGTAGCTGACTGGAAAGATGACCTGGTTTAGCCTCTTCAACTGCTTAATGTTGTGTGGTGTCACGTCTCCTAGCTCGATCTGGCTACCTTTCATCTTCCCCGCCTGCCTTGGCTGTCTTTACCGCCAATCCTGCCGTCATGGCCGCCGCCGCACCCCGAGCCCGGGAGCAACCCTACTCCACACACCGGCCTCTGCCTCCTCAGCCGTTGCCGTCACCGCCTCCGGGGTGGAGGCTGGGCACGATTCGCTAGGAACAGCCTAGGCCTTCGAGGACGTCTCAGACTGCTGCCCTGGGGCTGGGGCTGCTGCCGCTCCTCCACATGTGCACACGGGCCTGCTCGCAGAGCTCCAGCCTGCCTGCCAGCCAGCCACCAAGACCCGCCACCGCGCCCCCATCTATTTCTTAGTCAGTATGATGTGGTTTTTATTATTGCTGCTTCATATTACAATTTGAGATATGGTAGGATTAGCCCACCTTCATTACCATTTATTTTCACTACTTCCCTTTCTATTCTGGACATTTTGTTCTTTTAGAAGAATTTTGATATTAGTTTTTCTACCCCACTGAAAATTTTCTCCAGCACTTTCATTGGCATGGCACTCCATAAGTAAACTAATTTAGGTAGTATTGTCATTTTTATTGTATTAACTCAGCCTATGTATGAGATACCGATGGTTTCCCAATTACTTAGTTCTGACTTTATTTGTACATAAAGCGTTTTGTAATTTTGTTCATATAGTCCCTGGATTTCTGTAGGAAGGTAGACTCTCAGATATTTTTTAGTGTCTACTATAGCTTGAAATGGGATTTCTCTTTCTATTTCTTGCTGTTCTACTTTGTTAGGAATTTATAGAAATGCAGGTGATTTATATGGGTTTATTTTGTAACCTACATCCTTACCAAAATTGTTTATTATTTCAAATAGATTTTTTTCTTTATTCTCTAGAATTTCCTAAGTACATCATCATATCATCTGCAAAGAGCAACAACTTGCTTTGACTTTCTAATTCCTTCAATTTCTTTTTCTTCTCTTATTGCTAAAGTTGATATTTCTAGTACCATATTGAGTAACAACCCTGGGGATAATGGACATACTTGTGTCAGCTGTGAACTTATTCCAAACGCATCTACCTTATCTACATTGCATATCATGCTTGCTGGTGGTTTTAAGTAGATACTACTTATTATTTTTAAGGAAGGCTGCATTTATTTCTATGCTCTCCAGTGTTTTCAATAGGAATATGTGCTATATTTTGTCAAAAGCTTTTTCTGTGTCTATTAAGATAATCAGATTGTTTCTGTTAAGTTTGTTTTTGGAATGATCAAAAATGCTGAGAGTTTTTCTAATATTGAACTACCCCCACATTTCTGGCGTAAATCTTACCGGATCATAATGTATTATTCTCTTAGCAAATTGCTGTGTTCTTTTTACTAATAACTTATTTAAAACTTTTGCATCTATATTCATTAGAGAAATTGGTCTATAATTTTCTTTCTCTTGTTTGACTCTTCCTGGTTTAGGTACCTGAACCACATTTGTATCATAAAAAGTGTTTAATAGTAATCCACCAATTTTCAAAAACAGTCTTTATAATATTGGAATTAACTGTACTTCAATTGTTTGATAGAATTCATTTGTAAATCTATCTGCTTCTAGGGAGTTCATTGATGATTTTTCTCTCGCTCAGTTCCACTGGACTTCTGTTCTGTGCTGATATGTTTGAGAATCTACGTTGCTCTTTCTGATTAGTTTGCCTGGTGGTTCATGCTTTGCTTTCCTATGACAGGGTGTGAGCTGGTATAGCATATGCACTCTGCATTCCCACCCTGCCCCGTGTAACCTATCCGTTTTGTCAACCTTGCAGGCTGTCCTGGGTGAGATATCTGCCACTCTCTCTCTCCTGGTGGATTGTGTCACTCTAAAATATGATCAGATTCTCTTTTTAGAGGAATTTGTGGTAGAGATGAGGTCCATTTTCTCACTCTGCCATCTTGGCTCTGCCCCAGTCTCTCTCAATATTATTTTTCTAGCTCTATAAAATAATGTTGTGGTAGTTTGATTAGTATGGCACTGAATAAGTAAATTAATTTAAGTAAAATTGCCATTTTTGTTATATTATCTCTCCCTACCCACGAGCAACTGCTCTTTTCTACTTACTTAGATATGACATATTTGGCGCATAAAGTGTTTTATTATTATGTTCATAGAGTTTCTGGGTTTGATTTGGCAGGTAGACTCCTAAATATTTTATAGTATTTACTGAAACTTTAATTGGGATTTATTTTTCTATCTTTTGCAGTTTGGTTTTGTTAGCAATACATAGAAATGCAAATGATTTACATGGGTTCACTTTTCTTTTCTGTTATATTGGACAATCTGATGAAATTGAGGTGGAACTCAGAGTTGTTTTAATTTGCAACTGTCAAATGCATAATGATATAGAACATTTTTCCATGTGATTATAATTAGTTTTGATTTGTTTATCTGAAAACAGCCAGTTCATATTCTTTTACCTTTTATGTTTTGGGGAACGACATGTATTTTTTAGAAATTAAAAGCTGGTTCTCTGTATATATTTGAGAAATAAGGTATTTGTCAAGGACACACGGTGTAAAATTGTTTCCCAGCTTTCTGTTTTCTTTCTAATCAAAGTTGCATTGGATTGGTTTGTGCAAAAACTGTTTCATTCGAACAATCAAAATGACCCAATTTGCATCTCAGAATGCTCTTTATCTACTGTTTGGTCCTAAATTCTTCTAAATAGATCTGACAGATAAACTGTTCCATGCTCTACTAAATTGCTTGTGACATCAACCTTTATGTCTACATCTTTTACCAATTTTTGTCTTCTCTTGTTTAGTAATTTAATATATTATCCTATACCTAGCTTTTACCATGCTATTTCCCATTTATCCCAGAAGATTTTCCCAGAAGTGTAATAGTGAGTTCCTGTCCCAGAACCTAGAGTCTTTAGTATATCAAATACCGGAGACCTGGAGCCATTTAATACTATGTCTCATGTACCAAACTGACTCATTGATGCATTATCCTGTCTCTTACACACTACCAGATCATTTGGATGACTGTTGCTGGTTTATAACACAATATGAGTTCCGATGTGGTTAGTCCACCATTTTTCTCTGATTCCTTTGATATTCTTGGTCTTAGTTATAAATTATTTTTTAATGATTTTTTCCGGCTCAACAAAATTTCTACTGTTTGATTGGATGGTACAAAGTTAACTAGTTTAGGTAAGATAGACATTTTTCTTATATTATCTAGGCCAATCCGTGATCAATTGACGTTTTTGCCAGTTTTATACTTCTGACTTTATTTGTGGAAAAGTATTTTTTGTGTGAAAAGAATTTCTCTTTGGTGGTAGACTCCAATGTATTTTATATTAACGACAGTTACTTTAAATGAAATTTTTCCTTCTATCCCTTGTTGCTTGTCTTTGTTGGTTATATATGGTGATGAATGATGTGCCTTTATTTTATATCCTGCAACTACTTTAAAGTTACTAATTATTTCAACTAGCTTTTAGATTGTTCTCAAGCATTCTCTAATATACGATCAGTGAGAGTTTTGTTTCCTCATTATCTGACTTTATTGGGAAGGCTTCTATCTTATCCCCATTAGAGACAATGTTTAATGATAGTTTTAGATAGAAACAATTTCTCATTTTAAGATAAGCTCCATTTGATCCTGTGCTCTCTAATGCTGGCCTTGGGTGGAAGAGGTTGGGAAAGGGGGCCTTAGATAGCAAAACATTAAAGCTCAGAGGATTCTTATGCAAAAATATGGAAATTCCTTGATTATCCCACCCTCTTCAATGTAAGTAATATACCTGCCTTAGGCAAGAAAAGTTATTAAGCGAGTCAATCAATCAATTAGAACCATATGAGCGTAGGATGTGTACATAACTTTTGGAATCAATGAAAGGCACTGCCTTACAGGATTTGATCACATCGTTAGGAACTCGTATTGTACAGAGGACTCTTCTCAGAAAAAAAAAATTAGAGATTCCTAAGATTTGCAAGGAAAAGGAACGGAACAGTTATAACAAGTTGAGCAAAGAACTGGTAGAGCTGTGTCAACAAGGACCACAAGAATGAGAACTTAGGACTGAGCTCTGGCAGACAATGAAACCATCAAAGATGGATACTGGCTCTATAAGCATTCCAGAAAAGGATAGTCAGGCTGGTGCCACCGCTGTGCTCACATACATGAGGACTAACCAAACATCCAAGAAGAAATCTACTCCTTCTTCATGTTCCTCTCTTGACTGTGATCTGTTTTGTAATAATACAAAATTTTCTAGTACTTTGAATTTTTTCTCAACCACAAAGATGTCAAGGGTAAAATAGAGACAGATTTAAATGTAAGTTTCAGGAGAGAGTCGAAACTCTACCTAAATGCTAGGAATTTACCTAACCTGTAAGGTTTGATCTAAAAGATC
>CM053775.1:47674923-47727125 GCA_028658325.1 Potorous gilbertii
GAGTTATTCTCAGACTCTGACTTAATTGATTTTCTCTAGGACTTCTTACAATTATAAGGTCAAAACGGATATCATGGATATCCAAACAACTTTTACAAGGAAATTAATAGAACACAGAAGATACTACTTACTGATAGGCCAACAATTTATGAATTAAAGAAGAGACAGAGAGCAAAGTAGGTGTAAATGGATAATTTCAATTACATTAAATAAAAGAAAAAGGTTTTGTGCAAATAAAGCAAGTGTAACCAAAATCAGAAGAAAATCAGGAAATTGGGGAAAAATTTATATACACTTTATCAGATAAAGGTCTCCTATCCAAAATATATAAATAACTTTGGCAAGTCTATGAGAATATGAGTTATTCTCCACTTGAGAGATGGTCAAAGGATATGAACAGAGTTGTCCATTGAAGAAATCAAAATAATTTATAGTCATATGAAACATGCTTTAAACAGTTAAGAGAAATGTAAATAAAAACAACCTTGAGACATCATTTTACATCTATCGGATTAGCTAAAATGTTAGAATGGGAAAGTGACAAATGTTGCAAGGGATGTGGAAAAATTGAAACACTGATTCATTGTTGGTGGAATCATGTTGGTGGGATCCAATCATTTTGGAGGGCAATTTGGAATTACACTCAGAGAGTTATTAAACTACTTATACCCTTTGACCTAGCAATAACACTACTTCGTTTCTTTCCAAAGATATTTAGGGGAGAAGGAAAAGAACTTATATGTTCTAAAATGCTTAGAGCAGCTCTTTTGTGGTGGCAAACAACTAGAAACTGCAAGGATGCCCATCAATTGGGAAATGACTGAACAAGTTGTAATATACGACTGTGATGGAATAGTGCCATTTTATAAAAAAAAAATGATAAGCTCAATGATTTCAGGAAAGTCATGGAAAAACTTACAAAAAATAATGAAAAGTGAAATGAACAGAACAAAGAGATCACTGTATACAGCAACAGCAATATTACTTTAAGAACAACTTTGAACTAATAATTTATTTATTTTATCCACGTCCAGAGAAAGAAATGATAAATAGAAGCATGTATAAAATAATTTTACATATATATCCCTATATGTATCTAATGGTAGCCATCTCCAAAGTGAGAGGGGAGCAGAGGAAAAAGATATTTACATAATAATTACGCTGCATTTTTAAAGGAATAGCAAGTTTTGCATAGTAGATATGTAGTTTGACGTGTAATAATCTTTTTATTGTACTATGCTATAGAAATGACTGTTTCATTCCATAAATTAAAAATAAAATTTAATAACAATAAAACACTAAGATTATAGGGTTAATTGGGTCTGGGGAAGCAAAAAGTATCATCAAATTCATTGGAATGGAATTTATTCTTTTTTTAGTTCCTTATAATTTCTCATTCATATTTACATTTTTAATTTTCTCTATGTTCCAGTCCTGGTATTTCAAAGTTTCTGCACAGGTCTGGTAAGAATTTTTAGAAGTTCTGTATTTCTGTATTTCATTAATAGTTCCTCCCACCTCCCATTCTCAAAGGACATACACACACACGTATATTTATGTATATACACACATGTGTATATGCTTATACGCATGTATGTATATATGTATACATATATACGTACATATACACACACAGAGTTTTACAGGGGAAGTTTTTTCCTTATAAGAATATGTATTTTTTTTACCTTGTCAGATAGGATGTTGTCTATATTCTTCACTCTTTATAAGAGTGGCTGGTTAATCTTGTGCAATGACAAATGGGTCCTTGGCATTTTGATTCTTTCCTTCTGCTTGCTTTGGTATTTTTCGTTTGACTAGGAAGCTCTGAATCTAGAGGGAAATTTTGGTTTTGAGTTTTCATTCAGAAGGTGATTGGTGAATTATTTTATTTCTATTTTGCATCCTGATTTAAGGCTTCTTATCATATACAAGATTTCTGGAAATTTAATGTATGACTTTACTACTGGTCATGGTATTTACATAGTCCAGTTGTTCTTCTGTTATCTCTCCTTGATCTGTTTCCCAGGTCAGGTCAATTGCTTCTGCTATGAGATTGATACTTTGTGCTTTCATCTATTTTTTTCAGTATTTTGCTTTTCACTTAATATATTTTGTTGTTCTATGGAGCCATTATTTTCTTATTTAGACCATTCTAATTTTAAGGGAGGGCAGTTAAGTGGCAAAGTGAAAAGACTGCCAGATTTGGAGTCAAGAAGACCTTAGCTCAAATCTTAGCCTCAGACACTTACTAGTTGTGTGAGTCAATTAAGCCTATTTACCTCAGTGTCCTCATCTATAAAATGAGATGAAGAAGGAAAAGTGAAACCACTCTAGTACCTTTGCAAAAAAAAATAGAAAAAGACAAAAAATAACTTAGGAAGTCATGAATACTTGAACCTGACTGAAAGAGCTGAACAACAACACTTTTAGGGACTCTGGGACTTGTCTAGCATTTTGAAGCTTTTTAAATGTTTACTATAATTTTTCCAATCACATGTTAAAATTCTTAACATTCATTTTTAAAACTTTGAACCCAAGGTTCGCTCCTTTCCTTTACTCCACACTGGGTTGGCAAGAAATTTCATAGAGAAAATATATGAGTAGTCACACAAAACATATTTCCATAGTAGACTGTAAAATAAAATACAGACATCTCCTCCCCAAAAGAAAAATAAAGTAAAAAGTAAGTATGCCTTGATCATCATTCAGACTCCATCAGTTCCTTCTCTGGAGAAGAATAACATTTTTCATCATTAGTCCTTCAGAATTGTCTTGGATCATTGTACTGCGGACAGTAGTTAGTTATTCACAGCTGCCCATGCAATATAGTTGTTACTATATATAATGTTCTCCTGGATCAAGTTCTTTTTTGAGGCTCTTAAGGTAAGACTCTTCCTTATCCCTCTTCTATAGTTGTCTTTTCCATTTTTTTGGAATTTCATTTCTTTCAGAAAATCATTTTAATTACTAGCAAGAACTCTTTTTTCATCTCTTTTAGGAAGTTTACAGGTACCTTGGTGACACAGCAGACAGTGCAGAGCCTAGAGTTAGGGATATCTGAGTTCAGGTCTAACCTCAAACACTTATTTGCTGTGTGATTCTAGTCGAGTCACTGAACCACATTTGCCTCAGTTTCTTCATATGCAAAATGAGTTGGGGGAAAAATAGCAAGGCACTCCAGTATCTTTGCCAAGAAAACTCTAAAAGGGTCAAAAAGAGTCAGACACAACTAAAAAATGACCGACAAAGAGAAATCTAGTTACACTTCTGCTTAAACATTTTTGGAGGCTTTCTTACAGATGGTTTGAAGTCATTCAGTTATTCTAAGTTTGTTACTTGAACATTTCTGTCATTCTAATAGCTTTTGTGGTGGCGTTCCTTTTTGTTTTGTTTCCTCCTTCGGGCTCTTATGCCAGATTCTGAATTTCTTACTAGCGCTTGGCTATCTGGACTTACAGAGAGAATATTTGGGGCAGGCTTGTGTCTTCTTGGGTCCTGCTATTTCTTTCTTTGGGATGGCATGTCATACCAATATATCACGGACAGCAGCTACAAACTTTCCTTATTCTCAGAGCTATCTGATCTGGGTCATTCTGAGTCATGCACTGCAGGTCTGAGCTCTGAAATTTACTTGTCTTGGTTTCAGGTTTCAATCTCATTCAATTCCTACTGGACTCACTCACTATGAAGTAGCTGGAAAGCTCCACAGGTTCAAAGTGACAGAACTTTAGGATCCCCTTAGGTCTGACTTTCTTGCACTCGTTATTTCATGGCAGCCTCTAGGAATGACTGCGCACTGAATCTCTCAACCTGATCTGCTCCTGGGATCAGAGCCTAACAGCTGCGGATTGCTTCTCTATGTATTCTTTCATGAGGACAACGTCAAGGATCCCATGAAGACTGCTGATCTTAGGCTGCTGCCTAAGCACAAGTCCCTGCCTCAGTTTCTCATTGGGTCTGTGACCTAGCCTTGAGTAGCAAGAAGCACATTCTCCAGTGGGAACATGAACAAGGGCAGGCCCTCTATGTAGTTCTGAGAAGAGGCACTTCTCACTCTGGTTCACAGTTTTGCAACGGTTCCCGCTTATCCCCCAGGACAAAACGTCCACATAATTTAATAATACCTATAAGCTCTCCTCATTGTTCCAAGACATTTCAGTCAAACCTGCCCATTTCTGACTTGAGCTGGAAAATTACTCACTATGAATTTGTTCTTGTATTTCCCACTCAATATTCAGGGTGGTGCATTTTCTATGTCTGTGTCATGCCTGGAGGTGGGGTGGGAGGGGTGAGCTTGCCAGTACTTCTCGCTGCTATTCCACCATCTTGGTTGCTCTTCTTTGTTCACACTAGTATAACTCTATCATGAGGCTCTAATGATAGTAGAGAATTGAGACAACAATGCTGCAATGAATGCTAACCATCTGAAAAAATTTCAAGATTAGTTTTGAGATATTCAGACTCCAACAGGCTTAAAGTATTTTATATTTAAATCCTATGGCCATTGAAGGTGACTTTAAGGGTTTTTTTCTCCTAAGTAATTGCTTGAATCTTCTAATGGAATGACTTTTCCATTTAGCAGTTGATGAAAATGGTATTCTTGGAGAGGTGCTTGAAGGTCTCATGGCCCACAGCTTACACATAGTCTAGTCACAAGCAAGAAAATGTTACTGAAGCTCAGAATGTAAAATTTCTTCTAAGAGGTGATGGCAAAGGTCGAATTTGCGAGCTCAAATGCTTGGAAAGGCAGGAGGGTGGCTTGAATTTAAGTGTATCGACACTAAATTCAGTTTGTGGAGCTATTTTATACATGATTTATATTTAACTGCTGTTTAGTTCAGAAGAAGAAAAGATGGTAGTCTACTTGTTTCATATTTGTATATCTTTGCACTTCCCCTCATTCTGTGAAATGGTGGGTTCTTCCTTTTTCATCCCTATTTCTTTCCTACAATGTTCCTTTCCCATTCCTTTAAACTTTGTCTCAATATAATCAGAAAATCACAAAAGTAACCTCAAGACTTCTTTTAATACTCATTCTAAGATCATGGAAGACAGAGTTCTGAGAAGATGTGTTTTATCTGTTACTAGAATATGAACACTTCACATAATCCATTCCACATGCACAAAAGCAAACATATTTTTCCATGTTTCTCCTGACTCTACTGTTTAAGCTTCAGAGTATTTATTCAAAAACAGTATATTCATCATAAATAATTGCAACTATTCTGTAATAGCACTTAACTCAGAGGGTTGTTGTTGGGACTAAATGAGACAATATTTTAAATATGCTTACCACAATGATGGGCACAGAGCAGGCTCTGAATAAATCTTTATTCCATTCCATTCATTAAAGTCCAATTTCCGTATCTGTAATACTGTACATTGTCATGGTAATTCACGTATATTGGGTTGTTTCACTACAGCTTCTACCTTCTGAAATATCATATTCCAATCCCTCCTCTCCTTTACAGTAGTAGCTACCGAATCTTCAACAATGTTTATTGACTAATAGATATACGTACTCACTCCCTTTTCCTCTTTCTGTAGTTCTTTGAATTGGAGACACTGGATTGTGGTTAAGAAATCATCTAGAATTGGTACCACGTCACTCCTACAGACTGAATAACATGACAAAAGACAAAAATGATAAATTTTGGAGAAGATGTGGGCAAACTGGAACATTAATTCATTAATGGGCTTTTGAACCCATCCATTCTTTTTTTTAAATATTTATTGATTTTAAGTTTTCAACATTCACTTCCACAAAATTTTGAGTTCCAAATTTTCTCCCCATCTCTCCCTTCCCCACACCCCAAAACGCCTTGCATTCTGCTTGCCGTTTTCAACAATGTGCCCTCCCTTCTAACACCCCTCCCTTCCCTTATCTGCATCTTCTCTCTTGTCCTGTAGGGTAAGATAGGTTTATATGTCCTGTTACTTGTATTTTTTATTTCACAGTTGTATGCAAAAATAATTCTCAGTATTTGTTCCTAAAATTTTTGAGTTCCAACTTCTCAGATTATGTAAATCTTTCCAGGCCTCTCTAAAGTCTTCCTGTTCATCATTTCTTACAGCAAAATAGAATTCCATTATATTCATATAACATGATTTATTGTTCCATTCCCCAACTGATGGGCATCCCCATGATTTCCACTTTTTGGCCATCACAAAGAGTGCTGCTATAAATATTTTTGTACATGTCAGACCCTTTCCCATTTTTATGATCTCTTGGGGATACAGTCCTAGAAGCGGTATTGCTAGCTCAAAGGGTACGCATATCTTTGTAGCCCTTTGGGCATATTTCCAAATTGATCTCCAGAATGATTGGATCAGTTCACATCTCCACCAACAAAGAATTATTGTTCCAACTCCCCCACATCCTCTCCAACATTTGTAATCTTCCTATTCTCTCATGTTTGCCAATCTGATAGGTGGGATGTGGTGGCTCAAAGTTGTTTTGATCTGCATCTCTCTAATCAATAGTGATTTAGAGCATTTTCCCATGTGACTGTAGATATCTTTAATTTTTTCCTCTGTTCATATCTTTTGAGCATTTATCACTAAGGAAATAGCTTTTATTTTTGTATATTTAACTCAGTTCTCTATATATTTTAGAAATGAGGTCTTTATCATAGATACTAGCTGCAAAAAAATTTTTTCTCAGTTTTTTGCATCCCCCCAAATCTTGGTTGCACTGGATTTGGTTGTGCAAAAACTTTTCAGTTTAATGTAATGAAAATTATCCCTCTTGCACTTCATAATGCTTTCTATCTCATCTTTAGTCAAAATTTCTTCCCTTCTCCATGAATCTGTTAAATAATTTATTCCTTGCTCCACAAATTTGTCCCTACTATGGATCTTTGTATCTAAATAATATACTGATTTGGACTTCATTCTTGTGTACGGTGTCATGCATTGGTATTTCCTAGTTTCCATCACACTATTTTCCAGTTTTCCCAGCAATTTTTTTTTGTCGAACTGTGAATTCTTATCCCAGAAGCTGTGTTCCTTGCATTTATCAAACAATAGATTGATTTATTCATTGCCTACTGTGTCTTGAGTACCTAACATATTCCACTTGTCTACCCTTCTGTTTTTTTAGCCAATACCAAGTGGTTTTGCTAATTGCTGCTTTATAATACAATTTGAGATCAGGTGGCGCTAGGCCACCTTCCCTAGCATTTCTTTTCATTAGTTCCCATGGTATCCTGTACTTCTTGTTCTTCCAGATTAATTTTGATTTTATTTTTTCCAGTTCTACAAAATCTGATAGTTTGATTCATATGACACTAAACAAGAAAATTAATTTAGGTAGAATTGTCATTTTTGTTATATTGACTAGACCTACCCAAGAGCAACTGT
The DNA here is from genome assembly GCA_028658325.1 of Potorous gilbertii. Classification (NCBI taxonomy): domain Eukaryota; kingdom Metazoa; phylum Chordata; class Mammalia; order Diprotodontia; family Potoroidae; genus Potorous; species Potorous gilbertii. The sequence continues at coordinate 47,682,286 of CM053775.1, forward strand.
TGTTTTTCCACTTACTCAGATCTGACTTTATTTGTGTGAAAAGTGTTTTGTAATAGTGTTCATAAAGTCCCTGGATTTTTTTGGCAGGTAAACTCCCAAGTATTTTATGGTGTCTGCTCTAGCTTTAAATAAGATTTCTCTTTCTGTCTCTTGCTGTTGTGCTTTGTTTCTAATATGCAGAAGTGCAGAATGTTTCTGCGGGTTCATTTGCCAAAGTTGTTTATTATTTCAAGTAGTTTTTTACTTGAATCTCTGGGATTCTCTAAGTGTATCATCATATCATCCACAAAGAGTGATAACTTAGTTTCTTCTTTGCCTATTCTAATTCCTTGTTTCTTTATCTTCTCTAATTGTTACAACTAACATTTCTTGCAACATATTGAATAACGGTGGTGATAATGGACATCCTTGTTTCACCCCTGATCTGATTGGAACTGCATCTGGCTTATCGTCATTGTATAAAATGCTTTCTGAAGGTTTTAGGTAGATACTGCTTTTTATTTTATGAAAAGTTCCTTTTATTCCTATGCTCTCCAGAGTTTTTTAATAGAAATGGGTGTTGTATTTTGTCAAAATCCTTTTCTGCATCTATCGAGATAATCTTGTGGTTGCTGTTAGTATTTTTGTTGATATGATCAATAATGCTAATAGTTTTCCTAATATTTAAACAGCCCTGCATTTATGGTATGAATCCAACCTGATCATAAAGTATTATTCTCATGACAAGTTTCTGCAACCTTTGTGCTAAAGTCTTATTTAAATTTTTGCATATACGTTCATTAGAGAAATTGGTCTATAATTTTCTTTCTCTCTTTTGTCTTTTCCTGGTTTAGTTATCAAAACTATATTTGCATCATAAAAAATATTTGGGAGTACTCCTTTCTCAATTTTTCCAAATAGTCTCTATAATGTTGGAATTAACAATTCTTTGAATGTTTGATGGAATTCACTTGCAAATCCATCCGACCCTGGAGATTTTTCGTAGGGAGTTCATTGATGGCTTGTTCAATTTCTTTTTCAGAGATGGGATTGTTTAAGTATTCAACTTTCTCTTCTGCTAATCTGGGGAATTTATATTTTTTAAAATACTCATCCATCTCATTTAGGTTGTCGAATTCATGAGCATAAAGTTGGTCAAAGTAATTTCTAATTGTTATTTTAATTTCCTCCTCATTGTAGGTGAATTCACCCCTTTCATTTTTGATATTGGTGATTTGGTTTTCTTCTTTCTTTTTTTTAACCAAATTAACCAAAGGTTTAACAATTTTATTAGTTTTTTAATAAAACGATTATTGGTTTTATTTATTAGTTTAATAGTTTTCTTATTTCAATTTCATTGATCTTTCCTTTGGTATTCAGTATTTCTAATTTGATATTTGCTTGGGGATTTTCAATTTTTTTTTTCTAGCCTTTTCATCTGCATGTCCAATTCATTGATCTCCTCTTTCTCTATTTTATTTATGTAGTCATTCAAAGATATAAAAATTCCCCTAAGAACTGCTTTTGCAGTATCCCATAAGATTTGGTAGGTTGTCTCATTACTGTCATTCTTTTGAATGAAGCTGTTGATTGTTTCTTTGATTTATTGTTTAACCTACTCCTTCTTTATCATTAGATTATTTCATTTCCAATTCATTTTTGGTCTATCTTTCCATGGCCTTTTGTTACATAAAGTTTTTTTTTGTGTTATGATCTGAGACAGATACATTGACTTTCTCTGCCTTTTTGCACTGGATTTTGAGTTTTTTAATCCCTAGTACATGCTCAATTTTTGTATTTGTGTCATGTACCACTGAGAAAAAGGTATATTCCTTTCTGTCCACATTTAATTTTCTTCAGAGAGCTATCATATCTACCTTATCCCGAGTTTTATTCACCTCCTCAACTTCTTTCCTGTTTATTTTAAGGTTAGACTTATCAAGTTCAGAGCAGGAGTAGTTAAGTTCCCCCACTATTGTGGTTTCGGTGTCTACTTCTTATTGCAACTCCCCCCATCACTCCTCTATGAATTTGGATGCTATACCACTTGAAGCACACATGTTTAGCAATGATATTGAATCATTGTCTACCGTGTCTTTTAGCAGGGTATAGTTTCCTTCCTTATCACTTTTGATTAAATCTGTTTCTGCTTTTGCTTTGTCTGAAATTAGGATTGCTACCTCTGCCTTTCTTACATCAGGTGAAGGAAAATACATTTTTCTCCAACCTTTTACCTTTACCCTGTGTGTATCTCCCCCCTTTCAACTGTGTTTCTTGGAAATAACATATTGTTGGATTATGATTTTTAATTCATTCTGCTGTCTCCGTTTTATGGGAGAATTCATTCTATTCACATTCACTATTATGATTACAATCTGTATCTCTCCCTCCACCTTCTTTCCCACCCTTTGTGCTTTAATTTTCTCCTCTTCCGTCCCCTTCTCAGTAGTTTTCACTTTTGTCCACAACGACCTGCAGTCTTCCCTTCTTTCTTTCAGTCCCCCCTCCCTTTTATTCCCCTTTACCCTTACTGCTTCTTCCTTCCCTTTTAGCTTCCCCTCTCCTTGCTTCCCTCTTCCCCTCCTACTGCCTATAGAGCTAGTTTGATTTATATACTTAATGAAGTTTATTGTTCCCTCCTTGTACCAAATCAGATGAGAGTACCTCTCAAACAATGCTCATATCCCTCCCCTCTTTCCCTCTACTATAATAAAATTTTTTACTTCTTCCTATCATGTGATTTATCATATTGTTCTTCCTCCTTTTCACATCTCCTGTTACAATCCCTTTCCATGCTTGAATCACATTTTTATTGCCACATCATTTACTTTATACCCGTTCCCTCTATCTATGTGTGTCCCTGTTATAATTCAAAATAGATGTACAATTCGAAAGATTAACAAACATCATCTTCCCTTACAGAGAGGTAAATAGTTTCCCCAAATTGAGTAACAAGTTTTTCTATTCTCCTGTTTGCCTTTATATGCCTCTCTTGAGACCTGCGTTTGAAGATCATATTTTCTATTGAGTTCTGGCCTTTTTTGTGAGGAAGATCTGGAAATCCCTTATTTCATTGAATGTATATCTCCTTGTCTGAAATGTTATGCTAAACTTTCCTGGGTAATTGATCCTTGTTCGTAGTCCCAGATCCTTTGCCTTACAGAATAGCATATTCCAATTCCTGTGATCTTTTAATGTAGAAGCTGCAAGGCCCTGTGTGATCCTGACTGTAACTCCTTGATATTTGAATGGTTTCTTTCTGGCTACCTGTAGGATTTTCTCCTTCACTTGGTAGTTCTGGAATTTGGCAACAATATTTCTTGCTGTTTTTAGTTTGGTATCACTTTGAGGAGGTGAAAGGGGATTCTTTTCATGACTATTTTGCCCTCTGCATATAACATTTCCAGGCAGTTTTCCTTGATGATTTCTTGGAAGGTATTGTCCAAACTCTTTTTCATAATGTCTTTCTTGTAGGCCCATAATCCTTAAATTTTCTCTACTGGATCTGTTTTCCAGGTCAGTTGTTTTTCCATTAGATATTTTACATTTTTATCTATCTTTTCATTCTTTAGATTTTGTTTGCCTGATTCTTGATGTCTCATAGAATCATGAATTTCTACTTGCCCAATTCTAATTTTTATCACATTGTTTTCTTCAGTTAACTTTTGAATCTTCTTTTCAGTCTGTCCAAGTATTCTTTTTAAGGAATTATTTTCTCCAGTTAGTTTTTGTACTTCCATTTCCATTTCTCCAATTTTCCCAGTTAGGTTTTGTGCTTCCTTTTCCATTTCGTCATTTTTTCCATTCTAAAGAGCTTTTTTCTTCATAGAATTCTTTTTTCATACCTTTGAAATCATTGAGCAGTTTTTCTTCTATTTCCTTCTTCAGCTGTTCCAAGAGAGGTCTTTGTGCATGTGAGCACTTCATAATCTCTTCTTAAGGTTAAGGTGAGAGTAAAGTCTCAATACTGAACTCTTTGGCATTCATGTTTTGGTCCTTGCCCCTGTAGAAAGATTCTATGGTCTCTTCCTTCTTCCTTTGCTTCCTTCTCTTGATGGTGATGCTTTGAGTGTTGTGGTTTCTTATTCTTTCAGCTGGGAGTTGAAGAACCTGGTGCAGAGCTGCTGGTGTGAGAAAGCAAAGGGCACGTGTCTTTTTTCTTTTTATTTTGTGTTTCCCTGGATTATCTCTGAGGTAGCTTGGTTAGTGTGGGGGAGGGGTTGCCTGATCAGGGGAGATCTCCTCAGCTGAGCTAGATCAAAGGCAAGCTCAGTGCTTGGTGATCCCAGCTGGTCTATTTTCTTCCCGTGCTCAGCCATGTCTGGGTCCTAGTGCGAGGCTCCATCCCTTGGTGTTCCTCTCCTTCTGGTTCACCTCCAACACAGTAAGAAGATTATTGTTTAGCTATTTTCCTAGCCTCAGGTGCTACGAGACTGTTTTCCCCTTCTGTCTATCCCACAGCTCTAGGATATTTCTGTGGAAATATTTTGTGGTTCTTTCAAGAGCTAAAAGGGGGTTCCCATAGTTCAAGTAGGTGACCTACAGACGTTTAATCTGCAGGCTGAAAGTCTCAGGAGCAGCTGCAGCTAATACCTGGGGTTCAGTGGCTGTCACTCACTCAACTCCCTCTGGTTTCACGCCCTTGATTGCCACTCTGCAGTTCTGCCTTGCTGCTGCCTGAGACTTCCCCAAAACTTTCCTCCTTAGCTGTGCTATAGTGGGATGTGCTGCGGTGTGTGCTGTGGGATCACACCCGTGAAACAGCTTCTTCCTTTTGACCTTTCAGTCTGTCCTGGTCTGTGAATATGCCACAGTCTGTCTCCTATTGGATTCTGCACCTAGAAAATTTGGTCAGATTCTCTTTTTAGAGGTATCTGAGTTTCTCTGAGAGTTTAGGTGGGTAGTTGCTCTCACTCCATCACCTTGGCTCTACTCCTTGGAAAAGATTTTTCTTTCCTCTTCTATGAGAGATAATTTGCCCCACTCCATTTTTCCTTTTCTCCCTCCCAATATAGTCTTCTCTCATCCCTTAATTTTGCTTTGTTTTTAATATAATCCCTTCCGATTCAACCAATCCTCTGCTCTCTGTCTCTGTATCCCTCCAACTACCCAGATACTGAGAAAAGTTTCAAGAGTTACAAATACTATCTTTCCATTTAGGAAAGTAAAGAGTGCAATTTTAGTAAGTCCCTTGTGATTTCTCTTTCTTGTTTACCTTTTCATGCTTCTCTTGATTCTTGTGCCTGAAAGTCAAATTGTCTTTTCACCTCTGCTCTTTTAAAGCCCTCTATTTCATTGAATGAATATATTCTCCCTGAAATATTATATTCAGTTTTTCTGGGTAGTGGACTCGTGGTTTTAATCCTAGTTCATTTGACTTCTGGTATATCATATTTCAAGTTCTTTTATTCCTTGATATGGAAGCTGATAGATCTTGTGTAATCTGATTGGATTTCCATAATACTCGAATTGTTTCTTTCTAGCTACTTTAGTGTTTCATCCTTGACCTGAGACCTTGGGAATTTAGCCAAAATATTCCTAGGAGTTTCTATTTTTGAGTCTCTTTCAGGATGTGATCACTGGATTCTTTCAATATTTGTTTTGCCCTCTGGTTCTAGAATATCAGGGCAATTTTCCTTGATGATGTCATGAAAGATGACGCCTATGCTCTTTTCTTTGATCATGGCTTTCAAGTAATCCCATAATTTTGAAATTGTCTCTTCTGGATCTATTTTCCATGTCAATTGTTTTTTCCAATGATATATTTTAAATTATCTTCCAAGTTTTCATTCTTTTGGTTTTGTTTTGTAATTTCTTGGTTCCTCATAAAGTCATTAGCTTTCATCTGTTCCATTCTCATTTTAAAGAACTATTTTCTTCAATTAGATTTTTAACCTCCTTTTCCATTAGCCTAATTCTGCTTTTTAAAGCATTCTTCTTTCTCCTCATTGACTTTTTGGAACTCTTTTGCAATTGAGTTAGCTTATTTTGAAAGGTGTTATTTTCTTCAACATTTTTTGGGTCTCCTTTAGCAAGCTGTTGACTCACTTTTCATGATGTTCTTTCATTACTCTTACTTCTCTTCCCAATTTTTCCTCCAACTCTCTTACTTGACTTTCAAAATCCTTTTTGAGCCTTCCATGGCCTGGGACCATTGTATATTTATTTTGAAGGTTTGGATGCAGAAGCTTTGACCTTTATGTCCTCCTCAGCTTGTAAACATTGTTCTTTCTCAACCAAACGGATGGGAGAGATTACCTCTTCACCAAGAAAGCAACCTTGTATAGTATGACTTTTTTCTCTTTTTTTGGCATTTTCCCAACCAGTTGCTTGACTTGTGGGTCCTTTCTCAAGAGTAGAGTGTACTCTGGGAACTTGTAAGTTCTCAGTTCCTCCAAGGTGGCACATTCAAGGTAGAAGAGATTTCTCCCTGGCCTGGCTGAAGGCTGAGATTTAGATCAGCTCTTAATTCCTCCAGGGGCTTTAGGCGGGGGTGGGACCAGAAATCAGTGTGAAATTCATATCAATTGTTCAATTCGCCCAGGGGTTTTAAGCTAGGGGAATACTAACAGTCAATAACTGGCTGAAAATTTTATTGCAGAATTCATAGAAAGTGCTGCTGCCACCATGCTCTGCTATCTTTGAAGGGACATAAGGAAAAAAATTGGGCAAAAATCTCAGAAACGGCTCTAGGCTTTTAAGAAACCATACCAGCATGTGTTGTAGTAAGAAGTCACCCAGGATCTCAGTATCGATGCCCACCCCTATCCACCAACACCACCACCTCAAGCCGTTGTTGGAGACAGGTCCACTGTTTGACTATGTTCTAGTGGTGCTGCAATAAGGAAAAGCAATGTACAGGAGGTACTGCTTTTTGTACCCTGGGTAGACACTGAGTTCCTCCATCACAAAAGGTGCTGCAGGTCAGGCCTCATCCATGTTGTCTGTCCAGAGTCACATCTTCCTGTTGAGATCTTCACTCAGTTTTGTAAGACCAGATACGTGGCAACTAGCTCTGACTTCATTCCACCATTTACCACTATTGATCGCTCTGCAGGGCCAGTTAGGGTGGCTTGATAGATGGTTGAAGCTTCTGGAATAGAACTCTTCTTCTACTTTCTTCATTACAGAAAATGAATGATCAGGGCATTTTCCGTTCTGTTTAGGGTTACCAGTAAAGAAACTAGTTCTTGCCTGGATCTGTTATCCTCCACTGCTTTCTAACCCCAATAAATGCTTGTTGACTGACAGACTGATTAATTTCAAGAAATGGAAGCAAAGAATAAAGCAGGATGTAGGTTGTTATATCTGAACAGGACATTGTACTGACAGCAAGGATAGTGTCTATTTCTTTACTGAAAGATGATCAAGTAAGATCAACAGAGAGAAAAAAGAGTCTTTCTCTCTCCCCTTCCCTACTTTCCTCCCTATCCCCAGACACAATGGAGAGATATGAGGTCCAATAAGTTCTTGATCTCACTGCTCATAAGTTCCCCCTCCTCCAGCCAAAGTAGAGGCAGAGGCAGTGTCAAGGAATGCAAGGTTGACGCCTCCCCTTCTCCCCCAAGAAAATCCCTACTTCTTGCAACCCCTCAAATGAATTTGTTTCTAACTAACTTCTTAACTTATACACATCACTTAATACAACACTTGGCATGAATTAAGTGCTTAATAATTTTTTAAATTAAATTAAGTTTATTATTTGTAACATTTTAAATTTTGTGATATCTCCATCACTCCCTACTTCCTCTCACTAGAGAAAGCCACCATATGACAGATTTTGCATGTATTGGTCCTAAATGACTAGTGGCAAGGCTCAGGAGCCTTATATAAGCAGGCAAGTATATGGAACCAGGTGGGCCCTTTTCTTTATGTGAAAATTAATTAAGATAGTCCATTCGTACCCTTCTCAAGATCACCCTGCTAAACTTGTTTGCTGTGACAGATAAGGCCACTGAACTTAGACCTCAAATGTCATGGCCATTGAGATGCTGGTGCTTTTTGTTTTTGTTTCATTGTGTTTGTGTGTGTGCGTGTGTGTGATATGTTCATTTGAGGTTGGTCCAAGAACAGAACAAACCTAAGAATGAAGCTCAAAAGGAATATTCAGAATGCTAAAAAGGTTTCACCTCAAACAGCAAAGTCTCACTAATCATAGTAGTGACACATAGTAAGACACAAAAGATGTAATAAATTAGCTAGCAATTTAAAACGCATCAGGTCTTCCAAAAACATCACACGGTAGATTTTTACTTTCCATTCATTTCCACCAGTATTTGTCTTTCTAAAAACCAAGCCAAAATTTACCCTGATGTAAAAAGGCAATTACTAGAACCTAATGAATCAATATGTGATAACTGTAAGTTCACAGACAGTTTAAATTGTAATTGTAAATCTCCAGACTGACAATGATGTCTTATTCATACCTTAAAGCAAAAATGCATTTTTCTTAAAAAATTGAACTTTATTAAAACTAAGTTGGCACAAAATGCCCTAAATGTCATCAATAAATTCTAAGTTACTGAACAAAATTAAGCCCTAATTACCACCACCAGCTCATTAGAAAGGTTTTGAAATGAGGAGGTGTAGTATTCTAAGCAATGCAATGCTCAAAATATACCTAATTAGCTTGGCTGTATTAAAATAATCCCTAAAAATTTAGTTAACAGTCTTACAATTTTCATAAGTGACAGCTAAATCATTTTTAGATGAAACTTCCTCTTCACTGTAGACAAGTACTTCAGAAACAAGTTTGCATTTTTTTCCTTTTCTTTTAACAGTTAAACTCCTAATATAGAAAAAGTACAACTGCATATTTATCAGTATATCTGCACAGTGACATAAACAACATCATGGTTTTGAAACATAAAACCCAGAAAATCATTCTGAACAAGTATAAGTGAAACTTCCACAAACTGATATATCAACTTTTTTTTACTTATAACCCTGTCAAATATGATAATTGATTAAACCATTCCTAAATATCCAGATTAAAAACGAAGAAGAATTTTTAAATTATTTATTCATTTCATTATTATTTGTTTATTATTTATTTCATTATTTTAATCTGCATAAAATAAAATCTGTATTTTTATCCTTCATTTAACACTGAATTCCAAAAATTGAAGTACAAAAAATTTTTGGTAACATATTTACATCCATAACCCAAAAGAATTGAGTAATAGTCAACTTTTCTAATAATATTTCTAGCATAATGAGTTTTCAAATTAATGTTAGGTAGTTTGCTTTATGGACATTACTCATCACATAATGAGTAACCACTTAAAATCAACCAACTAACAAGTTTCTTGATTTAGAGTAATGATAATAATGAATTCCACTTAAAATGTGACCAGAATGAATTCAATTACATCTGGACCTACTTTCCAAACGTTACCATTTAGAACCTCAATTTATACTTTCAATTATTTAGTATGATATTTTACTCAAGAGCTATTGTTCCAAGCGTGTTATATTATGAGCTTTAATTATTTCCAGCTAATCTACTGCAAAAGATATTAAGTGACAGTAATTTATTCCACTTATCATACTTAAGAACATCTTGTTTAACAAATTTTTCCTAACCCTCTATCGGCTTTGGAATCAAACCACGAAATTTTCAGTTTCAATCTTTCTAATTAAACAAAGTCAAACTTGCTGACACCTTCTCAACATGCTTAAACAATCTGAAACCAGAGCATAGATCAACTGTCCAGGCATAGGAGAGGCTGGAAGCAGTTGCCCATCTGCAGTGTACAGGATGTATCTTCTATTTGTCCTCTTACCTTCTTATCTACCTTTCGTGTTTTCCCTGGCGACTTTTTTTCTCTTTTCAGATGCTTTTAAACTCATTATTCACAATACACAGCTTTCTTTTACATTTCAACCATATTCCAGACTGCTCATACTGTTGTTAAGCTTTCTCTGTCTATAGAGTTCATTTCAACCTAAGTCATTTTTTTCTTTTATTTGCCTATCACAATTATAACTCTTTACTTGATTAACTGCAATTCTGTTACGTTCTCCCAGATCAAAGAGCTCCAAAACACTCACATTCTCCCTTCAAAGATAGAATATGTACCGCGTACTACTAGCTGCTGAAGAAGTTAGTGGGACAAATACCTTTTTTAAAAAATCCATTAAGGTGTTTTTAGTAACCACAAAAACGTTTAAAGTGGTTTGTTGAAGCTTAGGAAAGTTCTAGGTTCTTCCATCTTTGTTAGCAGATGTTCTGTTATGCTACTGTAGGGAACAACTCAAAGCAATTTGCAAAATAATCGTACCTACTCTCATCCCTTTTCTGATTATGCTTCATTTTTCAGACTCTGGAGAGAGTTAATAGTTAACAATTCCTAAGTAAAGATAGCTGTTTATTTCTCTCACAATTTTTACCGACATGACTTATACAAACAGACTTTGTAATGACACTATTCACTTTAAACATTGCTGAAATTTAAGGTGATTGCTTTGAAAGCCAGTATAGAAAAAAAACTCCTTGATCAAAGTGTGTCTTGGAAGGACAAAAACTCTTATCAGGGTGATTCTCTGGCGCTGGGGCTGGCTGTGGTGCTGGTGCTGAGCCTGCCTCAGCCCTGACTCCTACCACCATCCTCCATGACCAGTTTCGTGGTGATGGACTCGGTCATAGGTCAGCTCAACGTGCTGAAGGCCTGAGAGGTAGAAGCTATCACCTGGGCCAACCTCACCAATGCAATCAGTGAGAAGGGGTGGATTTGGCTTCTTGCATTTGACTACCAATGAGAAATTCAGTGATGCCTTGCAAGCCTATGCAGCCAGGGTGGGGGAGGTACCTGAATACCTGTGTCTGCTGAGCTCATCTACATGCACTAGATGAACTGAGTGGTGGATTACTGTAACCCCTTCAAGTATGAGACTGTGAGAAACTGAAGAAGTACATAGAGATGAACCTCGTTTGGATGCAGAAACACACCGTGTCTGGTAAGGATGTTGAGTACTGGCACCAGGTACAGCTTGCTTCCCTGCAAGGGATTGCAGAATATCTACCAGGGTCACATAACTTTCCCATCCAAGAATTTCACTATCACTCCCTTTGTCTTCCTCTTGTTCCAGCTCTTGTGTGAGTTAGAGGACCTGGAGCCAGCCCTCAACAAGATAAAGGAGAGACTGGTCATGGGCTAAGGATCCTGCTCAGCCTTCATCAAACTGATGCCCAACAACAGTGAGCTCCTGGTGTCCCACGACACTTGGAATTCCTACCAGCATATGCTTCACATCATCAAGAAATATGACTTCCGTTTCTGCACACTGCCCAAACGTGGGTCACCACTGATCCTTGAGAATGAGCAACTTTTCTTCTCCTGTCCTGGGACCATCTTCTCCTGTGATGACTTCTATATCTTGGGCAGTGGGTTGGTGACCATAGAGACGACCACTGGCAACAGCAACGCGGAGCTATGAAAATAAGTTAAACCTCAGAACAATTTTCTCTTGTGGCTACTGTAATATCGTGTCCAAACAACAGGCCCAGGATGGTTCCACGTGGTCTGCCATCTTTAATAAATTCAGCAGTGGCACATACAACACCCAGTGTTTTTATATTACAATGCTTTAGTTTCTGGAAAGTTCAAGTCCATGAATGGCTTGCTTACTATCTTTGAGCAGATTTTGAGTCTCATGGTGGTGGCTGACAAGACTTGGGAGCTGTATGAGAAGGGCTATTGGGCCAGCTACAACTCACTATATTTTGAGTTGGTGTTCAATTTCAGTGGGATGGATGACCTGGGGAAGCATTTTGGGGACTGGCTGTCATACAAGAACAGCCACCTAGCCCGGATCTTTGAACGGAATCAGTCGCTGGTGCATAATATGTATTCCATGATCCAGTTGATGAGGTTCAACAACTTCCCCCAAGATCCTCTGTCCTTCTGTGAGGACTTCAACCCTATGTAGAATGGGGAGAATGCCACCTCAGCCCACTCAAACCTCAACCCAGCTAATGGGACATACCCTTTTTCTTCTCTATCTTAGAGATCCCATGGAGGCATTGATATGAAGGTTGCTTCTTATGAGTTGTCCAAAGACTTACGCCCGATTACAGTCAGTGGCCCCTTCCAGTGGAGCTCCTCACCTTTGACAAGCTTTTACACATGGGCCATCCAGTCCTCTGGAAGTTTTCCCCATCAAGGTATCCTGGGAGTGAAGCCCCTCTCCCCACCACCCTAGCACCCATAACCACAGTGACATTAGGATTTGGCTCTTCCTCTCCTCCTCATACACCGTGACAGCTTGCTTGTCCATCTGGAACTCCAAAGAAAACGTCTGCCAGGCCCGAATGGCTGGGTTCCCTCTACTCTGCTGCTTCATTGGCTCTTGACCCTCTTGCCTTTTCCAAAGAGGGCCCGAGGACCTTAGGGGACCACCAGTTTCCTAGCCCTATTCCTCCCATTCCCTACTGAGTCCCAGACTCCAGCCTTTAAGCTTCCTGCTCCCAAGTCAAGGTGGTTTTCCTGGAGAAGGAAGAGAGGGAAGGGGGCTTCTGGGTTGAAACCCTCAAGGATCTACTGGACTGAGTAGCCTCATTCCTGCCTCCCCAGACCTGTCTCACTGAGGAAACAGACTCCCAGCTTCCTCTGCCCCTTTCTGGGCCCCTCTCACTTACAGCTGTGTTTACTGCACCCCCTCCCCTCAGACATAGTGGTGGAGGAGCTAGGCATGACCCCTTGCTTCATGCCTCCCATATCCGTGGTGTCAGCCTACTTTATTGAACTGCCCTTCAGGAACAAATTTGGAAAAAGCGAACCAGCACCAAACTACATCAAACCTTCTCTGAAACCCCGGACTTGGAGATTTGGGGGCTTTGAATTTCTCTGGGCTCCCTGTCCCTCTCCCTTGCTTCCCAGTGGTGGCTTCCTAGGCTTCCTCTAGTGCCTGACCTTGCCATATGTGGGGACTCTGGAGGAAAGCCGGCCCTATTGGGTCTGGAGTGGGGCTCCTGGTCTGGTGGTCCTTTGCGGACATCTGCCTTACTCTGCCCCCAGCGTTGCCCCCACCTCACCCTAGCTAACTCTTCCCTCCTTTCACTGGCCAGACACACTCTGGTGGGGGGGTAAGGGTACCATTGGCCATGCTAACAGTACTGGAGGACTTGGAGTAAAGGCTGTGGTGGGAAAGCAGCTGCCTCAATGAGAGAACTATGCCTTTCTACTCCTGAGCACCCTCTGCTGCAGCCCCTCCCCTCCCAATAGCTACACTTAGAGTACCCGAGGGGTTTGTGGGGACTGAGCCTTGAACTCTTTAGCGACCATGCCACAAATGGATGCAATGTTATTAAAAGAGAGAGAATATAGCCTCCAACCTCGCTCTCCTTCTGGGAGAAGTTGGGGATGTTGCTGACTAGGAATGGGCCAGATCTTACCGAGAATCAGGACTTCAAAGACGAAAAGGACCTCACTGCCCAAGCCTGTCCACCTAACTCCAACCTTGGCCTGAGCTGAAATTCCCCTCTCCAGCCCAGAGGTCTTTGGGTGGGTTACAGCTTCCTTGAGCCTCCCCATAAAGTGTTCCACCTGACTGGGAGCTCCACTTCTGTGACGTGAGGCAAGTCATCTAATTCTGTGGGGCTCAGTTTCCTGATCTGAGAAATGGAGAGTTGGCCTAAGGATCTTCATAAGGTCCCTTCCTGCTCTCTGTGAGTTCCGACATGGAAGAACAAGTGAGCGGTGGGAGAAAAGAGCCAAGAGGGCTGGTTTGGGGAGGCAGAGAGGGGAACCCTCCTGCTCCAGTCTTAAAACCAGAGCACAGAGGCAAATTATTCTTTGTCCATGTATCCTTAATGCCTAGAACAGCAAATGAATGAAGTATTTGTTGAAAGTTTGTTGTATGCTGAGCACTGTGGATACAAGTTTCAACGAAACTTGACGTAGCTTTTTAAGATTTGAAATGCATTTTACGTGTCCATATGTGGAAGAAAAGAGCATCATAGAAACATGAGAGTTATACGAAGGGATGGGAAACATAAAATAAGGTGAGAAAGACAGGGAGAAGGGGAGGTGTGGCAAAAAGAGCAAAGAAGCTCAGAGAGATTGGAGGAGGCTTCTTGAGAAGAAAGAGAGATAAAGAAGAGATAGGCACATAAAGATGGGAGAAAGATAGAAGACAGGGAAAAGAAATTAAAACAGGAGAGTTAACCTAATCAGGGAAGGGAGACCTAGGCAACGGATAGTTACAGAAAGGACGTGGACACATAAGAGAGGAGAGGTTAGACAGAGAGGATAATGGGAGAGGAGAAAGAAAGGTCACAAAGAGGGAGCAGAGGGGAAATAGGGAAAATCATATAAAGGGAGGACAGAATCAGTAAATGAAAGCACATAGAGACATATGGGTTTGAGGAGGAAAGTAGGAAGGAAAGATCAACCATTTAACAATGAGGAACAAAGTGGGGAGGGAGAGAGAGACAGAGACAGAGAGAGAGAGAGAGAGAGAGAGAGAGAGAGAGAGAGAGAGAGAGAGAGAGGGAGAAGGAAAAAGAGGTAGGGATAGAAGAGGAAATAATAGATGTAGACAGAGAGAAGAACCCAGAAGAGATGCGCCCATTCCAGGAGCGAGAACACATAGAGAAGGAAAAGACATGCAAGAAGCAGAATGGTGGGATAGTCACATAACTGTCACCATGGAAGAAATAATGAAGACAATCAGCTGGAAATTATCCTAAAAGTATTTCAGACCCTTTGCATAAGTTATCCTGGAAGCCAGATGCAAGAAAAGCTCTGAACTGGAAAACCTAGCTCCTTGAGGAAGTAAGTTACCCCACCTTGGCAACCAGAGGCATTATGAGGAAGTTGCTGATTGGCAGGGGCAAAACGTTTGCTCAGAGAACTTGTTAAGATGGCCAATTTTCAGGTTGGGGCTAGTTTGAGGGACCACTTGGGGTAAATTGGACACTCTTGTTAGGGTTAGCATCCCAGCTAGTCATAGTGGCAGGAGCCCTAGGAACTTGGGAGAGAGTGATTTAGAATATATCATTTCCATTTAACAGTAGAAGTTGCCTGTTCTACACACCTTGTTCTCCTAACTCCACATTAGCATATCTGAATGAGGGGTAATTGCCCCATCGTAAGTAATTTGTAGCTGCTACAGCCCAGTAGCAGTTGAATAAACTGCTTTCTGTTGTAGCGCAGGGATGAGAAATGCCTTAGCTTTATTGCCTTTTGCCTTAGAACATTTTACACAATGAATTAGAAAATGCAGCAAACCAAATGCTGAATGAAAGTCAAGAAAAATCCACAGTGAGCTTTTTTTTCAGAAGCAGGTAACTGAGGAAAACAGAAAGAGAGATATTTGGACGCTGGGAGTGGCACCTGGCCAGGAGTTCACCACAGCTAGAACGCAGCAGGAGGTAGAAGAGACAGCGGGGGAAGCAACTGCTTCAGAGAGGCAGGAGGGGAGTAGCCCAAGGCCACCTTTGCTTAGAAGTCCACATCCAAGTCCAAGAAGAGTATTCAAACACAGAGATGAGTGGAAAAGGTGGAGGACACCCCTCTTTTTTCCCCATAAATAGAAGAAACCTGTTCATAAAGATCACGGAATTTGCTCAAGCTCATCTGGATCAATGTGAGTCCCAGGCTGATTCAAAACTCAGGGTCTTATTTTTCACCCTTCACTTAACCACACTCTTATACCTGTATTTACCTCCCCCGCCACCTCCCTGCCCAAATACACACCAACATTAGTTCTCTGGGCAACCCACCCATATCTCAGTGAGCAATGTTCATCTCCTATGGAGGGGGTTTTCAATATATGCATCTTAGCTTGGAAAGAAGTGAGATCCCAAACTTAAGCCACTCCCTCCCCCCAGAAGGGATGAGAATCCTGGGTTCAAGTCCTAGTTCTTCTCCTTGCTGCCTTTGTGACTGTGGCCAGGTCTTTGGTCTCCTCTTGACCTCAGTTACCCTTTCTCTAAAATGAGGGAGTAGGACCAGATGGTGTCTATGGTCTCTTTGAGCCCTTCTTCCTGTAAAAATATACAAGGCCATTCACACTGTACCCCCACATCTCTAGGTGGAAGGTGAAGGGGGTCTTGTAGGGACCAAGTGGGTACTCTTTTCCTATCTTTGGAACTGGTCCTGGGATCTCAGGGCTGGTTTCTCATGGCCTCTTAGCGTCACTTCTCAGGTCCATGAGACTTAGGTGCACATAGGGCAGGTCCTGTAGTATCTTTCATCCACCAGATATCTATCTCTAGCCCTCAGGGGTACTCAGGTAGCCACAACCATAGCAGATCTGTCTGGGCAAAGCATATCCCATGGTGAGAGGAGAGATCCAAAATCGTTAATGCCCAGTTTTGTGAAGCAGGAATTCCTCAACCAGCAACCTTGCCCTACACTTCTTACAGGTCAAGCATCCCCTGTCCCTCGCTTCCCCTCCGAACCCTACAGGACTCAACTTAGCTTCCCCTCTTCTCCAGTCCTCGCCCTTCCAATTTATCCCTTCCCGCAAGAGGTCTACATTGTCTGCTAGTTTATCTGATTGCTAGTATTCTTGAAGCCAGGTATGGAGAGTGGGAGGAGCATTTGCACTCATAATGGGTGCCCCATGTCACCTTCTTTCTGTCAGTCTGTCCATCCCTCTTCCCCTATCCTAAAACCAGATTGATTTTGTATATTCAAATCTACACAAAAACGACTCAAGTAGTGCCTTCAACAAATCTTTGGTGATGCACCATTGCTAGTTCTTATGTTCACCCTCTGAAAAATGCCTTGTATTTATTTTGTATACATTCTGTATGTGCTCAGAGATCAGAGACCGGCAAAGTGTGACACCTGGGACAAATCTTGTCCAAAATATCATAATACATTATTTTTTGTAATGTTACAAACACCTTTCTTGGCTTACCAGTTTGTACAAACACAGGCAGCAGTCAGACTTGCCCCTTGGACCACAGCTGACCAGCCATTGTTATGGATGTCTATGTTGTCTCCCCTGATAGAATGCAAACTCCTTTGTTGGCAGGGATTGTTGTCTTTGTGATTCTGAATTTCCCTATTCCAACTGAGGGGACCACTATCCTTCCAATCAGGCAGGCTTTCAGTCTCATTGTGATCATTGACTCCCCACTCCAACTCGCCTCAAATATAGACTTCATTGTCAAATTTTGATATTTCTATTGTTTACAACTCTCCTATGAGTCACGTTCTTCTCAAACACTAATAACATCATTAAAATCCAGAGTGGTAACCATCACCACCTTCAAGCAGTCGCCTTCTGCTTTGTCTTCCTGATGCTTCTCTCCCCACTCTAATCCATCCTATACTGAGCTGCCAATGTGATTCTCCCAAAGTGAATATGTTGCGCCCTTTGTGCCATGAGTTCTAATAGCTTTTACCTCCAAGATCAAACATAAACTCTTCTGTTTAGCCCTTAAACCTCTTTGCAATATGATCCTTTCTTACCTTTCCCAGCTTCTTACCTTGTACTTCCTACTACATGTTCTGCAATCCAGCCGTGATGATCTACTTGTGGTTTCCCAGCAAAAATATTTCATCTCCAGGTATTTTCATTGGGTATCCTCCATGCCTGAAATGCTTTGCCCCAACACTTCTGTCTCTAAAGTTTCTGTGGCTTCCTTCAAGCGTCAGTTTCATTTTCACTTCCTCTGGGAGGCCTTTACACAAAGATATAAAAGACATGGTCCATTACCCTGGAAGTACACAAATGAATTTTTCTTCAAAATATACTGATATCAGTTATGGAAACAGGAAAATTTTATAGAAAATTTAGCAAATCTACTACAGATATCTGTCCAATCACCAACTTGTTCATCTGAAATAGAATTTTTATCGATGTCTGAGGAATGTATGCTTTCATGATAGTTGGTTGTTGTCCTTCGTCTTTGAAGAGGACCAAAGTAAGATCACCATGGTAAAGTGAAATTTCAGTGTGTCCTACTGTGGCTGATCAGACCAATAAGAGGTTGGAATACTCTACCACAGGTTGGGCACAGATATTCCTGTGAATATTTGGGGTAGGTATCCTTAATTTGTGCATCCTTGGTTGACTTTGTGCTGTCTCGATTCTGCTTTGCTCAAAGAACTCAGCACCATTTCTGATGTTGGCATGCCATGCTGAGCAGTCCTGTGCCAGTGTCTCCCATGTGGCACAATCAAATCCAGTGTTCATGAGAGAGATCTTGAGAGTATCCTGGTTTCTCTTCTTATGCCTATCACCTCATTGCTTGTCCCAACCAAATTTTTTATATAATAGTCTTTTTGGCAGGTGTACATTTTGCATTTGAACAACGTGGCCAGCCTATTGGAGTTGCACTCTATGAAGCACAGACTGAACACTTGGCAGATCAGTTCGAACAAGGACTTCAGTGTCTTGTGCCTTATCCTGCCAGATAATCCTCAGAATTTTCCGAAGACAGTTCAAATGGAAGCAATTCATTTTCCTGGCATGGCTGTAGACTGTCCATGTTTCACAAGAATATAACAGTGAGGTCAGCATAACAGCTCTGTAGATCTTCAATTTGATAATCTAATACCTCTTCTTTCCCAAATTTTTCTTCGGAGTCTTCCAAACACTGAGCTTTCTCTGGCAATGTGTGCATCAACCTCATTGTTCAATGTGAATATCCCTGGAAAGTACACTCCCAAGGAAAGTGAACTTATTCACAGCATTCAAAACTTGAAGCTCTTTCAAGTGTGGATGGTGTCGTGGTGGCTGATGGGAGCACCTGTGCTTTCTTGATGTTAATTATTAGGCCAAAATTAGCACAGGCAGCAGAGCATTGATCTATACATTGTTGCACCTCAGCTTCAGAGGCTGAATTTCATGCACAATCCTCTGCAAACAGAAAATCATGTGCCAACACTCCCTTCATTTTGGTCTTGGATTGTAGCCTTTTCACATTGAAGAACTTGCCATTAGTACCATAGTTGACCTTGATGCCGTGTTCATCCTCAGTGAAAACATTTGTCAACATGACTGAAAACATCAAGCTAAAAAGAATAGGAGTAAGCACACAGCCTTTTTTCATGCGACTGGCGACTGGGAAAGCTCGAGAGCATTGTTCATGATCCCGAACCTGGGCAAACATGCCATCGTTAAATTGATGTACAATAGTGAGGAACTTCTCTGGGAAACCAAATAGTCATATTACAGCCAGCCAAACTGCATTTAAGTGACAGACACCGTGCCAAATGATCGATAAGGAACTCTTTCTACCAATGTAGGTCAGTGCCTTCTCTGAAACTTGGAGTCTAAAGAGATTTTCTTGGAGTCCCAGGGTCACAAGGACAGAATATATCAGAGGCAAGACTTGACCTCACGTTGTCGTGGTTCAAAAACCAAATTTCTCTCTCCTCCCTACTAGATTACACTGCCTCTCATGAACCATCGTTACTATACATTTATGTTATGATACAATAATCACTGTAATAACTACATATTTGCAGCTCAAAGAAACAAATCTTACAGAAAACTTGAGCATTGGATTTGCAAGCACAGCACTCCATAACTGACTTCCTCCATAAGTTCACCAAAATAAGTCATCTCGCCAATTCCTTTTCTCACAGCCAGAATCCTCATTCCTAGGCACATAAAAGTTGATTCAGCCTTTTTCTAACAAAAACACAGTGTAGAAACTGTCATTGACATTTTGTGGATTGAGGATATTGTAATTTTGCCAAGTTAAGTGATTTGAGCTTCTCAGAAAGTCAATGACTACGGTGAGAAGCAGAGAATTTGGAGCCCAGGGATTTACATTTGAACCATAGCTCCCCTACTGACTAGTTAGTTATTTGACTATCCTTAGGCCTCATGGTCAATGAAAATGATCATTCTTTTGAGTCTGAATCTGTCATAACATTGTCTGAGGATATGAAAATAGGAGCTCTCTAAAGAACAAATGAACTTTATTCCACTTAAAGGAAAGCTCTGTTCAAATAAATCAGAAATATGGAATAAGAAATTTTACAAAAGTATTAATGTGTAACCTCAATTTAATATTAGGGATCATGTGATTTGAAAAAAATAACCACATAAGTCACCTTCTTATGAGTTTAATCTGCATTATTAACAAGTGACTATCAGAATGCTGTCCTGGGCCCTATTCTGTTCTTCCTCTATACTACTTCACTTGGTGTTCTCACCAGCCCCCAGGGACTTAACGATCATCTCAATTCTGGTGATTGTCATACCTACCACTTCTGCCTTCACCTCTCTGCTGACCTCCAATCTTGCATGTTCACCTAACTGTTGAACGTTTCAGACTGGTTTTCGAGTAGGTATGTCAAATTCAACGTGTCCAAAGCTAAACTTATCATGTCCAAATCTAAATTCATTTTCTTTCTCCCTAAACTCCCCTTCCAACTCCCCCATTGCTGTTGAGAACATCCAGCCAATATTCCAGACTCACCGCCCAGCTGTTATCCTGGACTCCTCACTCTCTCTCACGCCCCAGATTAAATCAGTTGTTAAGGTATGTCAATCTCACTTTTGTGACAGCCCTTGAATACATGTCCTTCTTTCCTCTGACACTGCCATTGATGTGGTGTAGGCCCTCATCCCCTCAAGCTGGGGCTATTGCAACAGACTTCTGATAAGTTTGCCTGTTTCAAGTCTCTCCCTACTCCGATCTATCCTCCCTTTGTTCTTTTATATCCTGTCTCTGTTCATTGCTGTCCAGATATTACTCATATGCTCCCTCTAATTTCATACACATCTATATGAACTCTCATATGTTCTCTCTATTCATTTGTATGAGTGCTGTACACTGTCTTTCTCAATATCCACATATGTGAGTACTCATTCTCCATAAATTCATATGAATGAATGTTCATTTATCCTCTCACAGGTAGGATAAGGGGGCTAAAGTTAAATATTGAGATTAAGTTTCTTGAGAGCAGGGATACTTTTTCCTCTGTGTGTCCTCATATTTAATACAATAATATGTATTATGTAATTAAGTAATATGTATTAGAGGCCTGTTTCTTTCAAAAATTTATTTATTTACTTTATTTTTCAACATTCATTTTCAGAAGATTTTAAGTTCTAAAATTTTCCCCATCTCTCCCCTGCCATTATTTCACCCTGAAATAGCATACATTCTGATTAACCCTTCACCAATGTGCCCTCTGTTTTATCATCCCTGCTCTCATTCCATTCCCATTTACTTTCTTGAAGGGCAAGGGAAATTTCTATAACCCATTGCCTGTATATCTTATTTCCCAGTTGTATGTAAAAACAGTTTTTAATATTTGTTTTTAAAACTTTCAGTTCCAAGTTCTCTTGCTTATTCCCTCTCCACCCACCCTCAATGAGAACAGAAGCAATTCAATATAGGTTATACATGTTCAGTTATGCAAACACTTCCATAACAGTTATGCTGTAAAAGACTATATTTCCCTTCATGCTTTACCACCCCCCAATTGTTCCATATTATCTTTTGAGCCTGTTCTTTTTCAAATGTGCTTGTTTCTAGCCCAGGAAGTGTGCAGTGCTCCCAGTACAGCCTAGGAAAGAAGGAGCACAGCCGCGTATGGCACGAACAGGATCCTGAATAGACTTCAGGGAGTCACTGGCAGCAGCAGTTCTCAGATTTCTCAAACCACAAATGCCACAGACTGCTTCAAAGGTGAGTGAGAGAGCTCAGTCATCTAGGAAAGTTGAGCACAGTCTAGATGCCAGTAGCAGCCAGTGCAGTTGCAGCTTCTACTTTTAGAGCACTCCCCCTAGAACTCCTGGGGAATTTGAGTAGATGATCTGAATCTCAGCCCTGAGCTTGGCCCTGACAAAGAACTGAAAAGTCAAGTAATTGGCTGGGGAAATACCCAACAAAGGGAAAAATAATAAGACCATAAAAGGTTACATTCTTGGTGATCAAGTATTTTCTTCCATTCTTTTGGATGAGGAGGAACAATTTAAGTCTTCAGAGGAAGACGAAAAAGTCAAAGCATCTGCATTCTAAACCTCCCAAATAAAGATGCAACAGTCTCAGGACATAGAAGAGCTCAAAAAGGATTTTGAAAACCAAATAAGAGAAGTAGAGGAAAAATTGGGAAGAGAAATGAGAGTGATGCAAGAAAACCATGAGAAGCAAGTTAAGAGCTTGCTAAAGGAGGCTTCAAAAAATGCTGAAGTAATTAACACGTTAAGAAATAGACTAAGCCAAATGGCAAAAGAGGGCCAAAAAGATGAGGAGAAGAATGTTTTAAGGAGAGGAATGGGCCAAAAGAAAAAGGAGATTCAATAGCTCACTGAAGAAAATAGTTCTTTAAAAATTAGAATGGAGCAAATGTAAGATAATGATTTTAACAGAAAAGAAGAAATTACAAAACAAAAGCAAAAGAATGAAAACACAGAAGATAATGTGAAATACCTCACTGGAAAAACAACTGATCTGGAAAATAGATCCAGTAGAGAAAATTTAAAAATTATGGGACTACCTGAAAGCCATGATCAACAAAAGAGCCCGGACATAAACTTTCATGAACTTATCAAGGAAAATAATCCTGATATTCCAGAACCAGAGGGTAAAATGTATATTGGAAAAATCCACCAGCCATCTCCTGAAAGAGATTCAAAAAGAGAAACTCCTAGAAATATTGTAGCCAAATTTCAGGGTTCCCTAGTTAAGGAGAAAATATTGCAAGCAAATCTAGTACTGTGGAAATACAATAAGGATAACAAAGCATCTGGCAGCTTCCACATTAAGGTATCAAGGGGTTTGGAATATGATATTCCAGAAGTGAAAGGAACCAGGATTAAAACCAAGAATCACCTACCCAACATAACTGAGTATAATACTTCAGGGGAGATAATGGTCATTCAGTGATATAGAGGACTTCAAAGTATTTGTTATGAAAAGACCAGATCTGAAAAGACCTGAAAACTCTTGAGACTTTTGTCAGTATTTGGATAGTTGGAGGGATTTTAAACACACACACACACACACACACACACACACACACACGCAAGTACACACTCGTGTGTGTGTGTGTGTGTGTGTATATATATACGTGTATACATATTCAAATCACAGAGTGAGTTGAATAAGAAGGGATGACATCTAAAAGATAAAATTAAGGGGTGAGAGAGGAATATATTGGGAGGAGAAAGGGAGAAATGGAATGGGGAAAATTGCCACTCATAAAGAAGACAAGAATAAGCTTATTCAATGGAGGAGAAAAGGAAGCAGGTGAGAGGGAAAAAGTGAAACTTCATCTCTTCATATTTGGCTAATGATAGAATAATATGTTTACTCAATTTGGTTTGAAAATCTATATTAAATTACCAGGAAGTAGGGGATAAGGGGACAAGTAGTGTGAAGAGGATGATGGAAGGGAGGGCAAATGAAGGAAAGGGGTAATTAGAAGTAAATACCTATGGGGAGGGACAAAGTCAAAAGAGAGAATAGAATAAGTGAGGAGTAGGATAGGAGGGAGGGCAATATAGTTAGACTTATACAACATGACTATTATGGAAGTCTTTTGAAAAACTACACCTATAGAGCCTATATTGAATTGCTTGCCTTCTCAGTGTGTATGGGTGGGGATGGAGGAAGAGAGACAAGTTGGAATTCAAAGCATTGGGAAAGAATGTTGAAAAATGTTTTACCATACAACTGGGAAATAAGAAATATGCATAACGGGGAATAGAAATCTCTTTTGCTCTACAAGAAAAGAGGGAAGATGGGGATAAATGAAGGGAAGATTGTGATGGAAGGTAGGGCATATTGAGGGAAAAGGTAATCAAAATGCAAGGTGATATGGAATGAAGGAGGGGAGAGATGGGAAAAAATTTGGAACTCAAACTTTTGTGGAAATGAGTGATGAAAATTAAAAATAAACGAAAATTTTTTTAAAAGTTCTTCCTTCTGACTACACTCTTTCCTAATCTGCCCTCCTTTCTATCATTCCCTGGCTTCTTATTCTCTCTCCCCTTCTTTTATGTAGAGTAAGATGTCCAATTCAGTGTGTATGTTTTTCCCTGTTAAAGTCAAATCTGATGAGAGTAATGTTCACTTATTCCTTCTCATTTCCTGTCTCTTCCCCTCCATTGTGAAACCTTTTCATTGCCTATTTTATGAAATGATTTTCCCCATTCTACCTCTATTTCTCCTTCTCCTAATATATTCCTTTGTCATCTCTTAATTTTATTTTAGATAACATCCCTTTCTATTCAACTCACCCTGTTTCATCTATCTATCTATCTATGTATATATCTATCTATATATCTATCCATCTCTTCCACCTACCCTAATACCAAGAAAGGTCTGCTGAATTTCAAACATCTTTCCATGTAGGAATGTGAACAGTTCAACTTTAATAAGTCTCTTTTGACTTCTCTTTCCTATTTAACTTTTCAGGCTTCTCTTGATCCTTGTATTTGAAAATCAAATGATCTATTCAGATCTGGTCTTTTCAGCAAAAATTCTTGAGAGTTTTCTTGAATGTCCATTTTTCCTCCTGATGAATTATACTCAGTTTTGCTATGTAAGTGATTCCTGGTTTGTAACCTAGCTCCTCTGCCCCCTGGAATATCACATTATAATCCCTTCTATCCCTTAATGTAGAAGCTGCTAGGTCTTCCATTATCCTGACCGCATTTCCACAATACTCAAATTATTTCTTTCTGACTGCTTAAAATATTTTCTCCCTGACCTGGTAACTCTGGGATTTTGCTACAGCATTCCTAGCAGTTTTCCACTTGGTATCTCTTTCAAGAGCCAACTGATGAATTCTTTCTATTTGAATTTTACCCTCTGGTTCTAGAGCATCAAGGTAGGTTTTCTTGATAATTTCTTGAAGAGTGATGTGTAGGCTGCTTTTTTGATAATGGCTTTCAAGTAGTTCAATAATTTTAAAATTACCTCTCCTGGATCTACTTCCCAGGTTCATAATTTTCCCAGTGAGATATTTCACATTATCTCCTACTTTTTTTTCATTCTCTTGGTTCTGTTTTGGAATTCCTTGATGTTTCATAAAGACATTAATTTCCATTTGCTCCACTCTAATTTTGAGAGAATGATTTTCTTCAGTGACCTTTTGGACCTCCTTTTTCATTTGGCTAATTCTACTTTTTAAGACATTGTCCTCCTCATTGGCTTTTTTCATCTCTTTTAGCCTTTATTTAGTCTAATTTTTAAGGTGTTATTTCTTCAGTATTTTTTGCATCTCCTTTTAGCAAGCTGTTGACTTGATATCCATGATTTTCTTGTATCACTCTCATTTCTTTTCCCATTTTTTTCTTCACTTCTCCAACTTCATTTTCAAAATCCTTTCAGAGCTCTTCCATGGTCTGAGTTCAATTCATATTTTTCTTGGAGGCTTTTGATGTAGGAACTTTGACTTTGCTTTCTTCTTCTGGTTGTATGTTTTTATATTCTTTGTTACCAAAAGAAGACTCTATAATTTGAGTTCTTTTAAAATGTTTACTCATCTTCCCAGGCAAACACTTGACTTTATAACTCTTTGTCAAGGAAGAACTATGGTTCCAGTGGGGGTGATGATTGGGGTGGGAGCACTGCCCCAGGATTCAAGGGTTTTGTACCCCGACTCATTCCTCCACCATCTGTTGGCCCAGAGCTTTAGAGGCAGCCTTTGCTACTGCCGCTGGTACCACTGCCATTCCCCACCACCACCCTGGGACTGGGGCTGGACTCAGGCTCCTCCTTCATCCAGTTCTCACAGAATTTTGTCACTGACTTTTTTGGTGTTTGTGGGTTGAACCGTTTGGAAACCATCACAGCTATCAATGAATCAATCCCCTGAGGCCTGTTCTGGCCAGTCTCTGCTGGGGCTGGCCATGCATGACTGTGCTCTACTTCCTGCCTGGATATTATAGACCCTTCCTGTTAGTTTTCCACATTGTCTTTAGCTGGTGATTTGTTTCACTGTGTCATTTTGTTGGTTTTGTAGCTCTAGAATTTGTTTAGTGTCACTTTTTGCAAGTATTTGGAGGGCTTTGGGTGAAAGCTCAGGGAAGTGCCTAGTTTCACTCTGCCACCTTGCTCTGCCCCCTAGAAGCCCATTTCTAAAAGAATTTTTTTTCCTGGTGATAGTGCACTGCCATTTAGAGGTACAAGAATCAGAGTGAAACATGTGCAGCTCTCTTTATCTTTCATCTCTTTGTCCTTCTCCTTTCAGGTTCATCTTTTCATGGCCTCCAGGTGACTTTCCCTAGTTGAATGTCTCACTAAGATTTTATTATGCCCTCCATTCATTGTCTCGCTGTGAGAGGATAAATGAGCATTCCCTTATTTGAATTTGTGAAGAATATATGAGTATTGACATCTGTGAATATTTAGAGAGAGAATGTGTAGGTGTACGCACTCAAACAAATGAAGAGAGAATATATGAGTATTTATAAAGACATCTATGAATATAGGGGAATATATATATGAGCAATATCTAGATATCAATGAACATATAGAGATTATAAAAGAATACAGATACATATCTCTCTAAAGAGACAATATGTGATTATTCATCTCCAAGGTGATATGAGGTTTCACAAAGAAGTTTAAGTGTTATTTTTCATCACTTTTCTATGGCAAATCAATTCAAATTCCATATGAAATGATCGTCTTTGATATATCCATCCTTTCACCAATCCACATCCCTTTTTCAATCATTTATAACACTTTTGAACAGATAATGTAGAAGATATTTAATTGGGTGCCCTCAGAAGTTTGACTTTCTTGTAGTTTCATGTGTGGGATCCAAAGTGGTGTCCAATCCACAAGACTGTATAAGATTGAGGCAGAGCTTCAAGTAATTAACCTTTTATTAAAGGATCCTTGGCTCAATCTAATGCATTGGACCTCACGTTTTCCTCATGATCTGAGATGCCCCTGATCTCTAAGACCTTCCTTTTTATCAGGTTTGATACCAGGTTAAACTCCTGGACATTCTGAAGAAGCAACACAATATGCGAAATCCCATTGGTTGATAGATCATGTTCTGAGGGACAGAAATCATGCATCAGAAAAGGGGGTCAGTGGCTGGACAAAGCAGGAATATCTCTGCTCACCACATTACTCCAATGGTTGTGAGATGAATGGGTTTCTCTTCACATTAAGCAAGGAAAGATGGTCCAAACAGCACAAAGATAACAAAAGCAAATTGGGGAACACTCCATACCATGGTGTCCATGCTCAGCTTGGAGCCGGAATTTGAGCCAAAACAGGGTGGAGATGTATCCTTCTCAGTAGTCTTCTGGTCATGCAGATGAGCTTCATAGCTGGTAAACCAGTAACGAACATTACACTAGAGCTTTGAGGTCTACTACAGAAGCTTGCTATAAGAATCTATTCTATTCTGATATAAAATGTGCATTAGTTCATTTTTGTTCTTTTACTTATTATTAGGCAACTAACTAGATGAGTATATCATTTAATAATTGCCATTAATTGCTGATGGTGATTACCCCTTTTGCAGTCAAAGGGCACAGATTAATCCTAATGAGAACTGAGAACTGAGTAGGGGTCTGAATGGATATGATCACACATGCTGACTTCTATCTTTTCTCCAATAAGACAATGGCCTGGCTGGGCATGTTGAGGAAGCCCTTGTTTTTGATGAAGTTGCTATTCTAGAGTCGTGGCATCATGGCTGCAGAAAATTTGGTTCAGTTTCTTCTTCTTACCTCACTGTCTTCCTTATCAGGTTGTTTGCCGCAGGGAGAATACCTTAGTGATGTCCATGAGACTGAACTGTACAGACTGGAGAAGAACCTCTTTCTTTCTGAGTGGTGGAATACACCAGATCTGCCCATGGTGGAAGAGGACAGGACATAGGAGTTCTGTCCAAGGAGTTATTCCAGGAGACTTCCCCACCCTGATGCCCATAGTACCTTCTGTGGTTTAGGTTGGTTCCTTTGCTTTATTTTCAAATCTCATGTTTCTTTAAAATTAGGCCTGGTCTTCTTCAGATGATCATGGTAGTTTTCCCTTAAGGGACGTTGTAGTTTGTAGATTCTAAGGGGGGAAATCTTTGTTACCACATGAGCCCAAATGATTTTGAGGCCATAATGAATTTTCTGTTAAGGAAGGCTGTAGGCTTATTAAATTTACTCAGAGAAAACACTGATAATAAAAATTTTGAAAGTTAGTACTGTTCTGTCCCTCAAACAGTATTTTGTCCACCACAAGCTGTTTTTCCCTTCCCAATAACAAACCACGCAAAACATTATTTGGCCTTGATCTGACAATATTTTGCCTGATAAGCAATGTGTCTAGCTCCAGGGAGGCCATTCAAAACCAATACATCTGAACATTACTCTCAGAAAAGCACTTTGGGGAGCATACCCGCCTCTAACAGGAGACATACCCACCTTGTCTTGCTTGAACCCACTCTCCTTGCAAGCAAGAACATACCTGCTTGTTAGAGCATGGCCTTTCTGTTTAATGAGTCCATGTCTCTGTGCTCCCCAAAGCAGCATTACCCTTTCATGCGTTATATTCTATATTAGTACGTATGCCTGAATTGTGTGCTGGGTACCCATTTTCTCTTTACTTTTCCTATCATCTCTATTGTTCGCAATGAAGTTGTGCGTTGAAAAGACTCCCATTGTTTTGCACGTCATTCTTAGCACAGCAACTCATTAAGGGTTTTTTTTTTCCCCCAGCATCTCTGACAGACACTTGGGTCTCTTCTTTGACTTAAGCAAAATTCCAGGACGAGGACGTAACCTATCAACACTTGAACTCTATTCCCGCATGAACTCTTACCACATTCCAGGTGACCCCTGTTCAAATTCTGCTGTGCAGGGTGCAGCATCTGGTGCCCTACGTGGGATCTTAAGGGACGAATTTGGTGGCAGCAGGAGTGAGCAGCTCAGTGTCATCTGGGATCGCCACCATGAGAAGAAAGGTGTCGCATTATGGGTCAAGAACATCCTAAGAGGAGAAGTTATGTTAATTTTGTTGAATGCTAAGTAAAGAAGTCAGGGGCCAAGCTAAAGGAAGGTAGAATTGAGGAAATGGTTGATGAGATAATAATGCTTAATCCCTGGTTCCTAAGGGAAGGAACCATCGACCTGAATACTGGGATAGAATAGGTGAAAATATCAAACGAGCACATAGTAGTGGCAAGCCTCTCCCTCCCTCCATAATACCAACTTGGGGCTCATTATTCAAGGCCTGGAATCCTTAAGGTGTCCAAAGGATACTATTACTACTACTAGCACTCTCCCTCCCCCTTTACTTCGTAGGCCTCCAATAGCCACCCCTGGAATCCCTGCCCTTTAACCTACATTATTCCCTTATTCCTCCCTCTTCCTTATCCCTTAAAGATTTCCTGCAGATTATAGCTGAGATGGTCTCCCAGTTTGCCAAAACCTTGGAAACAGGGGATGACGACTTTAAGCCAAAAAGGAGATTCAAAGATCTCCCATCTCAAATGCACTCCCCATCCCCATTATGATAAGGGAATGCAAACCTGTTTTTTGCCAGTATTGTAAGAAACCAGGGCATAGGATATCTGAATGAAGGCCCTGTCTCACCGTTATAAAAAGGCAGAAACTTCGGAGAGTCAAGGCTCCCCACGTCCAAGAACCACAGAGGTCCTCTGAGAAAAGATTGCGGGATCCATCCTTATTCTGTCAAGTCTTGAACCCTTGCAATCCCTTTTCCTTGGAATAGTAATAGCCAATTCAAGATGGGACTTCTAACAAGTTTCTGATTTCCTCTCTCTCTATTGTTAATTGTGAGCTCTGTTTGTATTTGTCCTGTCATTAGTTGTCAATTTGTGTATCAGTGTATATCTCTGTCTGTGTCATGTGTGCTGTGAAGGAGTCCATTATCCTGTAAGATTTAAAATGCAGGCAGCCAGGGACGTCAAAGGGATGAAGCTAGGGAAAGAAAAATAAAACTTTCAAACGTTTCTTTGTTGTTCCCGTCTGACCAACCCGCAATTACAATGGAAAGTCATATCATCTCAGCTAAAATCATTTTAACAGATTTTGTAGCTTGTGAGACCAATCATTAAAAAATTCAGGAACTGATCATTTGGAATTACTGGAAAAAAATTAACAAGATTGTGGGTAGCACCTGGAGTTCGCCTTCCTAAAACACCCCCTCCCAGTGCTAATCACTTAGCATTCCACATTCTCTCTCAGAGTTAAGAGAGTATCCCAGAATGGAAATTTTTAACAGTCAGAAGGTTTTGTGGTAACCCCTCTCATCCTAGATCAAATTGTAGAGAAGGTAGGAGAAGGGTAGGAGCACCAATTCAGACTGGCATGGTTTGCAACAGTTTTGTGCCTTGGGCACCTTGTAACCTACCCTTCTAGGAAAAACTTGGAAATGACACTCAGGTCCTCTACGTTCTGCGAACCCTGTCCCAGCACTTGAAATCGCCCCAGGCTTAGTAAATTCTAAAACTGTGGGAGAAGGGATAGGTGGATGGATCAGTTCTGTGGGGAACATTCACTAAGCCCTGCCTTCAAGTATTATCACCGCCTTCAAGTATTATCACCGTTTGGACACCAGTCTTTCTGCTCTTTGTAAACTTCATTCTTCTCTGCTCCACTTGAAATGAAAAGTATTTTATCTCTGTTTGATCAATTTCATGACTTATACAGGGAAAAATAATTATGTTTGGTGTTATGGGTTCAAAATAACACGATGATCGTAAAATAGTTAACATGATGACTGACATATGATACATACAATGTTATTGTTATCTCTCTCTAATAAAACTGTGGTCTTAATTCCCAAAAGTAATGAGATGAATAATTTCTATACATGATAATCTGGAAATGAAATTGACGTCATATGAAATCTATTGTTTGTATTAAAACTGGATTTCTAAGATTGTATTTCTGAATTTCTCTTAGATTGTGAAATGTGAGAGATCACTGTGAGGTGGAAATGTCAAAGAAATTTTATTTGGCATCTTGTTACTTATGAATTAGACTTTTTCAAGGATTTGATGAAATTAAATAATTTGATATTTACTATGATAGCAGATTTTTCCATTTGAAATCGTGGATACTATGAAAATTTATGATGGCTTAAAGTTATAGTTTCTATGTGTTATGCAAAGTGAATAATAAATGAATTGACCTAAAGTTCTTATAAAATTGTGGAAAAGTTCCTGTGTTTTAGGACAAGAATTAAGCAAATGAGAATCCTTGAAAAAAATAGGGGTATAATTTTCAAGCATGTTTCATCTAAAAGATATATTTATGTCCGTGAATTTGAAGATTCTGGAACTACCTATGTGAAATGCCAGAATGTACTTAATCATAGTGATATATTTAAGGAAAGTCTGTTATTGTGATTTGTCTAAATTAATTGGGTAGGTCTTTCTTGACTTAGAGAAAGTAAATATCCTTTCCGTCACAAACACTTTTTGGCTAAGAAACTTTGTGATACTTAGGAATTCTGTAATGAGTGAGAGTTCAGTTTTGTTACAATACTTTCTGAATTTGTGTTTCTTTACACCAACATACTTTAATGAATTCCAATTTTAAAGGTTTATTTTTGCTTCAATGTTTAATAAAGAGATATCTATCATTTTAAAAGTTTCCAAATAGTTTTTTTCATAAAACTTTAGTGAATATCAGAATAAATTTTAAACTATTTTAAAGAAAGGGAAATAGTTTTATAAGAAATGTTTTGAAAAATCTTATGTGATTTTTTTGAAAGAGATTTACTAAATTTTCAAAATAATTTATTGTTATATTAAGCTGCAAAGCAGAAGAGATCTTTCTGTTTTGATCTGAATCTGTTGTCATTCTATGGCTTAAGTAAAAAATAATATTTGTGTTTGAACTTAATATAGGCAAAATTCAAAAAGAGCTTAGGAACTCCTTTCCTTCTATTAAGATATACGACCTTGTCCCTTTTGTTCTTTTATAAAAACTCTCTGTAAACAAGAAGTTTTTAGCCTATTTTTCAAGGTGTTATCTACTTCAGCATTTTGGGGGGGGTCTCATTTTTCAAGGTATTGACCCGTTTTTCATGCTTTTCGTGCATCTCTCTCATTTCTTTTCCCAGTTTTTCCTCCACCTGTCTGACTTGATTTTCAAAATCCTTTTTGATCTCTTCCATAGCCTGTGCCCATTGGATATCTATTTCAGATGTTTGCGATACAGAGGCCTTGACTCCTATGCTTTACCTGATGGTAAGCGTTGGTCTTGTTCGTCAGAGAGAAATGGCGCAATCATCTGTTCCCCAAGAAAATAACCTTCTTTGGTCTTATTCTTTTTCCCTTTTCTGGGTATTTTCCCAGCCAGTTACTTGACTTCTGAGATTCCTGTCCACCCACACCTAGGTCCGCCCAGCTAGTGCTTGGGGTCTGAGATTCAAATGCTTCTCCCCAGCCTCAGGGCTTTTGGTGGCAGGCCTGGCTGCTATTCGCCTCAGGGCTTTTGGTGGCAGGCCTGGCTGCTATTCAATGGGAGCTTAATTTCTGGTGCTCAGGTGGGGGCAGGGCTGCCTCCCAGGCTCAATTCCCTTAGGGAGTTTATGCAGAGACCTTTTGTAATGGAGCTCCTGCTGAGCTCCTGCCTGCTCTGGGAGCCTCTGACCACGGATGCCTCTGCTGGCTGCCTCTGCTGCTGCCTCCCGAGGGGGCTTGAGTCCTGGAGACACCCCGCTCCCCTCTTAGCCCCTCTCTCTCACTGACCTGTGTGTCTGTGGGTGGAGGTACCTTCGTGGCCACTGGAGATTCTGTCCCTGAAGCCTGCTCTCGGATCTGCTCGCTCCTCTCAGTGCCGCGCGGCCAGGGCAGGGGAGGGCTCCGCTCCTGTCCAGTGTGCGATGGACGTTTGGGATTGGTTTTTCAGGGCTCTCTGGAAAGGAAATCTCCTTCACTGTGTTGTTGCGTGGCTTCCCCTGTTCCAGAATTTGTTGAGATTTCTTTTTAGAGGAAATCCATGGGCTGTGGGTTCGGAGCTAGCATATGTGAGTCTTTCTACTCCGCCATCTTGGCTCTGCCCCCCCCAAGAAGTTGTGTAAGTACAAAGCTAAATCAATTAATTAATAAATCGATGTTGGAATATCTCTGAGTTACTGTATTGAGATGCAAGAATGAATTGCTTAGAAGTTTAACCTAAATTCCTGGCCAAATAAATATAATATAGAGATAAGATCCTTCAAAGGAGGAAATGATTAGATCAAGTAATAAGACAAAGATGTGATGTGATAGATGTCTAATAAAAGAGAATGCAAGTTTTGAGGAAAATCAAAAGGATCAGACTGATTCCTGTATGAATTATATACAGATGTATATCATTGATATCTAGAATATAAAATGGCTTGACAACATTTTGATTTTTGCACAAAGTTTTATAAGATAACGATAAAAGCAAGTGAAATTACTTCTTTTCAATTTTAATTATTTGGTCTTTAAATTAAATTTAATTTTTAAATTTAATTTAATTATTTCTTCGTTTTAACAATTTGAAAAGATTGACAAGTTCATTTTATGACTAGACCCTCACATTTTAAAAGATTCTTATGCCACATATAGGACTTAGGTAAGGATAGAACAGCCAATGATATACAAACTGAAATTCTATGAAGTTTTAAAACAAAGGAGAACCAATTTTTAAAGATGTTACTAATTTATATTGTCAGAATTATCTGAGAACTATAGATCTGAAAGACAGAAGCAGAATTCCCTTTTTGAACTGTCTCAAGAATAAAACCTACTGTCAAAGAGAGGCTATCTAGGCATCAGATAACTACATGAGATATTGGAATGCGAAAAGTCATATCTAAATGGACAGTAAGAATGGATCACTGTGATACCAGGAACTTAATGTTGGTTCATATTGGTAACAGGGTGGTTAGCATTGTTTTAATGGTTCATGTTTAAGTTTTCTTGATTATATTGGTGACATATAAATCTCCCTTCTCAAAACTAGTCTATTGTGAGACATCAAAGTTTAATCTGTATCTGAATTAATGTAATTATGCAATTTTTTGAATTTTGAGAAAAAAACCTTATTGTGTTGTTTCTATCTAGTCCTGCGTGGCTGGGAAACTAAACTAGTTCTATGTGCCTTTAGGTATGTTGAAATGTTTCCTCTCAATTAACAAATCATGTTTTCTGTGAGCCCCTTTCAGATCTTTCTTTATAGACTCTTTGGTCCATCTATCACAGCCTTTTCCCCTGCTCCAGAGTGGACACCTGATCCCATAGCAGATGTTACCTTCCAGTTTCAAAAGGGCCTGAAAAAGATGACAACAGATGTGTATAGCTTTCCCAAGTGTTCACATCGGCAGGAACATGACTGTTAGGTAAGTCATGCTTCCTTGGGAAAGCAGATGGGCAGAAAAATCCGTAAGTAAACTGTACAGAATTATATGTCATGAAGACAGGACAATCCGTCATAAAAGTTAAATACTGTAAAATGTTTGTCTCTCCTTATCTTGGAATGTAACCATGATATCAATTTCTAAGCAAAAGCTGACTCCCGAAGAGGCTCAGAGCAGTCGTTTGTTCTTGAGCCTGCCCAGGCTATGCCTTGAATAATTTGGTGTGTGTATTCTCTCCTATTCCCACATGAGCTCTTGCTCCCTTCCAGGTGATCCCTGTTCAAACTCTGTGGCTCGGGACATATCACACATAGTGTTTGGAATAAGTAATACAGGTACACTGTCAAGGTCCTTCTGAAGAGCTTTGAAATCAATTATGAGACATGGGACACACGAGCACAAGATTGCCCTATATGGCCTGCCTGCATGGAAGAAGGCACTGTACTTTCATAGAGAGTCAAATTGAAGAACTCAAAAACAACATAAGATGCACCAGTTTGGAGATATCTCCATTTCAAATGTTCATAGGGACTATTTGCGACTAACCCGTGAGAGAACCTTCTGAACTCCTACTGGTCTGATCAACCACAGTTGAACACACTGTATATTGACCCAAACACAATGATGTCATTTCTTCAAGCATGAAGAAAGAAAACCAGGCCAGGGTTATATCGACTATCTCATGGTATTAGAGCTCTAACTATTGAGGTTACTTGGAGACTTAAAATGTCAACAAAAATATATGAAAATGTGGGTGGAGATGAGGATAGGTGGATGGATAAAAAAACACATGTATTAAGTGTATACTCTGTGAAAAGTACTGTGCTAAGCATTGGGAATAGAAAGAGAATAGTAACACAGTTCCAGCTCTCTCAGAGTTCATATTCTAATAGTCAAGACAAGGAAAACAGGATGGTGTAAGTCATGTGGAAAAAAAAAACAGCAAAGCAGATGTTGATGCATCTTTTCAGGTCACTCACTGAGTCAACAAACAACAATGTCAGGCAACATACTAAATTCTACCAAGAAAGGAATAATGAACAACTGTCTTCTCTCACATATCTTAGTCTAATGCAGGACACAATGTACCAACAGCCCTGTACATATGTTTATGGAAAACTGTGAGAAGACTCTGATGGAAGGAAATAAAGTGAAGGATGTCTGGAAAAGACTTCATGCTGCAGGAGAGAATTTGTGGGTGTGGGTATGTGACTAGTAAACTCATTATTGTCCCATTTATGCAGTACAAACTTTACCTTTGGAATTCAATTAAACCTGAACTCATCCAACTTTTGTGGAACAAAAATAAATCCCTGTTTCCAAATGGTTTCTTAACTTAGCTTTCCCTCCTCAGCTCTTGCTATCTTCAGACTGCTTTGTCTGGATCTTTATCAGTTGGTAAATTCGAAGGGGAAATAAAGAAACCTGGCCCTTTTACTGAGAGATCCATTCTCTGATTCTGTTGAGGTGTAGGGGTGACCAGGACCTCGAAATACTGACATGCTTGGTCTTGCCCAAATGAAATCAACCCAAGTTTTCTTTGAGCCAGAGAAAAACAAAGTTTCTTTAAGATCCACCGTATTGGGTAGACTTTTAAGGAATCTCAGCATTTGGGAAACTTGTATTGATTGATAAATGGGCCAATATGAATCTGAGCACATTCATAGGGGATAGATGGCTCTTACGTGCAGAGTCTGTGGGAGGGGATCTAAGGGTGGTCAAGTAGTGAGGGGGGGCTTGAGGTGGGGTTTAGGAAGGGTCTCGCTGGAAACAGGCAATGGAAGGCTAGGTTACGTTAAGGGTAACAGATTTGGGCATGAAAATCCAAGGCAAGTGGGAAGATTCAAAGAGATTTCAAGGGGATTCTTAGAGCCTGTACTCCATCAATTCTCCCTCCAAAACTGTAAATTCCTAAACTTGTCTCGCTTTTTCATGCCCCTCACCTAGTAAATACAGGCCACATCCTAAAGACAAAATACAGACAAAAACATACAAAACTCAACGTTAAGGTAAGAACAGCTACCTTGGTGGTGGCCAACAAGTAGAAATTGAGGGGATGCCCATCTATTGAGGAATGGCTGAACAATTCGTAGTATGTAAATATAAGGGAATACTTCTGTTCTATAAGCAATGACAAACAGTCAGATTTCTGAAAAAATTTGGACATATAGGAACTGATGCTGAGTGAAGTGAGCAGACCCAGGAGAACATTACGCACACTAACAGCCACAGTGTGTAAGGACTGTTTTTGATACATTGCCCTTCACAGCAATGCAGGGACCTAAAACCTTTCCAGAGGACTCATGATGCAAAATGCCATCCACATCCAGAGAAAGAACTATGGGTTTGGAAGGAGAAATGAAGGAGAGTATTTTCTCCTTTGCTATGTTTCGTTTATCTCAAGATTTCTCCAATTCGTTTTCATTCTTCTATACAACGTCACTAATACGGAAATGTGTTTAATAGGAACCCATATAACATCGCATGCTATCTTGGGGACGGAGCGGGATTAAATTTGGTGCATATGGTAGTGAATGTTGAAAAGTGAAAACGAATAAATTAAAGAATTTGGAGGAAAAAAACTGAAAAAATGCCTACTTCCTTGAGAGAGCTTTCTACGGAGCTTTTATACTTGCCTCTCTGCCTCCTGCTTCTGCTCAGGGTAGGGTTTTTTTGTCCTTTCACACCCATCCCTACATTTTGCCTAATTTCTGGGGATACAACTCTGCCTATAAACATTAGGAGGACTTCTCCTTCTTGGGAAAAATTTTAGGCATGCTCAATTCTAACCTGATTCCCGGTATTCCTCCTTTTTACAAGAGTTGGTACTCTCACAACTTGCCTGTTGGATCAAATGTTCTTAAAATCCCAGGCGTCTCAATGAAACTTTTACCCGAAAGAAATTTTTTTGGGCCGTGTCTGCATATTAAGGCTGTAGAAGTAACAAGAAGCCTGGGGTGACCAACCTCCTATCCCAAAGTGAACTCCAAAATTTCTCAGGTGGTTCCCACATCTCTGCCGAATTACTCCCTAAACGCCGCCAAAACTCAGTTTAAAAATAGAACATCTTTTCAATGTCCTCTGCAGGAAATGTTTTCATTTGCTAACATTTTGTCCCTGTAGCCAGTTAGTGAAAGTGAAAAAATTAGAGATCTGAAGTACTAAAAACATATAAATAGATATGAAACATATAAAAGCTCCCTACATAAAACTAAATTGTTAGGTAAATTACAAGTGAATTATCTGTGAAAGGGAGAGTCAAATTACAGCCAGAGTTCTAATTAAAACTCTCCCCATGGGCCCAATATATATATATATATATATATATATATGGAAGTTTTCGTTAAGAATCTGAAGTGCAAGTCTCTGATCCTTCCTTGGTTGCAGTGAGTGTCGCATTTAAAAAGATCCAAGAGACACCATTTCTGGGGGATTTTACAGTGTTGTTAATAATGCCAGAATTGTAATAGAAGGATGGTCCTTTAGCTGTCTGTCTTGGATCAAAGATGATTACGGTGGGTGAGCACACACACACACAAAAACACACACACATACACACACACATACACAAAACAACAACAGCCACGTAACAAAGGACCCTACACAAAAGCTGCCCATCCCCAGAAAGAGTTCGAAGGAGTTGCTAAACCAAATATCCACCCTGAAAAAGACTTCGGTCTGAACTTCAAATATATGCGCTGTCAGAAAGGAAAGCGACACACACAGGGAAACAAGGACGGAGGAGTGGTGAAGGAAGCAGAGAGAGGACTGAAGCCTCTCTGGAGAGCAAGGAAGGCCTGGAGGTGCAGGAGACCTGGGAGTTTTCTGATCCGGGGAAGCCATGGGACCTGACAAGGGGGAGGTGCAGGAAAGACAGGCAGACAGAAAGTCACCAGATGCATCCTTTCGTCTTTGCCACTGGCCACCTTTTTGTGTTCCTGAAATTGCCAATGAGGAGGGAGGGGAAGGGGGAGGGAGGGGGAGGTGCCACGGAGAAGAAACTTGGAGGAGAAAGCTGCTACTCAGGAGCACAGACTTCTCGAGTCCCGACCCTAGACTCTGGGACCCTACATAGGCGCAGAAGGAGGGCTACTCCAGAGATGTTCCCCACTGCTCACTGAGGCGGCAGGGTCGAGAGGCTGTTGCGCAAGCTCCCCTCCCATCCCTGTTTCCTGGGTGGCCGCTCAGAGGCCAGAAGCAACTTGCAGGGGGAGATGCTACTGCAGATTGGGAAGTGGGCCTTGCTGCTGCCGGGCATCTCGAGCTGCCTTGTGAAGGAACCCTGCTGCACAGGTCTGCGTGGTGGTAAGAGGGAGGGAGTCTGCGGGGTGGAGAGTACCTGAGGTGAAGAGGGGGTTTGCGCGAAGGAGGAGGTTGGGGAGCGGAACCCCAGGAAGCGAGGAAGAGAATCCATCCCCATTCCCGCCACGCTGCTGGAGGTCCACAGTTCCGCAGCTGCGTCTCTCGCGGGGAGGGGGGATTTAATCTTGGCCCTCTCTGCTGGACTAGAGCAGGAAGAGGAACTGGGCCATGGATCAAAAGGGTTAAAAGGAGCAATCCAGGGCGGCAGAGAGGCATCCTAGGATTGTGCCTCCTTGGAGAGGAGAAGGTGGAAGAGGAGAAACGCTAAAAGGTCCTCCCATCCACACAGGTTTCTTCTGTCACTGACCCAATGGCTGAGAGGAAAGAGGACCACATCCCACCAGCTGCAGAGGGGCAGCCAAGTACAAGACCAAGACTTCAGGGCAATGAGAATGAGGACAAGGAAAGGGTCCTCTTCCAGAGGGTTTCTCAGGGAGCAGCTGCTACTGCTTCTCACTCAGCCTCTGTGCAAGCTGGCATCATTGACAGTATCCAGCTGGAGAACTTTCTGTGCCATGCCAAGCCGGAGCCAGTGAAATTTGGGTCCGGTGTCAACTTTACGGTGGGACAGAAGGGTTAGAATGCATTGCTGACAGCTCCAGTGGTTGGTCTGGGAGGACAAGCGTTAGGATCGTCTTTGAGAGGGTATGTGAAAGATGGAGAGCTTTCAGCCAACATCTCCATTACATTAGGCAACAGAGGGGAAGATGCTTTCAAACCTGACCTGTATGGGGACTCCATAACAGTGCAGCAATGCATCAGTGTAAATGGTTCTGCAAGATACAAACGAAAGGACCATGCAGGCAGCCTGGTTTGTTCTAAGAAAGCAGAGCTTAGGGCAATTCTTGATCATTATAATATGTCGGTAGATAATCCACTGTCTATTTTACAGCAGGAGATGAGCAGGCAGTCATTGCACACTAGAAATGATGGTGACAGATACAAATTCTTTCTGAAAGTGACCCAACTTCAACAGATGAATGAGGATTACTTACACACTTTGGAGAGAAAGGCCTGGACTCAGAATCAGATAGAACAAGGAGAAGCCCAGCTCTGGGAACTAAACTGTCGGGTCAGAAAGATAGAAGATCGTTTCCAGAGTATGGTTGCCTCAAGGAAGAGAATAGAGCAATTGAAAGTAGAGATAGCCTGGGCAGTTGTGAATGAATCTGAAAGACAAATTGCAGAAGTGATAGTGAATATAGATATTGGAGATCAGCACACTATCACATTAAATCAGGAATTGGAGGCCTGTCAACACACATTGAATGAAGCAGCCAAGAAGCTTAAAGACATTCAGCACAACTTGCACCAACTGAACAAAGAAGCCTCTGCATTAGAGACCCAATGTGTTCAGGCAAAAGAAGATGTAAATAGAATAGAAAAGGCATGGAAGAAAGCTGAAGTTTTATATAATGCTTCCCAAAATGAATTGAAAGCGTTAGAAGGCAAGGTCAAATAACACTACAACCAAATTTAAGACCTAAAAAAGAAAACAGAACAAGGAAAGTCCGAAAAACAGGAACAAATTTTCACGTTGAAGGAAAAGATAAAAAACTTTCAGAATGAAGAAGAGTCACTTGTTCAAGGCATGGGACATCTCCAGCAAGCTTTCCAAAAAGGCTATGAAGAACGTTCTGGACTTAGGGAAGAAGTATCCGATATACAGAAAACACTGAATGACGAACAGCAACATATACACCCATTGAAAGGCTGTAAAACTGATTCGCTGATGAGATATGAACTACAAATGATAGCCCTTCTTGAAGAAGTAGACAATGCCCATAGGCAAGGCTGCTTTACTTGAAAACCCATAGTTCCACTAGGAGCTTACATTCGTCTCAGAGACCCGGAATTTGCTTTGGCTGTTGATTCCTGCTTAAAGGGCCTTCTTGCCTTTTGTTGTAAAAATCGCCAAGATGAGGAAGTACTTCAAGGGCTAATGGAAAAGTTTAATCCACCAGGCTCTCCACGACCACAGATAATTGTGGCACCATTTCAGTGTGAGGTTCATGATGTAATACATAAAGCACCCTTTAACCCAGAGTTTACAACAGTTGTCACAGCTTTAGTAATAAGTGAGGCAGTGGTGGCCAATGCTTTGATTGACATGAGGGGCGTAGAGTCAGTGCTGCTTATCAAATATAACTCTTTGGCTCGTCGAGAGAGACCACTGACCATCAATTTGTTGAGTATTTGCTAGGCCTATTAAAAAATTGCTTACTAATTACCCATAAATCCTGTTTTGGACTTTACATTTGTAAGAAATCTTTAATTTATAATAAGAACACTTTTAAAAGATGGAATTAATGCAGCTGGAAGGCATAACATCATCGATGATTAAAACAAACACCCACACCTAACCAAAAATGTTTATTCAAATAGAATTATTGAAGTAGAAAGGTGAGAGGCTCTACCCCGATCAGATTAAAAAGACATTGTTCTGTTAGGTTCTGGGATGACATTTTAGGAAAGGTAAACAATAAGCTGAAGGGATCTTGAATTCACGCCAAGTGTGTGTGCGCATCCTTCTTTGCCAAAGACCATGCCATCAGAGAAATAATGACATGGCTTTCACTTGACATTGTTTTGAGTGAGAGAGGGCTGGGCAGGTCACCAGCCCCACTTCTCTTCCAGAGCCATCTGAATTCAGTGACCAGATATTCATCAGGATGACTGGAGGTGAACAAGGATGAAGCAACTGAGGTTAAGTGACTTGCCTAAGGTCACACAGCTACTGAGTGTTGAGTATCTGAGGTGATATTTGAACTCAGATCCTCCTGAGACCTGCACTGGTGCTCTCTCCACTGCACCACCTAGCTGCCTTCACGCCATATAAGGATTAACTGAAAGAACTTGGGATCTTTATTTAGGAGAAGGTAAGATTTAGTATAGACACAGTCACCAGTGGAGAAAGCATCAGACTTTCTTTGATTGGACTCAATGAATGGATCTAGGAGCAATGAGTTTAAGTTTAGTGAACTAATAAAAAAACTTCTTAACAATTAGAGCTACACCAAGGTGGAATGGCTTTCCTTGGGTGTTTGAGATCTGGCTACAAACAGCGCCTGAACGGTTAAAAATAATATTGAGGGTTCCTTTTGCAATACTTTGTGAAGCCACGGATTCATTCCGTAACTTGAAAGTGCCCTAAAGTTCTTTCCTCTTTATCTTGAACCTGGACCAAAAGACTTGCTTTTGTCTCAAATATCCTGTGTTCCTTGTGTCCTTTAATTTTTAAACTATGTCCTCCTGCCCTGTCCCTATATCCTTAATCCATAAAGAATTCCTTTTTTCTCCCTCATGCTATGTCATTCTGTCCTGTCTTTAATCCTTAACCTCCATCAAAGCCTCTAAAATGTTATCATCATACTGAGCATAACTCCATCAAATGTCGGTGTCTCGCTTAGTTTTCTTGCTAAGGAGAC
This sequence comes from Potorous gilbertii, assembly GCA_028658325.1. NCBI lineage: Eukaryota > Metazoa > Chordata > Mammalia > Diprotodontia > Potoroidae > Potorous > Potorous gilbertii. The sequence goes on from CM053775.1 coordinate 47,724,307, forward strand.
CTGTGACGCTTTTTCATGTAAAATAGAAGGCTTCCCTTGGCTAAAAGTAAAGGTCTAAATGAATTCTTTCACACGTGAATCAGTTCTCCCAATTCTAAACCTGATCGGTTGGGGTTAAATAAGAGTTAAGAAGGTTTCCCTCACTTGAAATATTTAAGCTGAATATTGTTTGAGCATCCCAAAGAAGGTCAAAACCCAGGTTAAGCAAAAAGAAGCAGCACCCTGGTTGGCATAACAGACATGCATTGTGTGGTCTCTGAGTGAACCCGAAGCTCTCATTCTGAATTTAGCTGATTGAAAATATTCTTCTGACAAGGAGAACCTTCCCTTATTATTTTATGACATTTGTTCAGATATTATCTTGAATAATCGAACCCCTCTTTTCTTATCGTTTATGAGCACTATATGATATTTATGTTTTGACATCTTTGTTTATGGTAGAAGAAACCCAGATTTCCTGGGCATCCTCTTGGAAGTGTAATTTCAATTGACACTATGGCACCTCACTTATAGCTTTATGGACCCCATCCTATTATGGCATTCCCATTTTATGTCATTTCCATGTTTATGGTTGACACATAGGGAGATTATAAATTTCCCTGATTATAAATCAGGCATTCTGAGCTCAGAAGGGGAAAGTGACCTGCTCTGAGGACATAAAATTACCCTTCCCATACAACAGAATAGTAAACAGAAATGTAAGAGCATAGTTAAGAAACGGTCAACCAGTTTGACTCTGTCCATGCAGCTTTTCTCATGGGGCAACTTATAAAATCTGCATTTTTGTTGTTTATGGAATAAAAGTTTTCTATATAGATAAAATTTCCAGGACTGTGAAGCTGTTTTCAAAAGGTATCCAATTGCTTAATGTCTTCAGCCCAAAGTTTACCAGATGACTATTAACTCCTCAAAAGGAGCAACCACATTTCAATTAGATTCACATGTACACGTTTATGTTATTTTGTACCTACTGATGCCTTAATGACCTAGTTAAAGAAAAAACAGCTACTTTCTTCAAATTAAGCAGACAACAGAACTGAAAAGCAAAATCCTGGATGTGCTACAAGAATTTCTCGAACCTACTTCCTAGGTAGAGTTATGACAATGTTGTTTGTGTTCTGGGTGACTTAAATGTGACTAGAACAATGGTTTGGTAAAAGAAAGAGAGCACACACTAATAAAATAGTATGCTTTAAATATCCCTGGTTTGAATACACAGTGAATCTGATTCCCCCTAGGTATTATTCTCTAGATTAAACAGAATAAATAGCATATATACAACCTAATTCAATTTTTTCAATCAAAGCTCTGATCAGGCTGACAAAACAATTTTTTTCCTTCCTGTATTTTTTTGTTTAAATTTCTGTATGTTTTCCTTCCCTCATTCATCCAATCATTTCCTTATTTATTCATTCATTTAATTGTTTATTTATTTATTTATAGTTTGCAACATTCACTTTTGCAAGAGTTTGAATTTAAAATTTTCCCCCTTCAGTCTATTCTCCTTCCTAGAATGGCATGCAATATATATTTTTCATATGAGACACAGCTCCACGTTAATTATGTCGTGAAAGAAGAATCAGAAAAGAATGGGAAAACCAAGAGAAAGAAATGAGAGAGAAATGATATGCTGCAATCTGCATTCAGATCCATAGTTCTTTCTGTATATATGGATCACATTTACCATCATGAATCTTTTGGAATTTTCTTCGATCACTGTGTTACTGAGAAGAGATAAATTTATCAAACTCAGTTACTCAATGATGCTCCTGTTACTGTGTACAGTCTTCTTCTGGTTCTGCTCACTTAACTCATCATCAATTCATGCAAGGTTTTCTAGGTTTTCCTTCGATTTGCCTGCTTATTAGTTCTTTTAGCACAATAACATTCTGTTAGATTCATATACCACAACTTCTTCAGCCATTCCCCAGTTGAGGGCATTCCCTCAATTTCCAATTCTTGGTCACCACAAAGAGAGCTGCTATAAATACTTTTGTACATGTGGGACCTTTTCCATTTTTTATGCCCTCTTTGGGATACCTCGTAGTGATACTGCTGGATCAAAGTCTCTTTTGTTTGGTAGCCCTTTAGCATAGCTCCAAATTGCTGTCCAGAATGGCTGGATCAGGTCACAACTCCATCAATAATGTGCTAGTGTAACAATTTTCCCATATCTCCTCCAATGCATATCATTATCCTGTGTTGGCACATTAGCCAATCAGATAGGTATGATGTGGTATCTCAAAATTGTTTTAGTTTGCATTTCTCGTTTCAATATTGATTTAGAGCATTTATATAGAGGGGGGAGGAGCCCAGACAGCAGAGTAGAATGATTAATATATCCTAGCTCCAAACCCACAGCCCATGAATTTCCTGTAAAAAGAACTCCTAACAAATTCTGGAAGAGTGGAAGCTGCACAGCAAAGGAATGAAGGACATTTCCGTTCCAGAAAGCCCTGAAAAACCGACTCCAAAGGTCCGACACGCACCACACAGGAGAGGAGCCTAGGCCTTCCTTGGCCGTGGCACCAAGAGGAGCAGATCGCAGCAAGCTTCAGGGACGGAATCTCCAGGGTCCACGAAGGTCCCTCCACCCACAGGTGCTACAGGTCAGTGAGAGAGACGTCGGGACTGCCCTGAGAGGGGAGCAGAGTGTCTCCATAACTCTGGCTCCCTCTGGAGGCAGAGGCAGAGGCAGCGGCTGGCCAGAGGCTCCCAGAGCAGGCAGGAACTTAGATCCAATACTGAAGGTCTGTGCATAAACCCTCTGAGGGAACTGAGCCTGGGAGGTGTCCCTGCCCCAACCTGAACAGCAGAAC
>CM053775.1:47727625-47755321 GCA_028658325.1 Potorous gilbertii
AGCCTTCCGCAACATCAAGACCATTGCCGAGTGTCTGGCCGATGAGCTCATCAATGCAGCCAAGGGCTCTTCAAACTCCTATGCCATCAAGAAGAAGGACGAGCTGGAGCGTGTAGCCAAATCTAACCGCTGATCCCAGTGGCCTGTCCATAATAAATGCCCCCTGCCCCTCTTAAGGGGCAGGGTCCCTGTGCCTGTCAAAAAAAAAAAAAAAAAAAAAAGTACTATGAGTAATAGAGTTGCCAATCAGCACCAGCTGTACCGAGTGCTAGCAACAAGATCCCTGTAATAACTTTCTGACCAGGTGTCTGACCTCCTTTCTGTCTCTTGGCTCAGACTTGCTGAATCACTTAATGCAATCAATATTGGGAACATTCCAGACAGCACTCCACCCTGGTGTCACAGACTTGTACAGAAGACTCTCAGAAGGTTTTTGGAGTGTAAGAATGTCTCACTGTGACCTTTTCTTGGCTGTGCCACTCTAAAATGTTGAGAAAATTCAGCTGGGTTGCAGCCACCAATCCCCCACCTTGGTTGTGTCGCTTCCAAAATCACCTAAAATTGAACATTTGGATCACAAGTTTTGTGCCCTCCAGTTCCAGGAGCTGACATTCTCAGTGAAGGACAAGACTCTAAGACTCCATGCTAGCAGAAATGAGAGCATCACCTCTGAAATGAAAATAGGAATTAAACACAAAACTGCCTCCAAACGAACAACCGATTACTGCCTGGGATCTTTTTACGGAATCCATCAAAAGTACTGCTGCCACCATCCTCTGCTGTCTTCGAAGAGACATAAGGGAAAAAATGGTACAAAAATCTCAGAAATGGATCTAGGCTATTACGAAACCATACCAACATGTGTTGTAGTGAGGAGTTACCCAGGGGTCCCAGTATCAATGCCCACTCCCATCCACCGCCACCACCACCCGAAGCCCTTAGTGGAGAGAGCTCCACTCTTTGACCATTTTCTAATGGTGCTGCATTGTGGAAAAGCAATGCACAGGAGATGCGGTTATTTGTAGCCCAGATAGACACTGAGTTCCTCCTTCAAATAAGGTGCTGCAGGATCAGAGCTCATCCATGGTGGCTACCCAACTCATACCTTTCTGTGAAAATCCACCCTCAGTTTTGTAAGACCAGATTTGTGGCAAGTACTTGTGACTTCATTACACAGTTAAACACCATTGATTCAACTGCAGGGCCAGTTAGAGTGGTTTAATAGATAGTTGAAGCTTCTGGGATAGGATCCTTCTTCTACTTTCTCATATTTCAGAAAGTGGGTGATCAGGGTATTTTCTTATCTGCTTAGGGTTAGCAGTCAAAAAGCTAGATCTTGCCTTAGATCTGTTATCCCTCATGGCTTTTGAACCCCAATAAATGCTTGTTGAGTAACTAACAGATTGATTAATTTCAAGAAATAGCAACAAAGAATCAAGCAAGATGTAGGATGTTATATCTGAACAGGGCATTGTGTTAATAGCAAGGATGGTATATATTTCTTTACTGAAGAATGGTCAAGCAAGATCAACAGAAAGAATAAAGATCCTCCCTCTGTCTCTGTCTCTGTCTCTACCCCTCCCTAACTTCCTGCCTATCCCCAGACAAAGTAGAAAGATTTGAGGTCCAATATCTTTTTGATCTTGCTGTTGGCGAGGTCCCCCTCCTCCAGCCAAAGTAGAGGCAGAGGAAATGGCAAGGAGTGCAAGGTTGAGGCCCCTCCTTCTCCCTCAGGAAAAGTCCCTACTTCTTCCAACCCCTCAAATGAATTTGTTTCTAACTCACTTCTGGTCCAAGGACAGAACAAACCTAAGAATGAACTCAAAAAGAACATTCAGAGTCCTAAATAGGTTTCACCTCAAACAGCAAAGCTTCACTAATCACAGTACGGTAACACACAAAAGTTGCAATAAATTAGCTAACAATTTAAAATGCATCATGCCTTCTAAAAAAGAATCACACGGAAGATTTTTATTTTACATTACTTTCCGCCAGTATTTGTCTTTCTCAAAAACAAGTTATAATCAGTTACTAGACCCTACTGAAGTAATATGCGGTAGCTGTAAGTTCACAGAGATAGTTTGTATGGTAATTGTAAATCTCCAGACTGACAGCTATGCCTTTTTCAAAGCTTAAAGGAAGAATACATTTTTTAAAAAAAAGTTTGAAGTTTGTTAAAACTAAGTTGCATAAAATGCCCTAAATTTTATCAATATATTCTAAATAACCAAACAAAATTAATTCCTTATTTCCAATATTCTCTCATCAGAAAGTGTTTACAGTGAGGAGACGTACTTTTCTAAGTAATACAATGCTAAATATATACTTAATCAGATTAGCCTCATTAAAATAACTCCCAATAATTTAATCAACAATCATAAAATTTTCATAAGGGACAGCTAAATGATTGTAGATGAAACTTCCTTTCACTGTAGACAGTTACTTCAGAAACAGCAGTTTGGAAAGCTTTTTTTTTCTTTTCATTTAAAAGTTAAACTCATAGTGTAGCAACAGCATATCTGCATATCTATCAGTATATCTGCATAGTGTCACATATAACATCATGGATTTGAAACATAAAATCCATTTCTAGTCAGGGTACCTCAAGTCAGGGGAATGCATCTCTGAATTACTTTATACAGAATATCATTTTGAACAAATATAAGTGAAACTTCCACAAACTGATATATGAACTTGTTTTCCTTATGGCCCTGTCAAATAAGATATTTCATGTAAATGCAGATAAAATCAAGATTAAAAACAGAGGAGAAATTTTTTTCACTATTATCTGTATAAAGAGAAATCTGTTTGTTTGTCCTTCGTTTAACACTGAATTTATGAGCTAACAACATTTGAATTACAAAAGTATCTATTTTTCTCACTGAGTTGATGTTACCAAGGTAGAAAAGGCACACATTCAGTTTGAATTCATACTTGCTATCATTTGGTTAGTTTAAAATACTCTGGGCCACGTCTTATGTCGTTGCTTTTAGAATTTCTTGTTCCAAAAGATTCTAGATGGCTGATTTTTGGCTAAGGCAAAAAACAGACCTAAGAAATGTGATGTAATGTTGACAGGGCCTGCTGTTTCCTCAGGCAAAAATCTTTTAATTCTCCAGAAGGAGTTAAGCAATTCTTAATTTGAACCATACAAGGAAACATTTCAGGCCCTGTATAATAGTCACAGATCGCAATGATCAGTATTTTTCACCACATCCAATATTTATACACTATTACGTTTATGATATGAGCTGCCTAGAGACGATACTGAAAGATGGGTGAACTCAACTAACGACATCTTTATCTAATTGTACTCAGAGGATACTAAAGCTAAAGTTGAAAAAAATCTCTCTTAGGCCAGTATGGTCCAATGTTTAGAGACTAATATTTGATTTGTATTTTTTAAGGAATAAAAATCTTTTCCTCAGAAATGTCTAGGTCTTAACTAAAATTAAATCACCATACTTTAACCTGAGCATGAGGTGAGATGTTGAAGTTTAAAATACTGACACCCTCCTCCATTGCCAATCTGCTACAAAAGCAAGGTTACTTTAAATTGTGAGCAGTCTGGTAAGATTTTGAGACTCTGACTTTGACAGATGAGGAAATTTTTAAAGGTTCTTTTCGATGCCAATTTCTCAGATAACTGTTATTACTTACTTCTATAGTTCTAAAAATTTTAATACTGTATTTACATGCATAACCCAAAAGAATTAAGTAAGAGTTTATTTTTCTAAAAAATTTCTCACATAATGAATTATCCAATTAATATTAGTTACTTTTCATAATACACATTACAAATCCTAGGATGGGTAACTTGACTTTAAATCATCCAACTAGCAAGATTCCTGATTTGTAATAATACTAATAATGGCATTAATGATTTCCACTTAAAATGTGACCAGAATTAATCCAATTACATCTGGGCCTGTTTTCCAAATGTTACTATTTAGAACTTTTGTATATAATTTCAATTATTTGATATTATATTTTCCTCAAAGTTTATTTATTCCCAGCATTTCATATTATGAGCTTTATTATTTCTAGTTAATCTACTGCAAAAGATTTTAAGTGGCAGTAATTTATTCCACTTATCATACTTAAGAACACCTTGTTAATCAAACTTCTCCTAACCCTCTATTGGCATTGAAACTGCAAATTTTCAGTCTCTGTCTTTCTACTTAAACTAAGTCAAGCTTGCTGACACCTTCTCAACATGCTTAAACAATCTGAAACCAGGGCGTGGGCACCAAGGTCAACTGTGCAGAGACAGGAGTGTCTTGGAGCAGTTGCCCACCTGCTGGGTACAGGATACATCCTCCATTTGTCCTCATAACCTTCTTGTCTACCTTTCATGTTTTCCCTCCAGACTTTTTTCTCTTTTCAGACGCTTTCAAATGCATCATTCAGACTACATAGCTTTCTTTTACATTTCAACCACATTCCAAACTACTCATACTGTTTTTAAATCTCAATGTATAGAGTTCATTTCAACCCACGTGATTTTCTTCTTTAATTTGCCTATCAAAATTATAAATCTTTGTTTTATTATCTGCAATTCTGTTATGTTCTCCTAGATCAAAGCGCTCCAAACCACTCACATTCTCCCTTCAGTGATAGAATATGTACTGCGTACTACCAGCTGCAGAAGAAGTTTGTGGGACAAATAACTTTTTTAAAAAATCCACTAAGATGTTTCTAGTAACCACAAAAATTTTTAAGAGATTTGTTGAAGCCCAGAAAAGGAGTTCTAAGTTCTCCCAATTCTGTTAACAGATGATCTGTTATGCTACTGTAGGGAACAACTCAAAGCAATTTGCAAATTAATCGCATGTACTCTCATCTCTTTACTGATTGTGCTTAATTTTTCAGACTGTGGAGGGAGTTAATAGTTAACAAATTCTAAGTAAAGAGAGCTATATTTTTCTCTCAGAATATTTACCAACATAGCTTATACAAACAGCCTTTAAAATGAAAATATCCATTTTAAACATAAACTGGTGAAATTCTAAGGTGAATACTTTGATAGGGGGAAAAAAACTTAATCAAAGTGTGTCTTAGACAAAAACCGTTATCAGGGGGGCTGTTTGGTTTTGAGGATGTCTCTGGGGCTGAGGCTGGCCCTAAGTCTGCCTCAGCCCTGGCTTGCCACCGCCATCCTCCACGACCAGTTTAGTGGTGATGGATTCGGCCATAGATCAGCTTAATGTGGTGGAAGCCTGGGAGTCCCGGGGCCATCGCCTGGGCCAACCTCACCAACACCATCAGCGAGAACGGGTGGATTTGGCTTCTTGTATTTGGCTACCAATGAGAATTCAGTGATGCCCTGCAGGCCTATAAAGCCAGGGTGGGAGAGATACCTGAGTACCTGTATCTGCTGAGCTCATCTATATGTACTGGAAGAACACGCTGGTGGATTACTGTACCCCCCTTCAAGTATGAGACTGTGGGAAACTGAAGAAGCTGAACTTGTTCAGCTAGAACAAGTTATAGCTGAACTTGGCTTGGATGCAGAAGAAGACTGCGTCTGGCAAGGATGTCAAGTAGTGGCACCAGGTGGAGTTTGCTCTCCTGTATCTCAAGGGATTGAAGGACAGCTACTAGGTACACAAATCTTTCTCATCTAAGAAGTTCATTATCGCTCCCTTTGGCTTCCTCTTTTTCCAGCTGTCGGGTGATTTGGAGGACCTGGAACCAGCCCTGAACAAGAGGGAGCAGAGGCGAGTCATGGGCTCGGGATCCTGCTCACAGCTCATCAAGCTGTTGCTCAACAACAGTGAGCTCCTGGTGTCCCATGTCACTTGGAATTTTTTTGCATGTTTTGCATGATCAAGAAATACAACTTCCGTTTCTGGACTCTGCCCAAAGGTGGGTCACCTTTGAACCCTGCGAACAAGCAGTTTCTCACCTCTTACCCTGGGACTATCTTCTCCTGTGATGACTTCTATATCTTGGCTAGTGGGTTGGTGACCATAGAGACGACCACTGGCAACAGCAACGTGGAGCTGTGGAAGTACGTTAAGCCTCAGAACATCATTCTCGAGTGGCTACACAATATTGTGGCCAACTGACTGGCCCAGGACGGCTCCAAGTGGTCTACCATTTTTAAGAAATTAAACAGTGGCACATACAACAATCAGGGGATGATTGTAGATTACGATGCTTTCGTTTCTGGAAAGTTCAAGCCCATGAATGACTTGTTCACTCTCCTTGAGCAGATTCCGAGTGTGGTGGTGGTGGTGGCTGAGAAGACTCAGTGCTATTGGTCTAGCTACAGCTTACTGTATTTTGAGACGGATCCCAGTGGAATGCCTGACCTGGGGAAGCAGTTTGGGGACTGGTTGTCATACAAGAATAGCCCCTGAGCCCAGATCTTTGAACAGAATCTGTCGCTGGTGGATGATATGGAATCCATGATCTGGGTGATGAAGTCCAACAACCGCCCTATGATCTCCTGTCCCGGTGTGAGGACTGCAACCCTATGTAGAATGGGGATCATGTCATCTCTGCCCACTCATACTTCAGTCCAGCTAATGGGACATACCCCTTCTCTGCTCTCTCTCAGAGATAACATGGAGGCATCCATATGAAGATTAATTCTTATGAGTTGTCCAAAGACTTCCACATGATTGCAGTCAGGGCCCCTTCCAGTGGAGCTCCTTACCGTTTGAACAGTTGTTACACTAGGGTCACCCAGACCTCTGGAAGTTCTCCCCATCAAGGTCTCCTGGGAGTGAAGCCCCTCTCCCCACCACCCTAGCACCATTGACCACTGTGACATTAGGAGCTTAAGTACAACAAAGAAATGGGTGTTATTAATCTGCAGTAAAAAGTAATCTTAAAAAAATGAAGAAAAATATTTATTTTTACACTTTTAAATGTATTGGAGTGATTGAGGTAGGCAATTTGTGGGGTGTAATCAATTGAAGAATTTGCTTTTTCAGAAAGGAAATACCACATTTGGAAAATAGATTTAGAAGGATCCTATCCAGGATGTGTCCAAGGTCGTCTTCAAAGCCTTTCCAGGTATCCACTTTCAGCACTTTTGAGCCTGCAGGACATGTCAATTGGCATTGAGATTATTACTTTGGGTAACAACCAAAAATTTAGCGGTTTCACTGGAGAGAGATAATAATGATATTGTATGTAACATATTCCAGTCATTGTGTTAAGCACTTTGTAATCGTTATAACATTTTGATCCCATAGCAACAACCATTGTTATTTTATTCTTTACAAATCAGGAAACGTGGCAAGTAAAGACAAAATAAAATTTTGCAATTGAAACAGAGAAGTGTGAAGTTTACCAAGAGCAAGAAGATTGGTGTCCCAGTGGTGGTAATTCTTGAAGACAGGGCTCAGCCAATGTTCTCCACAGACCTGATCCATCCACCCATCCCTTGCCCCACAGCTTCAGAATTTACTGAGCTTAAGGTGGTTTCAACTGCTGGAACAGCATGGGCAGAATATATAGGACCTGGGTAACATTTCCAAGCTTTTCCTAGAAGGGTGGGTTACAAGGTGCCCAAGGACACAGGACTGTGAGAATCACTGCCAGTCTGTGAATTGCTTTCCCAATACTTCTCCTTCATTCTCTTCTCTATAATTTGATCTGAAATGAGAGGAGAAAACATGAACCCTTGTAGCTGTCAAAAATTCCCATTCGGGGATATTCTCTTAAGTCTAGGAGGGAGTGGAGAATGCTAAGTGATCAGGATTGGAAGGGGGTGTTACAACAAGGTGAGCTCCTGGAGTTCTTTTGCAATGATTCCAAATGATCACTTTCCAAGCTTTTGAAAGATATCTAACTTTCCATTGGAATTCCAGATTGCCCAGAGCAGAACAAGGAAAAGTCTTAAAGATTTGTTGGTTTACCTAACTGAAGCCCTTAGAACTCTCTGCCTTCTTGCATTTTCAGTCTTACAAGATAACGGACTTATTCACAACACACATGATACGGACAGAGACATACACTGACAGCTTGATAACTAAGGACAGGACAAATACAGAGCTTACAATTAACAACAGAAAGAGAGGAAATTAGAAGCTGGTTAGACGTCCCTACCATGAGTTGGCTAGTATTATTCCGAGGAAAGGGGACTGCAATGATTCAAGACCTGATAGAATAAAAGTGGATCCTGCACCCTTTGCCGGGAGCACCTCTATGGGTTGTTGGAGGGGGGGAGACTTGGTGCCCCTGTATTTCTGACTCACTAGCGTAAAGACATAGGCCCCATGGAAATAGGTTCAGGCCCCTAGTCTGTAGGTAGATAACTGTCCTCCTTAAGACCACGGCCCTGAAGGGAAAGCGGGAAGGGAGTAGGAAGAGGAGGCAACTAAGAGTGAACAAAGTTATTCTCCTCAGGGCTAGAGCAGGTAAGGGAAGGCAAGGAGGAAGGAGGTAACCACTAGATGAAGCCATCCTTTCCAGATCAAAGCTTTGAAGTCAAGGGGAAGGCAAGAAGCAGGTGAGGAATAGGGTAGAGGGAATGAAAGGGAAGGGTGGGCTGGGGTCGTTGGGGTAGAGGGAGCTAGCTAGGACTCTGCTGATGCTGAAGCGGCATTGAGAGCCTTAAGGGAAGAGGATCCTGCCTTTTGTTCTTCCTCAGCCAGGTCAGCAAACTCAAGATGAAAACATTCCTACTGCTAGCAAGAAGTAGCTTTTTACCTTTAAACTTCATTTGTTTTGAAGATAAAGTGATCTTGATAGGTTCAAAAAGTCTGATCATGACCAACATAATTTGTGTTATTTTAATTAATTCACACTACTGCTACCAATATTTCTACTAATTTTAAGATCCATCATCAAAGGAGACCTAGGTAATGCAAAATGATTTAACCCGAATTGGTTCCCACCCCAAAATTAGCTTAAAGGAAATTTTCAGACTTCAACCAAAATAGTGGGAGTTCTTTGGAAACTAGAAATTGGAAGACTTACATGAACCCGTCAAGGTTTAAGACTTCAGGAAAAATGAATCCTGAGGCGTCTAAGTCTCATGGCTTTGGTAAAGTGGGGAGTTGTTCCTTCCTCATTCATCAATTCCAATCTGACTCATGGCACCATAACTTTTTACGGGGAAATTTGGTTAAAAAAGACAAACAGGCCAAATACATATTGTTTATTCCCTTGATACTAGCAGTTACATGGCCATGGAGCCAGAAGTGAAATCTCTAACTACCTGATGGAAGAATGACCAGGCTTAAACGCACTTTACCCAGAGAAAGGAATTCTCTTGTAGAAGATTTCAATTCAGTGAGACAAGAAAATTAACAAAGGAGAGCCAGTTGGAAATTAAGATCCTAGGATGTTTATTCTCATCTGTCTTGGGATATAAGAAAAATATTACCAATCTGATTGTAGGCATCCTGTCATAAGCAGGTATTTCAAGTTGCTGACACAGGAAAGGGAATTTTTAGAGCCAAAAAAAGCAGTCGGGTTGATTATTTCAGGTATTTGTCCTTATTAAAAGTAAAAAATGATATTAGTTTTTACCAGGACAGAAAACTATCAGAGAGCAGGGAATTCTAAAATCTGGCTAGAGGATCTTGTCCCTAATAGTTCACTGGTGAATTTTAGGAATAAGAAAGAATCAGGAAGTAAACTTACCCAGCATCTGGTGAATCTCTGAGTTACAATGAAATTTATTTCCACACTCAGCCTCAGTTAGTCAGTTAGCCATTGTTAAATTTCTGCTTGGGTAATTACTCTTCCTATTCTTTTTCCTTGTCCTGACCCTCCCCTCCGTGTTCTACACCCAAAAGCTGTTTTTTTTTCCTGTGTGTTTACTGGTTACATCTCTTGCTCAATGATCAAGCCTCAAAACTAATTCACTTCGGAGCTCATAGGCTGGACAATAAGTCCCCACCAACCTAGCACAGAGTGAGTTTAAATACTAAGTAGTAATTGTTTCTCTTTTGCCTAGGAACCCTGAAGGTTTTCTCTTCCTAGTTTTATTTTATTTTACTTTTTGTTAAAGGGTCCATACCTTGTGCAACTCTTTACAGAATACTATTCACGAATGGGTGTAACTCACTCAAAGTGACAATGTTGCGGGGCCAAAGCCTGAAAGGGTCAAGGTCTTCCATTGCATCCTGGTATCATCTCCCAGTGGCATCAGGCCACTGGATACAGATGGCTCAGTAGAAGACAGTGAGCTTTGTGACTTTGCACAGCCCGCCCTCCCTCCAATCAAAGTCAAGTGCAGATCATGTCATTCTCTTGATGCCATGGTCCTATTTGAGAACGAAGGACAAACACAACAACAACAACAAACGCAACAGAGTTGGTAATTAACAATAGAAAGAGTAGTTACTCAACTTAAAACTCTCCTGGAGATCTTTACATCTCTCTCCCCCTGTATTATTGTTCCTTAGGGACCACTCTCCTTTTGATTTCTAGGATACCTTTTTCTCTTAGAATGGTGTTGACTAATGCGACCTTTCCTCTCACAGTAGAAGCTCTTTTGAAATGCCCAGAAATGTTTAGATATAATCTACAATATAGCCTGTAAAATGGTCTCGCTAATGACTCTTGAAATAAGCTGTATATGTCTGGTCCTTTTCCACAGCTTCCTTTCCTTCATAGACATGGGATATAGAAAGTTAGATCTTGAAGGAAATTAAATATCAAGAAAACTTGAACCGGTTAGTGGTTTCTCTCAGTGACCAAAGACAAAACCATGGAGATTATTGAATGCCTAAATACCTTTGGAAAAGTTTATGGCCTTGACAGGTGGAAATCAATCCTGAATGGTGAACAATCAATCAAGGGGCATGGACATATGAATGAGGAGGTGGAATCAAAGTCTTTAGCACCTTCTGCTGAGAATGTGACTTGATCATGAGCCTCACTCACCTCTGGGACAGCTATGTGGTGCAGGAGATAGAAAAATAGTGCAGGAGTCAGGAGAACTTGAGTTCAAATCTCACCTCAGACACTTGACATTCACTAAGTATGTCATCTTGCACAAGTCACTTAACACCAATTACCTTATCCTGGGTCATCTCCAGTCATCCTGATGAATATCTGGTCACTGGATTCAGATGGCTTTGGAGGAGAAGTGAAGATGGTGACCTGCCCAGCCCTCCCTCACTCAAAACAAAGTCAAGTGCAAGTCATGTTATCTTTTCTCTGATGGCATGATCTTCTTTGGCAACAGAGGTAGAACACACACAATCACCTCCAGCAATTCAGACAAAGACTCCATCTTTACCTAGACCATTCTGGTTAATTTTCTCTATCATTTGCAGAGTTCCCCTTGACTTCAATGGAAAGTTGCAAGGGCACAGGGAAGAGGGGATGCGTGGTGCCCACATGCTTGGTTGGGGGATTGAATGCACCTGGATTTGAGTCTCTTTACACCCTAAACAAAAATTAGGTCTTCAAGTTGGGTGATATCCCAACTGAGACCAAGAACATGTAACCTAAATATTAGACCAAACTCATCTATAAGACTTAACCTTCAGAGAGTGGCTGAATGATCCTCAGAGACCGGTCGCTGAATAAGTAAATCGAAAGAAAAAACATAAAAAATAACTTAATAATTAGTTATTTATGTAATAGAAAATTAATTATTTCTCTCAATAGGGAAATTTTAAATAAAGTTAGATACAGGCACTTTTTTAAAAAAAAATTAATTTATTTTTAGTTTTCAACATCCATTGTTATAAGGTTATGAGTTTCAAATTTTCTCTCCTTCCCTGTCTTCCTCATTCTCCAAGATGGCATGCAAACAGATATGGGTTCTACTTATGCATTCATATTAAATATATGAAACACAGAGCTGTGAGTAGACTGAGCTGTCTGATTGAGGACCCAGCTACCTGGGTAACTCAGCTTATCCACTTCTTTCTGTACACCCCTTCTTTCTCCTCTCCAAAGAAGGTAAATTTGTTTCACTGCAGTATCCACAGTTAACTTGAGGTTAAAGGGCCTTCCTTCTTTCTTTCCTTCCTTCCTTCCTTCCATCCATCCTTCCATTCATCCTTTCTTTCTTTTGTTCTTCTTCTTGCCTTCCTTCCTTTCTTTCTTTCTCTCTCTCTCCCCCCCTCTCTTTCTTTCTTCCTCAAAACCTTAAACTCATGGCACTCTGAAGCCCATACACTGCACAACGATAAGTCCCCACCAAACTCCACTTAATGGTTCTTTTCAGGACCCTCTTGTCTTCAGAGTGATTATCAATACTCACTTTTCCTCTTTCCCTTCCACTGTGATTTGCTTATTTTTTCTTTTGCTCATTAAAGGGGACATGCTCTGATTACTTCTTAAAGAGGTCTATTCACTGGATGGTCATTACCTCATTCTAAGAGAGCACCTGAAGAGACAAAAGTCACCCATTGCATCCTGGACCTTCTCCAGCCATCCTGATGGATATCTGGTCACTGGATGAACATGGTTCAGGAGGGGAAAGTGAGGCTGGTGAACCTGCATATCCCTAATTCACTCAAAATAAAATCCAGTGCAAGTAATGTCATCATTTCTCTGATGTCATGGTCTTCTTTGAAAAGGAAGGACGAGCAATGGTAGATTTTCACATTAGTAGCGATGTAAAGAAGAATTAGAACTAATAATAGAAACCACGAGAAAGAAGAAACAAAATGAAAGAATGAAAGAAAAGTAGAGAAAGAAGTATGGTTCCATCTTCATTCAGACTCCAAATTTGTTTCTCTGGATGTGGATAGCATTTTCCATCGTGAGTCTTTTAGAGGAGTCGTAGATGCTTCCATTGCTAAGAAGAACTAATTTTATAAAAGACTGTCATTTTACAATGTGGCTGTTTCTGTGTACAATATTCTCACGGTTTTGCTCATTTCACTAAGCATCAATTCCTTTCACTTTTTCCAGGTTTTCCTGAAGCTTACCTGCTCATCCCTACTTACAGCACAATAATGTTCCATTGCATTGACCTACCACAACATGTCCAGTCATCCCCAGCTGATGGACATCCCCTCAATTTTGAATTCTTTACCACCACAGAAAGAGCTTTTTTGATTTCTTTTGGATACACAACTAGAAGTGATATTGCTGGGTCAAAGATTAGATGCACAGAGTTTTATAGCCCTTTTTCATAATTCAAAATTACTCTCCAGAATAATTGGATCAGTTCACAACTCTACCAATAGTGTATTAGTGTACTAATTTTTGATGTGGGCAAAATTTAAAAAAAAAATTTGTACTTTTTTATCTTTATGATGTTACCTGGAGAGTAATAAGGGAAAATATGTTTAAAAGAGAAACCCTCTGAGAGGATGGAGAATGGTCAGTTCTTGGAATAAAAAATTGAGATTGAAGAGATTTTTAGCACACAAAATGATTGTGAGGAAAGGTAAATTTCATGAGAGAAAATGTTGTTGGCATCACTTAGAACAAGATTTTCAGATGAAGAAATGCTGTTTGATCTACAAATGGGCTAGAACTGAGAGACACAATCTTAGACCTGAGAGGCTATTAAGGACATAAAAAGTTGGATCTTAGAGGAAATTAAGTATCAAGAATATCTGAACTGGGCAGGGTTGTTGTACCTAGAAAAGGAGAGTAAGGAAGAGCCACAGAACACAGAAAGTACCAAGAGATCAGAGCTTCAGACAAAATAGGATATTGACAAATTGTCACAGTCAGTGAAACCTTGAAACACAGAAAGTTGTGAGAGTCACCATAGAGAAGATAGACTGTGCCATAGCTAGGAAGACATCTGTAGTAAGAAATATCACGACTAGGGAAACTTTTAGAAAACAAAATATCACAAGCAAGAAGTGGTCTTAATATCAGAGAATGTCAGAATTGGGAATTAGAACACAGGTCTTCAGTGGTTAGGGGGAGCTTATCCACACAGCCTACTGTAGTTAGGAAACTTTTCTTAAAATGGGTCAACGTTTTGGAAAAAAGTTGACTTAGAAAAAAAATGAAAGTATAAATTGGACATGAGTTCCAACATTTAATTTAATTTCTATAACCGTGATGGTAATTCTCTGAAGGAAAACTCAGGTGCTAAGGCACCCAGGAAATGAGTAAAGGTGAAAACACTGAGCCTTCTCTAGATTAACAGAAACAAACCAACAATAAATGTAATTTGATGCTATGTCTTCCTTCGCCAATTTTCCAATTGAGGTTAGATTGAGGGGCCACTTGTGTTAGATTGAACACTTTTGTTGGGGTAAGCTTCCAAGTCAATCATGCTGGCAGGGAAACTTCCTTTCTTGGGTGTCTTGATTTTCATTCATTTCAGTCAGGTTTTACTCTTCTTGACCCCATTTGGGTTTTCCTTGACAACATACTGGAGTTGTTTGCTCTGTATTTCTCTAGGTCATTTTACAAATGAGAAACTGTGGCAAGCAGGGTTAAGTGATTTGTCCAGGGTCACATGGCTAGTAAGTGTCTCAGCCCAGATTGGAACTCAGAAAGTGAAATCTTTCTGACTCCGGGTCTAGCATTTTGTCCACTGCAGCAGCATCTAACTGTTCTGGGAAAGACTCATTAACCACAAATACTGATAAAGATGAAGGAGTATATGTTGAAGAATAGAAGGTCCTAAGTTCCCAGGAGATAAAGGGGAAACTGTTTGTGATTTTATATGATTTTAATTTTAAGACACACAACAAAGTGAAAAGAGAGAAATGAAAAACTAGTAGGTCGGAGCAGGATGCATCCATAAAACATAGAATAGCTGATTTGGACTGGATTGCTGGCTATTTACTCAGTTTTGTAATAGTGCGAAAAAACGTAAACACCTAATTTGGCAGATGGGGAAACTATGGCTCGGAAAATCTCAAAGGATTATAGAGGTAGAAGCAGAAGGGATCACTGAGGCCGTCGAATTTACCATCCTCATTGAATCGAAGAGTAGCCAGAGGCCCAAGGAGGGGTAGGGATATGTAGTTCTTACTACACTGGTAGTAAGTGTCAGTGACAGGATTTTAACGTGAGTCTTCCTCATTCCCAGTCCAGAGCATTTCCACTCCCCAAAATTCCTGTGCAGGGTGTAATGTAAACTACTTTTACCTTCCACACCTGAGCTTGAGAGCTGGCCATGGATTGCATCACCTCGCTCTGTGAAGAAGGGAGGCTGCAGCTGCACACATAGACTAGAGGGAGGAAGAACATTAGACTCGTTTCAACAGTGTAGGTCCGCTTTCATGCATGCCACTGTCATGCTGAGTGATTCTTATCGGTGTCCTGCTCTCAGTCTTCCTGTTCTGAGTGCTGCTGGTTCAGAGAAAAGTGGGCATAGCATGTCACTTACCAGTGGCGATCATGGTCCTCACTGCACACTGGACAGTGCTTCAACTACACACATGAACAAGAATAACTGGAACAAATGAAAGTAAAGTCAGGGAAGTTGAAGAGGAAAGGGACAGAAAGGCAGAGACGTGGAGGACATTTAGATGAAAAGGAGGGTCATGAAGACAGTTGTAACAAACCGATAAAGACGAGGGGGTACATAGAGAAAAGAGGGACACTGATAATAGTGACAAATAAAAGAAAGCCATGTCATAAGGAGAGGCAGGGAATCCTTTGAGAGGAGAGGAAGGTAGAGAGAAGAGAAGGAAAACACAGAGAAGGCAAGGACAGTGAGAAGATGGCCACATTAAGAGGCAAGAGGGCCATGGAAACAAGTGAAGCTCGTTGAAAGAGGAAGAGCAGGCAAACAGAGATTGGGGTGGGGGGGTAAAACACGGGGAGATTACACCGCAAACAGAAAGGAAAGAACTAAGGGGAAGGATTGAGAGAGATAAAGACCAAGATAAAGAAGGGCAACAGACACACACACAGAGAAGAGGTGGGCACACAAAGAGGGGAACAACCTTAGAGAGATTAAGGGACAGACATGGAGGAAGGGCAGAAAGAGATGAGAGTTTGGTCAAAGGAAGAGAAGAACACAGAGAAAGAAGAGAATGGTACGCAAAGACACTTTGGGAAGGGTGGGAACACATTGTGAAGAATGGACACAGAGGGAGGAAAAGGGTAAATAGGGTCTGCAGCGGGCATTTGAGGAGGAGAATGACAGTCAGAAAATCACCTAAGGAGGACAGTGACACCGAGATAAGAGGTAAGACTTAGAGAACAAAGGAGGCACAAGTGCGTCAGGGAGAGGGAATGTGGGAGCAAAAAAGAGATAGGAGAGATGCACAGCGGAGTGGAGAAATGCACACAGATGGTATGCTCAGGGCACATAGCCAGACAAATAACTTAGAGGGAAGAGAGAGACCTAAAGAGAGTCAGAGGGCATTTCAGAGAGTGAAAGGACACACACAGAGAGGAGAAACACACATAGCCACGCTAAGGACAGACAATTGGGAGAGGGTACATCTCTAGGAGAGAGTCGAGAGGGTAGATGGGGCAGTTAAGGACAGAGCTAGAGGAGAAATACATTGGGAGGAGGCAGAGAGACAGAGTTGGACACAATGTGAAAGGGGATGAATACAGAGAGAAAAGAGCATCGCATAAACATGTGAAGTATACAAAGAGAGAGGATAATGGTCAACGGGAAACATGAAATAAAGTGAGAAAGTAGGGAGATGGAATATGTGGCAAAAAGAGCAAAGAAGCTCAGAGAGATCTGAGGAGGCTTCTTGAGAAGAAAAGGAGATAAAGAAGATATAGGCACATGAAGATAGGAGAACTTAACCTATCAACAGAACTACCACTAGGTAATAAAAGTACTGTGAGGCCAGTTGTAGAAACAAGGGTCAATATGGAAAGAGAGAATCCCTTATGCCAGAGGATTGCCATAAAACACACCTTCTCTCAGCTGACAATTTCAACCCCCCTTCCCAATCCTTATTTGATGCTACTCACCTCCAGGGTATCTCCTGAATGCCTGTAACACAAAAGTATCTTTCTCCCTCTCCCACATTCAAAGTATAAGAGTTCACGTTTGATTTATCTGTGCCTAATCCTTATCCCCTACAAGACTATGAGCTTCCTGAAGGCAGGAAACAGAGATCTGACCCAGGCCTTTGCCTCCAAGCCCCAAGTAAATATTGAGGTGTTGAGGATTACAAGAAGGTATTTAGAGAAATCTTGGAACTTGCTGAGGTTTACCCTGATGTATGCGTAGGACCAGCTGGCTCTACATCCAGGGCTTCTCTGACTCTTGGCTTAATCCCAATATCATCAGGGCAGCCCCTCACACCCCTAGGTCTATGAGTAAGCTGCCCAATTCGTAAGGGATTGTGGAAACCTGCAACTGGATAGTACCTTCTGAGCGATCTTAGTTGTGCACATGAACCTTGGCTGGCAGAGGGGGAAGATGACCAGATGTACGGCAGGTGTCTTGGCAGGCAGCACTCGTGTGCAAGTCCCATTACTGACTATGTGACCTTGGCCAAGTCTTTTACCTCCTCTGGTTCTCAGTTTCCCTTTCTGTAAGATGAGAGGGTTGAACCAGATGTTCTGTAGAATCTTTCACAGTCCTCCATACTTTCAAAACCTTGAAGTCCATTTATACTTCCACATCTACAAACATGTACTACCACCCAACCTACATCCTCCTGGGAAACTATTGTAGGCTAACCCATTCCACAAGGGCAGCTCCAAACAACAAGTAATTTCTGCAGGTGATTTAACCCCAAAGGCTGGAATAAAGGATACAAGTCCTTCAGGTTTTGATTCACATATATATATGATAGTATTTTGTACACTGCATGTGTGATCTTTACTTATTCAGTCCCATATACTTTCCACGGATGTACACATAGATGATGAGATTGATACATTCATTGCTAGAGCGAGCTTGGTTGGAGGTTCCAAAGGGAAGTGTAGGAGAAAAGAGGTATTAGACTGCCATCAATCCGTTGGTCTACAAGAGCCATAGTAAGGAATTCATTGCTGCATGCCAGCTTAGTGCCAGGATGTTGAATCATTTACATTTGAATTGTCTTGGGAAGATTCTGAAGATCACCTGGCAAACACTCATGTCCTTTCTCAAGCTGAACTGCCAAGCACTTAAGAATATATAGAACTACTGCAGAAAGAGCAACTCTGATGGGCTGGATGTGTTCAAACGCCAAACATATGAAGTAAGGCAGTCAAATGGGTGAGACTCCCACTTATTGCAGCTTCATTTCACAAGCCTCAAAATCAGTCAAAGTTGTATATGAGGTATATATTTCTTGCACCAGTAGGGACGTGACCGTGAGGTCAAACATACCTCCTTGGGAACCAGCTGAGCAGAAAATCCCCTGAGTAAATTGTATATAATTCTGCATCATGAAGACAGGACAACGGGTATGAAAAGTTCTATATTGTAAGGGTCTTAAAAGTTATATATTGGATATCTGTACTATCTATATGCGCTCTCCCAGGAAACGTATTTTTGTCTCTCCTTGCCGTGGAATGCAATCATGATCTCAATTTCTAATTAAATATTGACTCTTGAAGCAGCTTGGAGTAGTGGCTTCTTCCTGAGCCTGTCCAGGCTATGTCTTGAACAATTTGGTTTATGTATTCTCCTCTGTTCCCGCTTGAGCTCTTGCCCCCTTCCAGGTGACCTCTGTTCAAACTCTGCTGCTTGGGACATATCGCACATAGTGTGCAGAAAAAGTGATACAAGGACACTCTGGAGGTGTATCTGAAGAACTTTGGAATCAGTTGTGAGACATGGGACACACGAGCACAAGACTGTCCAGCATAGCCTGCCTGCATGGAAGAAGACACTGTGATCTGATAGAGTCTAATTGCAGAAGCTCAAAAGCAACATAAGATGCATCAGTTTTGAGATATCTCCATTTCAAATGTTCGTATGGACGGCTTATGTCTAACCTATGATAGAACCTTCTGAACTCCTATTGGTCTGACAAGCCACAGTTGATCACACTATATATTGACCCAAATAAAGTGATGTCATTTCTTCGAGTATGAAGGCCAGGATTTTACTGACTCTGTCATGGTCCTACAGCTGTAAATATTGAGGTTACTTGGAGACTTAAAATGTCAACAAAAATATATGAAAATGTGGGTGGAGATGAGGATGGGTGGATGGATTAAAAAAACACCACATGTATTAAGTGTGTCCTCTGTGAAAAGTACTGTGCTACGCATTGGGGACAGAAACAAAAAAAGCAACACAGTTCCAGCTCTCTCGGAGTTCACATTCTAATAGACAGGACAAGGCAAACAGGAGGGTGTAAGTCATGTGGAAAAAAACAAACAGGAAAGTATATGTTGACTCATCCTTTTGGGTCACTTACTGAGTCGACAGTCACCAAATCCAGGCAATATGCTGAGTTCTACCAAGAAAGAGATAAAGAACAAGTGTCTTCTCTCACAAATCTTAGTCTAATGCAGGACACAACATACCAACAGCTCTGTGCATACAATATATTTATGAAAAAATGTGAGAAGACTGTGATGGAAGGGAATAAAGTGACGGATGACTGGAAAAGACTTCATGCTGCAGGTGAGAATTTGTGGTTATGGCTGTGGGCTTTGCCATTCTTTTGCAAAGAGGACTATGACATCTTTCATTCTTGAAGAGGACCATGACATCATCTTCGCCTCTCTTCTCCTCTTCTCTCCTCTCTCCTTACCAGGTATCATTTCTTTACATGAGGGTGTTCTTCCCAAAGGTAAGTAAATTTTGATGGCTGAAACCTACCTATGTTTGGGTTTACTGGACGTATTTTTTCTTAAAATTTTTACCATGCCTTAAACCCAATCCATTAACTGTCATTGATTGGACCACAGGTTGCTTCGCACATACCATTTGATGCTTATTTTGGGCCTGCATGTTTCAAAATGAATGTCAGTGGTAATTGTTTCTCTATTTGTCAACAACCCTGAGAGTCTTCCCCTCTCAGTTTGATTTCAGTTGGGGCACAGAACTCACCATAAAATCACCAGGAGAGATTGGAACACAAGGGATTCTTGATAGCTAACTTCGGTCTCTGTGGTGGTAGTGGGCAATTATGCCAAACTCACAATACCACCACACTTCTCATACCTATTGATTCGTTGGCAGAATAATTAATTGGAGTACAGTCTCGGCGTGAACAGAGGAAATGAAGTTGAAGTGTTAAATTGGGAAATATTTATTGGGCGAGTACAGAACACAAATGTTTGGAGAAGAGAAAGAACTTAATCTGCTTTTTCAATGATTGGGATTTTAGGGAGCGATTTATATGGTTTTACAAAAAAGCGAGGAAGGAGAAAAGGAGGGAACCAGGATATTTCTACAAGCACTGTCTGTTTGGGGCCAGTATGAACTATTGTAAGCTGACCCTGAGGTTGTCAGCACAACAAAGGGGATCTCGGTTCACTCAGTAGACAGAAAAGGATCACTGGGATGTCAGACTTTGCTACACTCATTCTGCCTCCTGACTGGCTGATTTTGACTGCCAGGTTATTTCAGATTGGCCTGGTTAATACAGGAGTTCAAGTCAACTAAGGTGATTAGTAAACTCATCATTGTTCCACTTTGGAATTCAATTAAAATTGAATTCATCTAACTTTTGAGGAAAAATATTCCTGTTGCCAAGTGGTTTCTTAATTTAGCTTTCCTTCCTCAGCCCTTGCTGTCTTCAGATTGCTTCGTCTAGCTCGTTATCAGTTGCTAAATTCGAAGGGGAAAAAAAAGAATCTTGGCACTTTTACAGAGAGATTCATTCTCTGATTCTGTTGAGGTGTAGGGGTGCTCAGGACCCCAAAATGCTGACATGCTGGGTCCTGCCTGAATGAATTCAATCCAAGCTTTCTTTCAGCCAGAGAAAAACAAAGTTGCTTTAAGATCCACCATATTGGGTATACTTTTAAGGAATATGAGCATTTGTGTTACTTGTATTGATTGACAAGTGGGCTATAATGTATCTGAGCACGTTCCCAGAGGAAAGACGTCTCTTATATGCAGAGAGTCTGTAAGAGGGATCTAAGGGTGGCTAAGTAGTGAGGGGTGACTTGAGGTGGAGTTTAAGAAGGGTCTTGATAGGAACAGACAATGGAGGGCCAGGCTATCTTAAGTGTAACAGATTTGGGTATGAAAATCCAGAGCAAGTGGGCAGATTCAAAGAGAGTTCAAGGGTGTTCTTAGAGCCTGGACTCCATCAATTCTGCCTCAAAAACTGTAAACTCCTAGTCTGGTCCTGCTTTTTCATTGCTCTCGTCTGGTAAATACAGGCCACATCCTAAAGGTAAAATACAGACAAAAACATACAAAAATCCAAGTTAATATAAGAACGACTACCTTGGTCAAGAAGTACAAATTGAGGGGATGCCCATCTATTGAGGAATGCCTGAACAACTTGCAATATGTTAATATAAGGGAATACTATTGTACTGTAAGCAATGATAATCAGATTTCTGAAAAACTTGGACACATAGGAACTGATGCTGAGTGAAGTGAGCACACCCAGGAGAACATCACACACAGTAACAGCCACAGGGTTTAAGGACTGCTTTTGATTCTTAGTCCTTCACAAAAATGCAAGGACCTAAAACACTTCCAACGGACTCATGATGCAAAATGTCATCCACATGCGAAGAAAGAACTATGGGGTTGGAGGCGAAAATGAAGTAGAGTATTTTCTCTTTGCTGTGTTCCATTTTTATCAAGGTTTCTCCCATTCATTTTAATTTTTCTATGCAACATCACTAACGTGAAAATGTCTTTACTAAGAATGTATGTGAGGAATCCCTCTAAGATTGCATGGTGTCTTGGGGAGGTTAAAATTCACAGCTTATGGAAGTGAGTGTTGATAAGTGAAAACAAATAAATTAATGAATTTGGTGAAAAAAACTTAAAAAAAAGCCTACTTCCTTAGGAGATCTTTCTACCCAGATTTTGTACTTACCTGTCTACCTCGCTCAGGGTAGAATTTATTTTCCTTTCATACCCATTCCTATATTTTACCTAATTCCTGGAGACACACCTCTGCCGGAAAACTCTAGGAGGGCCTTTCCTTCTTGGGCAAAATTGTAGGCACCTTCAACCCTAATCTGCTCCCCAAGATTCCTCCTTTTGATGAGAGTTGGTAGTCTCACAGTTTTCCTGTTTCATAAAATCCTCTTAAAAACCTAGAGTTCTATATGAAACCTTTACCTGCAAGAAAATTTTTTGGGCCATATCTGCATATTAACACTTTAAAAGTAATAAGAAACCTGAAATGACCAACCTCCTACCCCAAAGTGGACTCCAAAATTTATCAAGTGGTTTCGCACATCTCTAGCAGATTACTCCCTAAACATCCCCAAAACTTAATTTTAAACTAGAACTTCTTTTCAAAGCCCTCTGCTGGAGATGTTTTCATTTGCTAGCATTCTGTCCCTGTAGGCAGTTCCAGAGGACTCCATGTTAGAGAAAGTGAAAAATTAGAGATCTGCAGCATTAAAAACAGATAAATATACATAAAGCATACAAACCTTACCTACACAAAATTTAATTCCTAGTGAAATTATTAGTGAATTACTACTGAGAGGGAGAGTCAGATCACAGCCAGAACCCTAACTCTAACCTGTAGGGAAGTTTTTAGTAAGAATCTAGAGTACAAGATTCTGATCCTTCCTTGGTTGCAGTGACTGTGACATTTAAAAAGATGTGAAAGACATCATTTCTGGGGGATTTAACAGTGTTGTTAACAATGCCAACATTTTAATAGAAGGATGGTCCTTTGGCTGTCTCTCTTAGACCAAAGACGGTCACAGTGAGTGGGCACACACACACACACACACACACACACACACACACACACACACACCAACGTTACAAAGGACCCTAGATAAGAGCTGCCCACCCAAGAAAGTGCTCGAAGAAGCTCCTAAACCAAACGTCCACGCTGAAAAAGTCCCAGGTCTGAATTTCAAACACTTACCCTGTCAAACAGGAGAGAGACACACACAGGGAAAAAAGGAGAGAGGAGAGGTGGAGGAAGCAAGCAGAGGACTGGAGCCTTTCTGGAGAGCGAGGAAGGCCTGGAAGTCGAGGAGACCTGGAAGCTTTTCACCTTGAGGAAGCCATTGGAGCTGACAAGAGGGAGGCTCCGGACAGACAAGCAGAGAGAGAGCCACCAGATGCTATCTTTCCTCTTTGCTACTGTCCACTTCTCTGTTGTCCTGGCATTGCCAATGCAGAGGTATGAGGAGGTAGGGGGAGAGGAAGGGGCCGTGGAGAAGAAGCCTGGAGGAGAAGCAGTCACTCAGGAGCACTGTTAGGTCGAGCTCTGCCCACAGAGCCCAACGCAGGGCCCAGTGGCAGAAGGAGGAATTTGCTTTGGCTGTTGAGTCCTGCTTAAAGAACCTTCTTGCCTTTTGTTGTAACAACCACCAAGATGAGGAAGTACTTCAGGGGCTAACGGAAATGTTTTATTCACTAGGCTCTCCACGACCACAGATAATTGTGGCACCATTTTATGTGATACAACCACCACTTTATGTGCTGTAACACGTAAAGCAGCCTTTCACCCAGAGTTTCCAACCGTTCTCACAGCTTTAGAAATAAATAAAGCAGCGGTGGCCAATGCGTTGATTGACTTGAGCGGCATAGAGTCAGTGCTGCTTATGAAAAAATAACTCTTTGACTCATCGAGTAATGCAGGCTGTGAAAAACTGAGACCTAATTCCTTGAGTAATGTGGAAATAGAAATGTCAGTTGGAGAAAGACCACGAAAATAAAATGGCACAGTTGTCTGTATATCAGTACACTTGAAAGTGATATCAGAAAGAATCAAGAAATTTTGAAGTATCATGATTGTCAATTTAAAGAAATCAAGATGAGAGTGACAAAAATCAATATAGAATTAAGAGATCTGGAAAAGGAAGAAAATCAAGCAGGAGTTTTCTCCATTCCGGAAAAAGAAGCACAAGAAATTATAAAGCAGATAAAAGTGATTAAGGAAAGGATGAAAACGAGAAAGAGATGAAGAATTTCAGAAAAGAGAAAATTAATGCTGAACAGACACATGAAAAATTAAGATAGAAATGTGTCAGATTTCAGAATCAACAGAATCTCTGAAGCAAGAACTGCAGAAGGCCAATTTAGAAACGGATACCAAAAAACAATGCACGCTGCATTATCAAGATAGGCTTAAACAACACCTGGATTCTCTGCAAGTGACAGAGGACAAGCTTTCTACGAAAGAGAGGAAACTGGTGACAGAGCTTGCCCAAGTCAGATATCTCTGCTCAGAGTGAAAAGATATTAAGGAAAGCCCCTCTTTTCTTGAAAAAATAGTTAGTGTATTAAAGCTCAAGATAACATCAGAAAACAGAATTTATGGAAGCAGAGAAGAAATAACACAGCAGTACCAAGAAGTAAAAGACAGACATCAGGGTCTAGATGTTAAAGTGAAGAACTTGAAAGAATGTGTCAAATCATTGGATCAAACATCAGAACAAAAATATGAACTATGCCAGCAATTTAGAAGAAGCTTTGCTCTACAATGCAAGTTATACTTTGATAACTTACTATCGCAATGGGCCTACTCCGGGAAAATGAGCTTTGATCACAAAAATGAAACCCTTTCCATAAGAGTCCAGCCCAAAAAAGGAAATAAAGTTGCTTCTGCTGACATGCAATTCCCAGCGGGGAGTGCAAACTCTTTTGCAAACTTTCTTTTCATTCTTACTTTATGGTCCATCACAGAATCTCCTTTCAGATGCCTGGATGCATTTGGTATCTACATGGACCCTGTCAGTAGAAGAATTGCCGTGGACATGATCCTCAAGATTGCACGTTCCCAGCAATGCAACAGTTCATCCTGCTCACACCACAAAACCTGGGTGTTCTTCCCATAAATCGTCTGACTAGAATACTCATATTGCCCAGTGCTGAAAGATGTCAGAGAACCCTGTCTCTCCGACCAATTAGGCAAGAGAAAAAAGACTCAAGGTGCTTCATAATTTTTACAAGTAAGTTTTTATTGAGATTTCCTGTTTTCTCTTTGCATCACTATAGTATTCAATATATACTTCCTTGCCTTTTCTCAGGGAACCATCCCGTATTACAAATAGTATTTTTATTAGAGGAAAAAAAAGAAAAAAGCTCGCACAATTGATTGATGCATGTATTCGAAAACATGGGTAGTATTTAATACCTATGGACCTTCCAACTCCTTGAAGGGCTATCTCTTAATTTGAGTCCCAATTGCTTTTTATAATTTTGATTTATCTCTGCGTGTGTGTTCTTTCTATTTACATTGTTGCAGTTGTTGTGTGTATTGCTTTTTCTTACATTACTCTGCACATCATTTCTTACAGCATAGTTATATTCTGTTACATTCAAGCATTCCAGACTGATGGATATCAATTTTCTTTCCAGTTGTCAGCAATCATAAAAAAGTGTTGCTGTAAGAATTTTGTGGTGTGTGGGGACAGTTTTTTCTTATCGTTTGCTTCCTTGGCTTCCTTGAGAATTAAACTCTGTAATCGAGTCTCTAGTTCAAAAGGTATGGATATTTTAGTAACTTTATTTACATAATTCCAAATTCCTTTAAAATACAATTGTACCATTTCACAATTCTGAAAATGTATTACTATGCCTGTCTTTCAAAGCCTTTATGATATTGACTTTTGTCATATTTTGTCATTTTTGCTATTTTGCAAAGTGGGAGGTGAAACTTTGTATTTGTTTCAATTGCATTTCCTCTTTATTAGTAATTTGGAGCATGTTTTCATGCAGCTGTGAATTCTTTGGAGTTCTTTGGAGAACTCTTCAAAGGCTTTAACCATTCATCTGTTGAAAAATGCATATGTGAGATTTTGGATACTTAACTCTGATGAGAAAAATTTGCTGTAAGTAATTTTCCCCTTTTGTCCACTTCCGTTCTTATGTTGGAATGGAAAGACCAAGAAAAATTCACAGGCAAAATCAATTAGGAATTTTGAGAGCATCATTTATTAGCCAGGCTTGCAACTGCCTCATGTAGAGACCCAGAGGAGGCAGCCCCAAACTGAGTTGGGTGTGTGCATTTTAAGCATTTCGGAGCTTCTCGGTACAGCCTTGCAGTTTCTACAACAAACATAGTCCTGACAGGGCAGGGGGGGATCTTGCTGCTAGGCAAGAACACCCAAACAGAAGGTGGTTTTCAG
Source organism: Potorous gilbertii (assembly GCA_028658325.1). Classification (NCBI taxonomy): domain Eukaryota; kingdom Metazoa; phylum Chordata; class Mammalia; order Diprotodontia; family Potoroidae; genus Potorous; species Potorous gilbertii. The sequence goes on from CM053775.1 coordinate 47,753,639, forward strand.
TGCGTTGCTAGGCAGAGCACTCCAACAGAGAAGAGGTGCCAGGAGAGGAATCCAATCAAAGACTGGTTGTCTTTCAACAAAAAGTAGTTGTCAAGAAAGGGGGGTGCTAGTTGCCTGGCAAGAAGGGTCTAACATTAGGGGGGCACATGTGGTTACCATGCAAATGGACTAAACAAAAAATGACTGTTAACAATTCGTCAGATATTTCACAACCCAAAGGGGAATAACGTCTTGACAGGGCCCAAAAAAACCTGTTACTAGGCAGGTTATCCAACCCTGCCCAGCAACCTAACAGATATCTTTCAACCTAGGGGCCCAAGGAGGAATAATGTCCACTTCAATATTAGAAGCATTAATTTTGTTTGTGCAGAAGCTTTTTCAGTTTCAAGTTCTTTCTTCAGCTGCAAACACAGTATAATGTTCTTTTCAGTTACTTTTCTGCATTTTCCTGTAAACCTTCCGGTGTTCATATTCTCACACTCTTCCAGGTGCTAGATGACCCAGAGACCCTAGTTGCCCTCCACCCCCCCCATGCCCCAAACCAGCGTAAGTGGTCATATGAAGAACCAAAATTCCTGGGCCTTATCGAGTATAAGATCCTAATTTCCCTGCAGCCATAAGAGTATTCATCAGTTGAACTCCATCTCACTTCCAAAGTAAAGGCTCCTTCCTTTCCCCTTCCTTTATCTTTTCAGTCTTTCTCCCCTCCTCCTCACCCCTTCTCTTCCTGAGATCGTAGATGTCACATTCCACTCATATGCAGCCCTTGATTTGACCCTGAGGTATCAATCTTCTCTTACCTCTCATCTCCTCTCCCCTTTTTATTTACCTTCCCATGTTATAACCTAGTTACACAAAGAAGTATTTACCTCTAGGCAAAGTGATTCCAAGTTCTGTGCATTATGCCCCCAACGGCATCTTCATTGTTACCTCTACCAAATTTTCACTTTACCTCTGTCTCCTTCCACACATTGAGAATAAGACTTGCTGGGGGCGGAGCCAAGATGGCGGAGTAGAAAAACTCACCTATGCTAGGTCCGAACCCACAGCCCATAGATTCCCTCTAAAAAGAACTCCTGACAAATTCTGGAAGAGTGGAAGCTGCGCAGAAACACAGTGAAGGAGATTTCCGTTGCAGAGAGCCCTGAAAAACCCACCGCAAAGGTACCCCGGACGGGAGCCGAGATCTGTCCTGCTGAGCGCTCCCCTGCCCCGGCCCCAACCGCGAAGCTCTGCACAGCCACGCGACACTGAGAGGAGCCAGCAGACCCAAGCAGGTGTCACGGACCTGAATCTCCTGGCGGCCGCGAAGGTCCCTCCACCCACAGACGCACAGGTCAGTGAGAGAGATGGGCTGAGAGGGGAGTGGGGGGATCTCCGGGACTCGGACCCCCTCGGGAGGCGGTGGCCGCAGCAGAGGCCGCTCAGGCAGGACCTCCACCCCAGCTCCATTACAAAAGATCTCTGCATAAACCCCCTGAGGGAACTGAGCCTGAGAGGCGGCCCTGCCCCCACCTGAGAACCAGCAGATAAGCCCCCATTGAAGAGCAGCCAGGCCTGCCGCCAAAAGCCCTGTGGCTGGGGAGCAGCATTTGAATCCCAGACCCCAAGCACTAGCTCGGCAGATCTAAGCCAGAGGGGTGGAGAGGACTCTCAAAAGTCAAGTAACTGGCTGGGAAAATG
>CM053775.1:47755821-47770969 GCA_028658325.1 Potorous gilbertii
GTCATTCCCCAATTGATGGGCATCTCCTTGATTTCCAGTTCCTGGCTACCACAAAGAGTGCTGATATAAATATTTTTGTACATGTGGGTCCCTTTCCCATTTTTATAATCTCTTGTGGTTACAGTCCTAGTAGTGATATTTCTGGGTCAAAGGGTATGCACATTTTTGTAGCCCTTTGGGCATAGTTCCAAACCATTCTCCAGAATTTTTGGATGATCTCACAGCTCCACCACCAATGAATTAGTTTTCTTGTTCTGACATGTTTGCCAATCTTATAGGTGTGATGTGGTACCTCAGAGTTGTTTTGATTTGCATCTTTCTGTTTAATGAATTTTAGCCCATGTTACAGCTCTTTCTTGGTGAAGCAAGGAGAGTGGAATTAAATAAAGCCCTAAATACATGAAATGAGGAGAGAACTGAATTCCATCAGTGTCAACATGAGGCGAGACTAAATCATCACCATCAGATTTATCTGTCATTTCCGTGACATCAAAAGTGACCTGACACAGGATAAGTCCTCCCAGCAGTGGAGACAGCTGTTAGCCCTCACTTGTGGCTCAGCGGATAAAGTCTGAGTGTTGACCAGAAAAAGCAGTCAAAGATTATGAGGACTTAAATGCAAGGAAAGCAAAGGAAAACAAAAACCTTGCTCTCTCTTTGAAGGAAATTGATAAGGAAATATCAGGTTTGGATGAGACTTTGTCAGTGTGAAATCAGGCACTCAGGGAAATATTTGCCCAGCTGCCCCGGGCTTACTTTTGTTCAGTTTCTCAGTGATGCCAACTCTATAGGCTGCCATGGACTCTCATCCATGGAGTTTCAGTAGAACAGTATAGGAGTGGTTTGGTATTTCCTTCTCCATTGTGTTCCCATTTTCTATATGAGGAGCTGGGGCAAATAAGGCTCACATTGCTAGCAAGTGTCTAAGTCGGGACTTGAACCCTGGCTCCAGGTCCACTGTTCTATTGACTCCACCACCTTACTGCCTTGTCTAAGTTTAGTAAAAAAAAAAAAAAACAAATCCAAAAAACAACAGCACTGTGGCGTAATCGTTATCTTCACTATTAAGACTGCAATTCTAGGCCTGCTTTTCTACTTTCAAATCTCATCTTGAAGAGAGAAGTGATGTTTTCCTATTATATTAATAACTAATTGTTAAATTAGAATTTAGACATTTCCTGTCTATTTCCTCATACAGGGGCAAGCTTCTGTAAGACAGTCTGAACGACACTGATAATAAATGAGATTTTCAAATATTCATCGAAAATGCTCTTTGATCTTGAACAGGACCCCAGACAACTAGAAGACTTTACTTGTGGTTATAATATAAATAGAATACAATCTAGGGGAATTCCAGTCATATAGCATTAAGTCCATGCACTTGTAGTCCTACACTGTGGCTTAGGGTACACCAGCTCATGAAGGAGAAAACCAACCTGAGTGTCCTGTGGAGAGATGGATTCCTTTTTCCAGATTGCTGCAGGTGGTTTGCTCTCGTGATCAAGGCAAGTTCTCAGCAGGAGCTGAAGACTTGTATCCCATCTCTTCATGAATACACCCACCTCGTCATTAGTTAATTCACCAATCAGGGTTCATTTTCACTTATCTGAGGCACCTCCTTTTCCAAAGGTATTTAAGCATTCAGCGTTCACCATGGATATAGGATCACCTTTGGTTATGGAAAGAAACCATTGAACATCAATTTATTGATCATCAGCTAGTCTAATTAAAAAATTGATTATTAGTTACTAAGAAATTCTGTCTCTCGGACTTTTCATTCATCTCGTTGTCCCTGAAAAATATTTTCCATCTATCTCTAAGCTTTTTTAAAAAAATAAATTTATTTATTTAACTTTTTACATTCATTTTCACAAAATTTTGGGTTCCAAATTTTCTCCCCATTTGTCCCCTCCCCCACTCCAATACAGTGAGCATTCTAATTACCCCTATCACCAATCTGCTCTCCTTTCTAACAACACTCCCTTCCCTTATCCTCATCTCCTCTCTTCTACTGTAGGGTAAGATAATTTTCTGTACCCCATTATCTCTATTCCTCATGTCTTAGTTGTATGCAAGAACAATATTCAACAGGTGTTCCTAAAACTTTGAGTTCCAACTTCTCCCCATCCCTCCCTCCCCACCCATTCCCTTTGGGAAGTCAGGCAATTCAATATAGGCCATATCTGTGTAGTTTTGCAAATGACTTCCATAATAATCGTGTTGTGTAAGACTAACTATATTTCCCTCCATACTATCCTGCCCCCCTTTGTTGCTATCCTCTCTTTTGATCCTGTCCCTCACCAAGAGTGTTGACTTCTAATTTTTCCCTCCTCCCACTGCCCTCCATTTCATCATCCCCCTACCCTACATATCCCCTTCTGTTCTGATTTCCTGTATTGTGAGACATTTTTTCACACCACAATGAGTGTGATTTTTATTCCTTCCTTTAGTCGAATGTAATGAGAGTAAGATTCACGCTTTTTTCTTTCAGTTCCCCCCTTTTTCCCACCAATGAAAAGTCTTTTAATTCCCTCTTTTATGAGAGATAATTTGTCCCATTCCATTCCTCACTATTTCCTCCCAGTATATTTCTCTCTCACTGCTTAATTTCATTTTTAAAAGATATAATACCATCCTACTCAATTCTCTTTCTGCTCTCCCTCCCTCCCCCCTCTCTCCTTCTGTGTGTGTATGTGTGTGTGTGTGTGTGTGTAATCCCACCCAGATACTTAATAATATTCAAGAATTATGAATATTGTATTTCTATGTAGCAGTGTAAATAGTTCAACTTTCATAAGTCCCTTATGACTTCTCTTTGATGTTTACCTTTTCATGCTTCTCTTGGTTCTTGCGTTTGAAAGTCACATTTTCTTTTCTACTCTGGTCTTTTCATCAAGAATGCTTGAAAGTTCTCTAATTCATTGAAAGACAATTTTTTTTCCTCAAGTATTATTCTCAGTTTTATTGGGTAGGTGATTCTTGGTTTTAGTCCTAGTTCTTTTGACTTCTGGAATACCATATTTCACGCCCTTCGATCCCGTCATATAGAAGCTGCTAGATCTTGTGGTATCCTGACTGTATTTCCACAATATTTGAATTGTTTATTTCTAGTTGCTTGAAACATTTTCTGTTTAACCTGGGAACTCTGGAATTTGGCCACAGTGTTCTTAGGAGTTTTTCTTTTTAGATCTCTTTCAAGTGGTGATCAGTGGATTCCTTGAATACTTATTTTGCCCCCTGGTGCTAGAATACCAGGGCAATTTTCCTTGATAATTTCATGAAAGATGATGTCTAGGCTCTTTTTTTGATCATGGCTTTCAGGTAGCCCCATAATTTTAAAATTGTCTCTCCTGGATCTATTTTCCAGGTCAGTTGTTTTTCCAATGTGGTATTTTACATTCTCTTCCATTTTGTCATTCTTTTGGTTTTGTTTTGTGATTTCTTGGTTTCTCAGAAAGTCATTGGCCTCCATCTGTTCCATTCCAATTTTGGAAGAACTGTTTTCTTCAGTGAGCTTTTGAACCTCCTTTTCCATTTGGCTAATTTTGCTTTTGAAAGCATTCTTGTCCTCGTTGTCTTTTTGAACATCTTTTGCCAATTGAGTTAGCCTATTTTTCAAGGTGTTATTTTCTTCAGCATGTTATGGGTCTCCTTTAGCAAGGTGGTGATATGCTTTTCTTGCATCTCTCTCATTTCTCTTCCCAGTTTTTCCTCCACCACTATTACTTGATTTTCAAAATCCTTTTTGAGCTCTTCAACAGTCTGAGACCATGAAATATTTATTTTGGATGTTTGTGATACAGAAGCTTTGACTTCTATGTCTTTTCCTGATGGTAAGGATTGTTCTTTCTCATTCGAAAAGATAGGAGAAGATATCTGCTCACCAAGAAAGTAGCCTTCTCTAGTCTTATTTGTTTACCTTTTTTGGGGGAGGGCTTTTTCCCAACCAGTTTCTTGACTTTTTGGTCCTTTGTCAAGACTAGGGCATACTCTGTGAATCTGTAAGATCTCACTTCCTCCAAGGTGGAACAATCAAGAGTGTACACTCTGGTCTAGGAGCAGTGGGAGATTTTTGTGCCCAGAATCTTAGCAGTTTCCTCTCCACAGACACCTGACCTCCATTTCTGCTACCATTCAGTGTGAGCTAAAGATCAGCTCCCCCACGGCCTCTTTACAGGGCTGAGGTAATAAGAAGCTCCTCAGCGCCCCCACAGGTTTTATGATCCAACAATGTATGAGGTCTGCTGTGGTAACTGCTGACGCCATCCTGATGTGGCCTCTGTGACCTCTGCCTGAGGCCGGACCTATAGGAAGGCCCTTTTCCCTTCCTGTCCAGCTGACAAAATCCCGTCACTGACCTTTGGTGCGTGTGGGTTGAGGGATTTGTGAACCCACTGCTCCTGGGACTGGGAATTTAGGGACTGGAGATTCTGCCCCAGAGGGCTGTTCTCGAGACATGCACCATGGGGCCAAGGTTGGGCTGGACTTCCACTCCGTGACCGGTGCAAAAGACGTTTCCCTTGGGCCTTTCATGTCACCCTGTGTTGGAAATCTCCTCCACTCTGTTGTTTTTCACTTCTGCTCCTCCAAAATATTTTGAGAGACCCTCTCTGCAGGTATTTTATGGTCTGTGTGGGGTGAGCCTGCATATATGTGTCTTTCTACTCTGCCATCTTGTCTCTGCCCCTCTGTTCCCAGCTTAAAGTAACATTGAGTGCTTGCTTTTGTAGCAGATTGGCAAACGAATATGGTGTCAATATTTTAAGACTGTAAAATTTAACCCCATGTTCAGGTTAATGTACAGTGATTGAATTTTGGTGAAAATTTAGGCATTTTTGAGGAAAACATTTTTATTCCTTAAAAAATACAAATCAAATATTGATCTCTAACCGGTGGACCATACTGGCTTCAGAAAGATTTTTTTCAACTTTAGCTTTAGTTTACTCTGTGTAAAATTAGATAAACGCTCTTGGTGGACAAGCATTGGGGAAATCGAAAAGAACTTGTAACCATGAGCAAAATCTGCAGTCATGTACAAAACATGATCAAAGGGGTTATGCTGAGTTTTCCTTATGAGGCGAGGTCTGTGTGTGCTCACTTCCCCATCAATGTTGTTACTCAAAAGAATGGCTCAGTTATTGAAATCAGAAACTTCTTGGGTGAAAAATATATCCGAAGAGTGCACATGAGACTCGGTGTTGCTTGTGCTTTTGCTCAAGCCCCAAAAGATGAGTTAATTCCTGAAGGAAATGATATTGAAATTGTTTCAAACTCAGTTACCCTTATCCAACAGGCCCCCACAGTCAAAATCAGGAGTATCAGAAAATTTCTGAATGGTATCTATGTTTCTGAGAAAGGCATGATGCATCATACTCATGAATATGTTAGAAAGTCAAAGCAAGAGATGGGTTTTCAGTGTGTGTCAAGTGACGAGATGACTTAAGGAGATAATGTATAAAGCATTTTGAAAAAACCTTGAAGCAATATAAAAATATGAAGGTATTTAGATGACTGTATATTGTATTAGGTAGACAAAACTGGTATGTTTTGTCAAGGCTTTCTCGGTTTCCTTCATTGATCTGCAAATATTTCCCATTTTTATTGCTCTGTCAGTTCTACAAGAATTATTTTTTTCTTTCTACACATTCCAAAGGCCATCTGAAGAGTCAACACTTATTCAGATGTCAAAATAAAAATTTCTTTGTCCAGCAAAAAAAAAACCTCTATGATCTGTGTTGTGCAAAATCTAAAAAAGAATTTATAGTTAGTCTACTCCTTTGATATTTATAATTTTCTTTTTGGCTTATTTCTGTCTTCCATTCATCTGAACTTTAATTCTAAGGGGTTTTTTTGGAACAATGAAAAATTATATTTAGTTTGCTTATAAAAAAAGGAGTTTGCAAATTTTAATTTGTGCTGTATGTCACTAGAATGCAGTTAATAAAGTTGGTTATTATACTGATTTTTACAGCTGTCATATTTTGCCTTGCTTGAAGTCATTGTGTATCTTTTGAAAGTGATTATCACTAGAATCCTCAATTAGTTTCAACCTACCTTTCTAATTGTGTTGTTTTATAGAAAATTGTGAAAATAAAAAGTGAAGCACATGTTGTAATCCTTTAATATTTTCCACTTCAGAATTCCACCCAGAATGATATAGATATTGAAAGAAAGGCTCACCTAGAACAATTGTAGCCTTTTGGTTTTGGGGAAGCTACAAAATTGCTATTTTCAATTTTAAATGTTTAGAAAGTGACCAGAAAGACCAGAAATATATGTGCTTTTCTCTGCCTCCTTCCTCTCAGTAATTGATGCACTTAATATTTTAGGGACAAGTGCATAATTTCATCATTTGTGTACTCTATGACTGGATGTGTAAATTAAGCTATAGATGAAAACATTAAACCACCTGCTTCTTAAGGGCAAATAATTCGCTGCCGTTTTACTGACCAAATGATTCTAAAAATAGAGTTTTGTTATCCCTTAGAGAGAATGACCAGTTTTATAAATATCAGTTTTTTTATTTGGAGATGCACTTTATCCTTTAAAGTCATTTCAGTTTTAAATTGTCTTATTCTGTTGCAGTGTACTTAATATTTGAATTTTCTTACTGGTATGACACAGAATCTGTGATGTAAAAACATATCAAGGATTTTAAATTTCATTACTAAAAAGTCTTATTAAGTCATGCAGCAATGTAAACTATTTAAAAATGACAAATCCTGGAAGGGATGAGAGAAAACTAGGCATACTAACGAATTGTTTTTGGAGAAATAAATTGATCCAACTCTTCTGGAAAATGATTTGTAACTACCCCAAAAAGTTCATAGAATTCTGTATATCCTTCGATCAAACAATATCACTACTAGATCTGTATCTCAGAGAGACGGAAAAGAGTTGAGAAAACGACAAACATGTTCAAAAACTGTATCAGCTGTTTGGTGACAGAGAACTGGAAATTGAGGGAATGTTCAAGAAATGATGAGGGAGTGCTTTCAGAAAAAAATAGAAATATGACAAGGTTTACATTAACTAATGCAACTTGAAGTCAGAACTGGGAGATCATTGTACACAGTAACAGCAATTTTGTAATGATGATTAATGTAATGATCCAAGACAATTCCAAAGGCCTATAATGAAAAATTGCTAACCACCTCCAGAGAGAAAACTGGTGAACTCTAGTGAAAACTGAAGTACACATTTCTCACTATTTTCCTTTTTTTGCAATATGATTAATACGGAAATGTTTTGTGTGATTTGGCATGTATAGTTGTTATATTGTTTGCCTTCTCAGTGGATGAGAGAGGGTGGGGAAGGAGGGAAAACCTTGGAACTCAAAACAAAAAAATATATTTCATTTTAAAGAAAGTTATGTTAAAAATATATAAATAATGTTTTCTGAAAATCCTAGGTAACTTTGATCCCTGGCCTCCCATTAGTTCACCATAGGCGTGCTTCTACGTTTTCTGGGGACCTTATTTGTTGTCCTTTCATTTTCCGTGGATACTCTCTTCAAATCACACTCTAGGATAAATTTCCTGAATCACAGTGGTGACTATATTTGGTGATCATATTTCTTGCCCTTTTGGACCTTACCTGACATTTATAGTCAGTGGGACACGAAAGATGTCTCTATTGTTATATGATTCGAGGAATCTTTAATAGTTTAATGGATACATAGGAAACAACCTAGTAAAAAGAGAGGTGTGTTTCTATCATGTTGGATGCTTTCCTTCACAGATAACAAACAACATAAGTGCAGGAGGTTCTTGTATTATCTGGAGAAGGAATTGACAAACCACTGAAGAAAATTCCATGCACAAATTCCATGGAGTCACGTAGTCAGACAAAACTGAATGACTGAACAAAAACAGTATCTTATATTCTCAGCATCCCTGAATCACTTGTCTGACAGTAAAAATGCAATCTACTGTAGACCATTTTGAAAGTTCAATTATCTTCATCAGTGATGCCCATGTGCATACCATTCTCATATTTTTCTTATTTAACTCTTTATGCACCTGTGTTCTAATTATATATTTCTGTATCTATCTGTCTGACTGTTCAGCATTTTTATTTAGGCACCCTTGGGTTGGTCTCACAAATACTGTGTAATTATCTCTCACAGCTCAGTAAGTAGATATGTAATCTGGACCAAGTTCCTTTCTACAACGATTGTGTCTGGTCAGGGTGGGGGTGCTTTTTAAAATGTTTATTAGCTCATTAAATACCCACCCCCTTCAAACTTAGTCAGCAAAATGTAATCAGGAAATTAGCACATAGTTCCCGAATCTGTGAAGTACTCCAAAAAGGGAGTGGGGAATTGAAAAAAAATGGATTCAATGTAAAATATGAATGTGTGTTATTCCTAGACACATAACAAAAGCAAAACATTACAAATACCTTTGAGCGTGCAGAATAGGATGCAGCAGTTTAACTTGTAACAGCTGGTAGGAAGATGATATTTAAACTTCATCAGAACACAAGGTAGTTGGTGGGATTGCTGATTAGGCACTTTCCATTTCACCTCATGTTTGCACTATCAGAATAGTAGTTCGCTAACACAACGCCTAGACCTGCCCAACCCTCTTGTCAGTGGGTGGATCTCTGCAGAATCCAAATTTCCCCTGCTTCCATCCAGTACTAACCTTGGATTTCAGGATCTTTCGAACCTCAAATTCCAGACACGTCTACCCTGGGATGTTCATTGGCCTTAAATAATTCAGGAAAGATCAAACATACCAGGGGCAAAGGCAAATGAGAAACTGGCAGATTCCTCAGTAGACCTGGGGAATCACGGTGACTATTGCAGTAGAGGATGCTTTCCTTTACTATGCACCACAGGAGTCACATCATGCTATCTGGAGAGTACCAAGTGAAGGAATCCAGCAGGGTGGAGCGGCGGGGGGCGGTGGAGTCTGGGGGTAGGCCAAGTCCGGGGCAGGGCCCAGCTCGGGGAGAGACCGGAGGCAGGGCTGGGAGGCGGCTCTTTCAGAAGGCACTCTAGTCCCCTGCAGGTTCAGCACCCTCTATAGTCTTCTGGGCTCCCGTGGTCTCGCGGCCCTGTTGAAGCTATAGGGGAGGCAGCACCGTGCGCGCGGGGTGACTGGATCTCCTAGGCCCGGGAGCCGGCAAGCAATGTGGATAGCGTGAAGAAGTGGGCCGTGTGTTTGGAGTCCACTATAGCTCCGTCTCTGTCCAGCACCTTAACTCTGCCCCTGTCATGGTAAGTGGGCAAAGTCACGGCGGGTGGAGGGCCAGGGGGAGCGAGCGCCTAGCTAGGGTGGGGGGAGGGAGGGAAAGAAGTGGGGGAAGGATGACATCCAGCGGCTCCCGCTGCACTGCCACTTTTGTCTTCTTCTCCCGGATTTATGAAGGGTCTACTTTGTGCTTCTCACGGGGCTCAGGGCACAGTCTAGAAGAATCCTCCCCTGGACACCCCTTGACTGAAAGTGACCTCAGTGGCATGAAACAGAAGCTGAGGCCTCTGTCCACGTGGGACTCTTATTGACTTAGAGCACCACACGTTAACATCCTCTATGTTTCATTGTATTTTTATTTATTTTGCTAAACAGCTCGTAGTTATAAATGTTTTAATCTGGTTCCGGCTGTGTTCGGGGAGTGTTGGCAGCAGCATTGCTCCCACAGCCCTACCCCCTCAATGTTTTGTGGGACTTGGAGTTTTATTGCTCATTTCAAAAACGTTTTTGCTCTCACCTCTCCTCATTCCCTGATAAAGAAAGGAAGACACGGAGAAAAAAAAAAATTCCTCGTCAACTGAAACAACCTGCATCGGCTATATCCACAAAGGTATGTCTTATTCAGCATCTTGGTCCAGAGGATGGGTAGCCTACATCATCGTGGCTCCTCTGGAATTGTGGGCCTAATGCAGGATAAAAGTTGCCCTTCAAAGTTATTTTTTATGATGATGTCATTGTTTAAATGATTCACTTATTTATCACTCCACTCTGCATCACATCATACAATTTCTCAAAGCCTCCCTTTTCATTTCTTACAAATGTTATAATTTGTTCAGCCATTTCCAAATTAGTCAGCACCCTCTTAATTTCTGCTTCCTTGCCACAAGTTGTGTACTTTTCTCCATTTTCTTTTTACATCTTTAGGTGTGTAGGTTTAGGGGTAAAACATATAGATTTTAGGGTATTCACAGTTGAGTGACTTTGGAGACTTGGTTCTAAATTCCTTTCCCAAATAACTGAAGCAAGCCACAACCCCACCCTATAATCTATTTTCCCTCCAACATTTGTCATCATCGAATTTTCTCATACCTGAGTTTGAAATATACCCACGGAGGAAAACTCTTGTTTCTGCTTTATTTTTTCAGATTTTTACGCATTTCTGCCCTCCATGCAACCTATTTCTAGCTAAACTGTCCTACTTCTAGTTCCTCTAAACATCACACCTGCTGCCTTCGTATCTTTTGATCAGCTGTCCCCTATAGCTTGGAATTCACTCCTTTGTAGAAATAAAGCAATCCTAGGAGTATAAGATTTTGAAAGGCTAAGTTTCCCTTTCTGGCAGCTGGAGAAGGGGGGATTGACTAAAGATTAAGTTCCTCTTTATTCTTGTTTATGATGTCAGGCATTGGTCTATGCCTAGTTTTTACCTCACTGACTGAAAAAACTATGGTATATGAATGTAATGGAATACTATTGTGTTATAAGAAACGATGAACAGGAAGAATTCATAGAGGCCTGGAAAACATTATATGAACTGATGCTGAGTTAAAGGAGCAGAACCAGGAGAACTTTATACACAGCCACAACCACAGTGGGCGAGAAATTTTTCTGGTAGACTTACTACTTCGTTGCAATGCAAGGACGTAAAAATTCCCAATGGTCTCTTAAGGCAAAATACCTTCCACATCAAGAAAAAGCACTATGGAATTCGATTGTAGAATTAATCAGATCATTTGCTTTTGTATTATGTTTTGTTTTATGATTTCTCCCTTTCATTTTAATTCTTCTATGCGACATGACTAAGGTGAAAATGTATTTAATAGTAATGTATGTGCAGAACATATATAAAATTGTATGCCGTTTAAGGGAAGGAATGGGGAGATGGGGGGAAAGAGGATAAGGGACAGGAAAAAGTCTAAGATTTATGGAAGTGATTGTAGAACACTGAAAAGAAGTAAAAATAATAATAAAATAACAAAAACAAGATTAAGTTCCTCTGTCCAATATTAGAGGATAAGGTTTTTTTCTTTAGTTAGAAGTGTTAAGTCTAAGATGTGTAACGGAATCTTCTAAGATTGGCAGCTGGAAGATGGGGCTGGGGATAGGAGTAGTGGTAGGGTAGTGGTAATTGTGGTGGGTGTGTGAGTGCTAACTAGAGACCACACACTTGTCTTTCCAAGTAAGCTTTCTGGTTATAAAAAGGCATGGCTTGTAGGGCAAGGACTTCTACCTTAATCTCACTTTGAATATTTGGATTAAGAAATCCCGGGAAAAGGAGACTGGTCAGATGACCTGTTTTATTCAGTTGAACTGTGTTTAAAAACTTTTCCTGGTTTGTTTATTTTTTTTAGATCCTTTTCTCTGTTATAAAAATAATCTTTTAAAATCTCTTCTTAGTCACTGATGATAATATTAAAATCATTTTTGGACATTAATAAGGGCGAGAACTTGAATAAATCAATAGGAAGAAGACACTGAACCTAACATCTTTGTTCTCTGAAGGAAAGTCAGAGAATTCCTCCTTATGTCAACAAGGTCAGATGCGACTGACTTAATATACTTGATGAGACCCTTAATCCGAGACACTATGTTCAATAATTGAACTTTTTCCATATCTTCACATTTTGTGAAAATATACTGTTTTGTCATGTTAATGGTAAAGAAGACACAGATATACTGGTTTGTAATTTCAATGGAAACTTTGACAACTCTGTTATCTTACTGTATTTACAACCTATCAAATTAAGAAATTCCTTGCTCATGGTATAGTTAAACACATATGGAGACCATCAAGCTGAGGAACACACAATCTTAAATTATTCTTCAACAGATTTAAGTCTGGTCATTCCTGCAACAGACATTCAGAAGTTTTTCTGGCTCCGTGATCATGAAAATGCTAGCTTTAAGGAAATAAACAATATATATTCAGCCTGTTTGCCATTTTTAACCAAACTTTCAAGTTGACAGATATGATGCTGTGACTCGGATTGGAGCTAATGGACTAGGACGGAAGAGCTCTCCACTTCACCAAACCAAAATATTTAGGCGACTCAGGGTTCATTTTTTCTGAAATCTTAAATCTTGATGAGGTCAAGAAGTCCTCCCAGCTTGCAGAGGACTCGCACTAGTTTGTTTGAAGTTTGAAAATTCTCTTTATGCTAGCTTTGGGGTAGGGACCAATTCGCATTAAATCACTTTCCATTATTTAGGTCTCTTTGACAGTCAGTCTTAGGAAAATTAGTACAAGTGTTGCTAGTATTAGTGGCAATTAAATAAAGATGGGCTTAAATAATGTTGGGTAAGATAAGGCTCTTTTGGGCTGGTCAACGTAACTTTATCTTAAACCAAGTTAATTCAAAGGCCAAGAGAACAAGTAGCCAGCAACGAGAATGTTTTCATCTTGGCCTTGCTGACATAGCTGAGGAAGAACAACATGCATGAGTCTCTTCCCTTAAGTCTCTCAAAGCTGCTTCAGCACCAGTCAAATACTGGCTACTTCCCTCTACCCCAAGAGTCCCACCTTATTCTTCTCTTTCACTCTTTCTGCCCTATTCATCACCTCCTTCCTTCCTTCCTCTCCCTTCCCTTAAAGACCTTGATCTGCGGAGGATGACTGCACTTAGACTCCATATCCTCTCTCCTCACTTTCCCTTACCTGCTCTAGCCCTGAGGAGGATAACTTTGTTTTGTCTCAGTTGCTTCCTCATACTGCCACCTCCCTGCTGTGTCTTAGGGATCTGGACTTGACGAGGACAGTTAAAATTTACCTACAGACTAGAGGCTTGAACCTATTCCTATGGGGCCTGTCCATTTAAGAAAGTCAGGAACTTTGGGATTGCCAAGGCTGCCCACCCTTCCAACGACCATGAGGGTGCAGGATCCACCCTTATTCTGTCAAGTCTTCAATCCTTGCAAACCCCTTTCCTTGGAGTAATAATAGTCAATTCATGATGGGAATTTTTCACAAGCTTCTGATTCCTCCTCTCTCTGTTGTTGTGAGCTCTGTGTGTATTTGTCTTGTCGTTAATTGTCAATTTTTCTGTCAGTGTATGTCTCTGTCCGTATCATGTGTTCTGTGAATAAGTCTGTCATCTTGTAAGATCTAAAATGCAGGCAGCCAGAGACTTTTGAAGGCTGCACCTAGGGAAACAAAGAAACAAAACTTAAAGACTTGTTCTTGTTGTTCTGGTCTGGGCAAACTGGAATTCGATGGAAAGTTACATCTGAAGCCAGTGTTTATTGACTGGGACTGCAATTCACTATTGTTTGATGCTCTGATTACAGGAATAATTTCCTAAGTTATCATGAAGCCAATATCTAGGTGCTACAGGCTGAGAAGGGTAGATCCCTGGAAAGCTGTTGGAGACCACCTTGGACACAACCTGAGTAGGATCTTCCTAACTCTGCTCCCCAAATGTGGCATTTCCTTTCTGAATGAAATCCCCATCTTGAATATTCCTAAGTCTTCCTTTCAGCACCTAGTAACCACAATGGACTATTAGATAGTGACACATTTTAGGACACAACAGAGCTAAGAAAATCCCTTCCTTCTGTTAAGTTATGTGATATTATTCCTCTTGTCCATTTAAAAAATACCTATAAACATGAAGTTTTGTAAGCACAGGGATCAATGTATTAAACAACAAATGGATACTGAAACGTCTCTGAGTTATCATAATGGGATTCAGAAATGAATAGCTCACAATTTTAACTAATAGTCACACATAGCCACATAAATATAATATGATATAGAGGTAACATCCTCCTAAGGAGAAAATGATTAACACAAAGTATTTAGACAAACATGTAAGGTGATAGATGTCTAATTAAATAGGATAGCATATTTTGGGGAAAAGTGTCAGGATCAGACTGATTCCTTTAAAAATTGTATACAGATGTATATGACTGGCTTCTAAAAATAATTCATGTTTTGGTAATAAGACCTTAGATTTGGAAATTTTCACAAAAAAATGTATAAAATATTGATAAAAGTAAGTGAAATTATTTTTTCTTTATTAAAGTAACTGTCCAATAATTTTGAAGGCAGATAAACTAATATTATGCTTAATACCTCACATTTTAGAAGACTCCTATACCAGGTATAGAATTTAGGTAAAGACAGAAACAGCAAATATTACAACGTGGTATTGTAGGATATTTTCAAAAAAATGGAGAATAAAATGTTAAGTGATTGTACTAATTGATTTTGCCAGAATTATTGGGAAACTTGTAGATCTGTACCAGAGAAGCAGAACTCCCTTTTGGAACTGTCCCAAAAATACAATCTGCGTCAAAGAGAGGATATCTAGGTATCAGATGCCATGAGACAACAGGGTTCCAAAAAGTGATGTTTAAATGAACATTAGGAATGGATTCGTTTGATATCAGGATGAAATATTAGTTAACACCGGTATTTGATTAGTTAACATTGATTTGTATGATTCGTGTCTAAGTTTTCTTCTTTATCTTGGTGACACATAGATCTTTCTTCTCAAAACTAGTCTACTATGAGCCATGTAAGTTTTATTTTATAAATTTATTTATTTAACTTTTTACATTCATTTTCACAAGATTTTGGGTTCCAAAATTTCTCCTCATTTGTCCCCTCCCGCCTTCCCAATACACTGAGCATTCTAATTACCATATCACCAATCTGCCCTCTCTTCTATCATCCCTCCCTTCTCTTGTCCCCATCTTCTCTTTTGCCCTGTAGGGCCAGATAATTTTCTATTCCCCATTACCTGTATTTCTTATTTCCTAGTAGCAAGAACAATTCTCATCCGTTGTTCCTAAAACTTTGAGTTCCAACTTCTCCCCATCCCTCCCTCCCCACCCATTCTCTTTGGGAAGGCAGGCAATTCAATATAGGCCAAATCTGTGTAGTTTTGCAAGTGACTTCTATAATAGTCGTGTTGTGTAAGACTAACTATATTTCCCTCCATCCTATC
>CM053775.1:47771469-47790893 GCA_028658325.1 Potorous gilbertii
CATCATCCTTCATGAAATTATCAAGGAAAACTGCCCTGATATTCTAGAACCAGAGGGAAAAGTAAGTATTCAAGGAATCCACTGATCACCGCCTGAAAGAGATGCAAAAAAAGAAACTCTTAGGAACATTGTGGCCAAATTCTAGAGTTCCCAGATCAAGGAGAAAATATTGCAAGCAGCTAGAAAGAAACAATTCCAGTATTGGGAAATACAATCGGGATAACACAAGATCTAGCAGCTTGTACATTAAGGGATCAAAGGGCATGGAATAGGATATTCCAGAAGTCAAAGGAACTAGGTCTCAAACCAAGAATCACCTACCCAGAAAAACTGAGTATAATACTTCAGGGGAAAATTGGTCTTTCAATTAAATAGAGGACTTTCAAACATTCTTGATGAAAAGACCAGATCTGAAAAGAAAATACGACTTTTAAACACAAGAATGAGAAGAAGCATGAAAAGGGAAACAGCAAAGAGAAGTCATAAGGGACTTGCCAAAGTTTAACAGTTTACATCCCTATATAGAAAGACAACATTTGTAACTCTTGAAATTTTTCAGTATGTGGGTAGTTGGTGGGACTACACACACACATACACACACCAATGCACACACACATGTATATACGTGCGTGCACACACACACATACACACATGCACGCACACACAGAGACAGAGAGCACAGAGTGAATTGAATAGGATGGGATCATATCTTAAAAGAAATCAAGGTAAACGGTGAGAGAGAAATGTAGTGGGAGGAGAGAGTGTGAAATGGAATGGGTTAAATTATCTCTCATAGAAGAGACAAGCAGGAGAGTTTTTAGTGGAGGGCAAAAGAGGAGAGCTGAGGGAAAAAAAAGAAATATGAAGTTTACTCTCATCAATTCGACTAAAGGAAGGAATAAAATGCACACACATTTTGGTATGTAAACCTATCTTACATTACAGGAAAGTGGGGTAGATGGAGATAAGCAGGGTGGACGGGATGATGGAAGGAAGGGAAATGGGAGGAGGGAGACATTTGAAGTCAACACTCTTGGGGAGGGACAGGATCAAGAAAGAGAATAGCAACAAGGGGGGTCAGGATAGAATGGAGGGAAATATAGTTAGTCTTACCCAACACGAATATTATGGAAGTCACTTGCAAAACTACACAGATACAGCCTATATTGAATTGCCTGACTTCCCAAAGGGAATGGGTGGGGTGGGAGGGATGGGGAGAAGTTGGAACTTAAAGTTTTAGAAACAACTGTCGAGTGTTGTTCTTGCTACTAGGAAATAAGAAATACAGGTAATGGGGAATAGAAAGTTATGTGGCCCTACAGGACCAAAGAGAAGATGGGGACAAGAGAAGGGAGGGATGATAGAAGAGAGGGCAGATTGGTGATAGGGGAAATTAGAAAGCTCAATGTACTGGCGTGGGGGGAGGGGACAAATGGGGAGAAAGTTTTGGAACCCAAAATCTTGTGTTAATGAAAGTGAGAAGTTAAATAAATAAATTTATATTAACAAAAATCCCCATTCTGAGATCATCTTTTAAGTCTGGAGGGGTTGGAGAATATTAAGTGATCAGGATTGGGAGGGAGTGGTTTAGCAAGGTGAACTCCTGGAGTTCTTTTCCCATAAGTCCAAATGATCAGTTTCCAAACTTTTGAATGATTCATCTCACAACCTACAAAATCTCCTGAGATGATTTTTAGCTCTAACTTTCCATTGTAACTCCAGGTTGGCCATAGCAGAACAGCAAGGAAAAGTCTTAAAATTTTGTTTATTTGTTTCCCATGCTGAAGCCCTTAAAAATATCTGGCTTCTTGCATTTTCAGTCTTATAAGATAACAGACATTAACCACACACATTATATGGACAGAGTCATACATTGACAGATAAGTTGACAACTAAGGACAGGAGAAATACAGAGCTCACCATTAACAACAGAGAGAAAGAGGGAATCAGTAACTGGTTAGAAATCCCCATCATGAACTGGCTAGTATTATTCCGAGGAAAGGGGATTGCAAGGATTCAAGACCTGATAGAATAAAGGTGCATCATGCAACCTTTGCCTTGGCGCCTCCGATGTTTCTGAAAGGCATAGGCCCCATGGAAATAGGTTTAGGCCCCTAGTCTGTAGGTCGAATCGTAACTATCCTCCTCAAGACCAGAGCCCTGAAGGGAAATCGGGGAGAAGGAAGTGGAGGCAACTGAGACTGAACAAAGTTATCTTCCTCAGGGATAGAGCAGGTAAGAGAAGGCAAGGAGGCAGGGGATAACGGATAAATGCAGTCATCCTTCCGAGATCAAAGCTTTGAGGGGAAGGGGAAGGTAAGAAGGAGGTGAAGAATAGGGTAGAGGCAGTGAAAGGGAAGGGCAAACAGGGGCCCTTGGGGAAGAGGGAGCTAGCCTCTTCGGCTGGTCCTGAAGCAGCTCTGGGAACCTGAAGGGAAGAGGGTCTTGCCTTTTCTTCTTCCTTGGTCATGTCAGCAAACTCAAGATGAAAACATTCTCACTGCTGTTAATAAGATTTTTTCCCTTTAAACTTGATTTATTTTGAAGATAAAGTAACTTTGACAGGTCCAAAATGTCTGATCATGGCTAACATAATTTATGCTATTTTTAGTTAATTTACACTAGTGTTAGAAATTCTGGTACTAATTTTCTTAAGATCTATCATCAAAGGAGACCTAGGTAATGACAAGCGATTTAACCCGAATTGCTTCACGCTCCAAACTAGTGGGAGTTCTTTGCAAGCTAGAAATAGGAGAACTTACTGACCCCGTCAAAGTGTAAGAATTCAGGAAACATGAATCTTGAGGCGTCTAAGTCTCTTGGCTTTGACAAGGTGGGGAGTTGTTCCTTCCTCGTCCATCAATTCCATCAGAGTCATAACTGTCGACTGGGTAATGTGATTCAAAAAGGCAAACAGGCTAAATACATATGTTTTATTCCCTTAACGCTAGAGGTTACATGGCCATGGAGTCAGAAGGAAATCTTTGACTCCCTGATGGAAGAATGACCAGGCTTAAATACCATGGGAAAGGAATTTTCTTAGTTGTGTATGTTTTCAATTCGGTGAGAGAAGACAATTAACAACGTACAGTCAGTTGGAAATTAAGATCCTAGGATGTCTATTCGCATCTGTCTTGGCATATAGGAAAAATTCTACCAATGTGATTGTAGGCATCCTCTAATAAACAGGTATTTAAAATTCCTGACACAGGAAAGGGCATTTTTGGAGCCCAACATAGTGGTCTGATTGGTTATTTCAGGTTTTTTCTCTATTAAAAGTCAAAAATGATATTAGTTGGCAGGAGAGAATACTATCAGAGAGCAGGGAATTCTGAAATATGGCTAGGAGATCTTGTCCCTAATAGCTCACCAGTGGATTTTAGGAATAAAATGTAAGCAGGAAGTAAACTTACCCAGTAGCTGGTGATTCTCTGAGTTACAGTGAAATATATTTCCACACTCAGCTTCAGTTAGTTAGTTAGCACTTGTTAAATATCTGCTTGTTTAATTACTTTTCCTCCTCTTTTTCCTTGTCCTCCCCCTCCACTTCCTGTGTTCCACCTCCAAAACCTGCCTTTTTTCCTCTGGGTTTACTGTATACAACTCTTGCTCAAAGACCAAACCTCGGAACCAATTCACTTCAGAGTTCATAGACAGGACAACAAGTTCCCACCAACTTAGCACAGAATAGATTTAAATACTAAATAGTAATTGTTTCTCTTTTGTCCAGGAAGCCTGAAGGTCTTCTCTTCCCACTTTCATTTTGTTTTATTTTTGTCAAAGAGGACATCCCTTGTGCAACTACTTAGAGAACGCGATTCATTGAATAGGTGTAACTCACTCAAAGTGACAATGCTATAGGACCATAGCTTGAAAGGGTCAAGGTCTCCCATTGCATCCTGTCATCATCTCCCAGTGGAATCAGGCCACTGAATACAGATGGCTCAGTAGAAGAAAGTGAGCTTGGTGACCTTGCACAGCTTGCCCTCCCTCAAATCAAAGTCAAATGCAAGTCATGTCATCCTCTGGATATCATGGTCCTCTTTGAGAAGGAAGGACAAACACAACAACAACAACAACAAACAAAATAGCTTGGGTAATTGACAACAGAAAGAGTAGTTATTCAACTTAAAACTCTCCTTGAGATCCTTACCTCTCATTCCTCCTGTATTATTGTTCTTTAGGGACCATTCCACTTTTGATTTCTAGGATACCTTTTTCTCTTAAAATGGTTTTGAGTAATGTGACTTTTCCTCCCACAGCAGAAGCTCTTTTGAAATGTCCAGAGGTGTTTGGATATAATCTCCAATATAGTATGTAAAATGGTCTCTCTAATGACTCCGGAATCAAACTGCAGAAGCCTGATCCCTTTCCACAACTTCCTTTCCTTCATAGACATGGGACACAGCAATTTGAAGTTTGAAGGAAATTAAGTATCAAGAAAACCTGAAGTGCTTAGTGCTTTCTCTCAGTGACCAACAACAAAACCGTGGAGATTACTGAATGTTTAAATATCTTTGGAAAACGATGTGGCTTTGACAGGTTGAAATCAGCCCTGATTGGTAAACAATTAATCAGAGGGTGTGAAAATATGAATGAGGAGGTGGGCTAAAAGTCTTTACCACCTTCTGCTGAGAATGTGACTTGATCATGAGCCTCACTCACTTCTGAGGGCAGCTAGGTGGTGTATCGGATAGAGAACCAGTGCAGAAATCAGGAGGACCTGAGTTCAAATCTCACCTCAGACACTTGACACTCACTAGCTGTGTGACTTTGGCCAAGTCACTTCACCCCAATTGCCTCATCTTGAATCATCTCCAGTCATCCTGATGGATATCTGGTCACTGGATTCAGATCGCTCTGGAGGAGAAGTGATGATGGTGAACTGCACCGACTTCCTTCACTCAAAACAATATCAAGTGCAAACCATATCATCGTTTCTTTGATGGCGTGGTCTTCTTTGACAACAGACCACGAACACTCACACTTGCAAAGACTCCATCTTCACCTAGACCACTCTGGTTGATTTACCCTATCATTATCAGAGCTCCCATTGACTGCAATGGAAGGGTTGCAAGGGCATGGGGAAGAAAGTGGGGTTGAGTGGTCCCCACATGCTTGATTGCGCATTGAATGCACCTGAATGTGATTCTCTTTAAACCCTAAACAAAAGTTAAGTCTTCACGTTGGGTGAGAGCCCAAATGAGATCAAGAACATATAATCCAAATATTACACCAAACTCATCTATGAGCCTTACCCTTCAGAGACTGTCTGAATGATTTGCAGAGACTGGTCGCTGAATGAGTAAATAGAAAGAAAAATTATCAATGATAATTTAATAATTAGTTATTCATATAATACAAATTTAATTATTATTCTCAATAGGGAATTTTTAAATAAAGTTAGAGACGGGCACATTTTTAAAAAAAAAATTTAGTTTACTTTTAGTTTTCCACATTCACTTTTATAAGGTTTTGCATTTCAGATTTTCTCCCCTTCTCTGTCTTCCTCCTTCTCCAAGATGGCATGCAATCCGATACAGGTTCTACTTATGCATTCATATTAAATATATGGAACACAGAGCTGTGAGTAGACTGAGCTGCCTGATTGGGACCTAGCTACCTAGGTAACTCAGCTGACCACTCCCTTCTGTCCACCCCTTCATTCTCCTCTCCAAAAGAAGGTAAATTTAGTTCACTAGAGGACGCAGAGTTAACTTGGGGTTAAAGGGCCAGATTTCTTCCTTCCTTCCTTCCTTCTTTCATTTCTTTTTCATTTCTTCTTTCTTTCTTTCTTTTGTTCCTCCTTTATTTCTTTCTTTCCCAAATAGTTACACCCAGTGCACTCCAAAGTCTATGTATTGCACTGCAATGGGTCCCTGTCAAACTCCACTTAATGGCTCTTTTCAAGACCCTCGTGGCTTCACAGTGATTATAAATGGTAACTGTTGTTCTTTTCCTTCCAGTTTGATTTACTTATTTTTTTCTCTTGCTCATTAAAGGAGACATTCTCTGATTACTTCTTAAAGAGGCCTATTCACTGACTGGTTATTACCTCATTCTAAGGGAGTACCTGAATAGACGAAGGTCTCCCATTGTATCCTGGACCTTCTCCAGTCAATCTGACAGATATCTGGTCACTGGATGGAGATGGTTCAAGGGGGGAAAATGAGGCTGCTGACTTTGCACATCCCTCCTTCACTAAAAATAAAGTCCAGTGCAAGTCATGTCATCATTTCTCTGATGTGATGTTCTTTGAAAAGGAAGGACGAACACATTTAGATTTTTACATTAGTAATGATGTAAACAAGATATAGAACTAATGGTAGGAACCATGAGAAAGGAGAAACAAAATGAAACAATAAAATAAAAGCAGAGCAAGTAGTACGATTCCATCTGTATTCAGACCCCAAAGTTCTTTCTCTGGAAGTGGATAGCATTTTCCATGGTGAGTCTTTTAGAGTTGTCTTAGACCCTTTCGTTGCTGAGAACAATTAAGTCTATAAAAGAAAGTCATTGGACAATGTGGCTGTTACTGGATACAATATTCGCCTGGTTCTTCTCACTTCACTCAGCAG
This sequence comes from Potorous gilbertii, assembly GCA_028658325.1. NCBI lineage: Eukaryota > Metazoa > Chordata > Mammalia > Diprotodontia > Potoroidae > Potorous > Potorous gilbertii. The sequence goes on from CM053775.1 coordinate 47,778,048, forward strand.
CAGTTCCTTTCACTCTTTCTAGGTTTTCCTGAAGCTTACTTGCTCATCCTTACTTATAGCACAATCATGTTGCATTACATTCACATACCACAACGTGTCCAGCCATTCTCCAACTGATGAACATTCCCTCAATTTTGAATTCTTTGCACCACAAAAAGAGCTGTTAGAAATATTTTTATACATGAGGATACTTTTCCCGATTTTCTAATCTATTTGAGATACACACCCAGAAGTTCTATTGCTGGGACAAAGAATATGCAAACACAATTTTATAGCCCTTTTAGGCATAATTCCAATTTACTCTCCAGAATACTTGGATAAGTTCACAATTCTACTAACAATGCATTAATGTTCTAATTTTTGATGTGGACAGAATTTTAGAAGCGTTTGAACTTTTATAGCTTTATGATACTATATGGAGAGTAACAAGGGAAAATATGTTTAAAAGAAAACCCTTCTGAGAACGGTCAGTTCTTGGTAAAAAGAATTTTGAGTTTGAAGAGATTCTGAGTACACAAAATGTCTGAAATGGAAGATAAATTTCATGGGAGAAAATGTTGTTAGTGTCACTTAGAACGAGATTTTCAGATGAAGAAATGCTATTTGATCTAGAAATGGGCTAGAATTGAGAGAGACAATCTTAGATGTGGGAGGCTGTTTAGGATACACAAAATTGAAGCTTAGAGGAAATTAAGTACCAAGAATACATGAACTAGGCAGGATTCTTGTACCTAGAAAAGGAGAGCCAAGAAGAGCCACAGAATACAGAAGTGCCAGGAGGTCAGAACTTGAGATCAAGTGGCCATCCTATAAATTGTCACAATCAGTGATACTTGAAACACAGAAAGTTGTGAGATTCATAGTAGAGAAGAAAGACTGTACCATAGCTAGGAAGACATCTGCAGCAAGAAATATCATGGCTAAGAGAACTTTTAGAAAACACAATATCACAAGGAAAAGTGGATTTAATATCAAAGAATATCAGAATTAGGAGGATACTTAGACAACAGATGTTCAGAGGTAAGGGGGAGCTTACACACACATGCTATTGTAACTAGGAAAGTTTTCTTTATGTGTCAAATGGGCCAAGGTTTCGAGAAAAAAGGTTAACTTAGAAAAATATGAAAGTATAATGAATGCTGGCATGAGATACAACATTTAATAAGGATTCTATCACGGTCATTGTGATGCTCGGAAGGAAAACTCAGGTCTAAGCCACCCAGGAAATAAGTAAAAGTGAAAATATTGAGCCTTATCTCGATTAACAACAGAAAAAGAAAACACCAAAAAAATGTAATTTGGTGCTGTTTTCCTTGGCCAATTTTTCCACTTGAGACTAGTTTGAGGGGCCACTTGTGTTAGATTGAAAGCTCTCGTTGGTATAAGCTTCTAAGCCAATCATGGTGGCAGAGATCCTTACTTGAGTGAGTCTTGCTCTTCATTCATTTCGGACATGTCTTACTCTTCTTGACCACATTTGGGGATTTTCTGCCAAGATACTGGAGTGGTTCGCTCTTCAGTTCTCCAGTTCATTTAACAGGTGAAAAACTGAGGCAACCAAGGTTAAGTGAATTGTCCAGGGCCACACAGCTAGTAAGAGTCTGAGCCCAGATTGGAATTCAGAAAGTGAAGTATTTCTGAATCCAGGCCCAGCGTTTTGTCCCCTGCAGCAGCACCTAACTCTTCTGGGAAAGACTCATTAATTGAAAATACTGATAACGACTAAGTAGAACATGTTGAACAATATAAAGTACTAATTTCCAGGGATTTAAAAGGGAAACTGTTTGTGGTTTTACATAATTTTAATTTTAAGAGACATAACAAAGTGAAAAGAGAGAAAGGTAAAACTTGAAGGTCAGAGTAGGGTGCATCGTTAGAACATAGAATGAATGATTGGTTTGGACTGGATTGCTGCTGCTATTCATCCACTTTTGTAATGATGGGAATAAATGTAAACACTTCGTTTGGCAGACGAGGAGACTCTGGCTCAGACAATCTCAAAGGATCATAGCGGTAGAAGCAGAAGGGATCACCGAGGCCATCGAATCTAACCTCACCACTGAATCAAAGACTAGCCTGAGGCCCTAGGACAGGTAGAGACGTGTAGTCCTTACTAAACTGGTAGTAAATGTGAGTGACAGGATTTGGCCTTGAGTCTTCTTGATTCCCAGTCTTGAACATTTCCACTCCCCAAAATTCCTGTGCAGGGTGCAATGTAAACTACCTGTACCTCCCACACCTAAGAGTTATCCATGGCTAGCATCACCTTGCTCTGTGGAGAAGAAGGGAGGCAGCAGCTGCAGGCAAGGAGGCAGAGGGAGGAAAACCTTTCGACTGCCTTTCAACAATATAGATTCCCTTCCAGGCATGCCCCTGTCATGCTGAGTGATTCTTGTCAGTGTCCAATCCTCAGTCTTCCTGTTCTGAGTGCTGCTGACTCAGAGAAAAGGGGATAGAGCATGTCACTTGTCAATGGCGACTATGGTCCTCAATGCACACTAGATGGTGCTCTAAATACACACATGAACAAGAATAACTTGGAAATACGAAAGTAAAGCCAGCGAAGATGAAGAGGAGAAGGACGGAATGGCAGAGAGAAGACGGACACTTAGATGAAATAAAGGGCCATGAAGACGGTTGAAACAAACTGAGAAAGAAGAGAGGATATACAAAAAAAGGAGGGACATTGATAATAGTGACAAGTAAAAGAAAACCATCTTATAAGGGAAGACACATACGGAAAGTTAAGGGGATCCTTTGAGAGGAGACGAAGGTAGAGAGAGGAGAGAGAACACACAGAGAAGGCAAGGACAGTGAGAGGGTGGCCACATTAGGAGGCAAGAGGGCCATGAAGCATTTTGACAGAAGAGCAGGCAAATAGAGAAGGGGCGGGGTGAGCACACGGAGAGAAAACAAGGCAAAGAGAAAGTACAGGAGAACAAAGGGAGGGGAAGGATTGAGAGAGACAAAGACCAATATAAAGAAGGGCAACAGACACACACAGAGAGAAGAGATTGGCACACAAAGAGAGCAATAACCTTAGAGAGATTAAGGGACAGATATGCAGGAGGAACAGAAAGAGATCAGAGTTTGGTCAAAGGAAGAGAGGAACACAGAGAAAGAAGAGAGGGGTACGCAAAGACATTTTGGGAAGGGTGGGAACACATTGTGAAGAATGGACACAGAGAGAGGAAAAGGGTAAGTAGAGTCTGCAGTGGGCACTTGAGCAGGACAGTCAGAGGGTCATCTAAGGAAGATAGTGACACCTAGATAAGAGGTCACTTAGAGAGCAAGGGAGGCACAAGTACATCAAGGAGAGGGAATGTGAGAGCAAAAAGAGACAGGAGAGATGCACAGAGGAGTGGAGGAATACACACAGATGTTATGATCAGGGCATATAGCCAGAGAAATAACTTAGAGTGAAGAGACAAACCCAAAGAGAGACAGAGGGCATTTCATAGAGTGAAGGGACACACAGAGAGAGGAAAAAGACACATAGCCATGGCAACGATAGAAAATTAGGAGAGGGTACATCTCTAGCAGTGAGTTGAGAGGGCACATAGGGCAGTTAAGGACAGAGATAAAGGCACACATAGGCAGGAAGGAGAGAGACAGAGTTGGACACAATGCGAAAGGGGCAGCACACAGAGAAAAGAGTATCATAGAAACATGTGAGGTATGCAAAGAGAGAGGATAGAGGCCAATTAAAAACACGAAATAAGGTAAGAAATACAGGGAGACAGGAGGAGTGCCAAGAAGAGCAAAGAAGCTCAGAGAGATTTGAGGCTTCTTGAGAACAAAGGGAGATAAAGAAGAGATAACCACATGAAGATTGGAGAAAGATAGGAGACAGGGAAAAGAAACTAAAACAGGAGAGGTAACCTAATCAAGTGAGGGAGGTCTGGGCAAGGAGAGGGACAATGATGAGATGGACACATAAGAGAGGAGAGGGAATCAACTAGACAGAGAGGGTAAAGAGAGAGGAGAAGGAAAGGTAACAAAGAGGGAGAAGAGGGGAAATGGGGAAAATCACAAAGAGAGGACAGAATCAGTAACTGAAAGTACATGGAGAGACATATGGGTGTGAGGAAATTAGGAAGGAAAGATCATCCATTTAACAATGAGGAAAAAAGTAGGAAGGGAGACAGAGAAACAAAGACAGGGACATAGAGACAGGGAGAGAGAGAGAGAGAGAGAGAGAGAGAGAGAGAGAGAGAGAGAGAGAGAAACAGACTTAAGGGAAGAAGAGGAAACAATATGTGTAGATAGAGAGGAGACCTCAGAAGACATGTGCCCATTCCAGGAGCCAGGACACACAGAGAAGGAAGAAAGGTGCAAGGAGCAGAATGGTAGGATAGTCACATGACTCTGTCACCATGGAAGAAATACTGAAGAGAATCAGCATAAAACTCTCCCAAAAGTATTGCAGACCCTTTGAATAAGTTATCCCGGAAGCCAGATTCAAGGAAATCTCTGAACTGGAAAGTCTAGCTCTTTGAGGGGGTAAGATAGCTCACGCTGGCAACCAGAGGCATTATGAGAAAGCTCGTGATTGGCAGGGGCAAACCTCTTACCTAGAGAACATGTTAAGATGGCCAATTTTCCAGTTGGGGCTAGTTTGAGGAACCACTTCTGGTAGACCCGACACTCTTATTAGGGTAAGCATCCCAGCTAGTCATAGTGGGAGAGGACCTTGGAACTTGGGAGATAGTGATTTAGAATGCATCCTTTCCATTTAACAATAGAAGTTGCCTGTCCTACATACCTTGTTTTCCTGGGAAGCATAATTCATCCCGTAACTCCTCATTAACATGTCTGAATGAAGGGTAATTGCCCTTCCCTAAGTAATGAGCAGCAATTACAACTCAGTAAAAGTTGCATAAACTGCTTGTCAGTTACAGAGCAGGAATGAGAAATGCCTTAACTTTTTTGCCTTTTGTCTTAGGTCTTTTACATCCTCCTACACAATGAATTAGAAAATGCACCAAACCAAATGCTGGTTGAGAAATTCAAGAAAAATTCACAGTGAGCCATTTTTTCTTAAAAATCAGGTAACTTAGAAAGATAGAAAGAGAGATATTTGGACACTGGGGTAGCAGCGGCCTAGGAGTTCCCCACAGCTGGAGCACAGCAGGAGGTAGAAGAGGCAATGGGGGAAGCAACTACTTCAACTCCAACCTAGAGCATCTTGATTTTCCAAGCGTCATAAGCAGCAAAACTTGTATATGAAGCATATGTCTCCTGCATCAGCAGAAACATGGCTGTGAGGTCAAGTATGCTTCCTTGGGTACCTGACTGGGCAGAAAATCCCCTAAGTAAATTGTGCAGAATTATATGTCATGAAGTAGGACAATGGGTCATAAAGTTAAATACTGTAAGCATTGTAAAAGTTCTACACTACATATCTTTTATATCTATACGTCCTCTGCCAGGAAATGTATGTTTGCCCCTCCTTATGTTGGAGTGCAAACATGATGGCAATTTCTAAGCAAAACTAGAGTCCTGAAGAGGCTCAGAGCAGTCGCTTGTTCCCAAGTCTGCCCAGGCTATGCCTTGAACAATTTGGTGTATGTATTTTCTTCTATTCCTACGTGAGCTCTTGCCTCCTTCCAGGTTACCTCTGTTCAAACTCTGTTGCTTGGGACACATCACATATTGTGTTCAGAAGAAGTGATACAAGGACATTCTCAATGTCTTTCTGAAGAACTTTGAAATCAATTGTGAGACATGGGAAACACGAGCACAAGATTGCCCAGTATGGCCTTCCTGCATGGAAGAAGGCACTGTGCTCCTATAGAAAGTCAAATTACAGAAGCTCAAAAGCAACTTAAGATGCACCAGTTTTGACATAACTCCATTTCAAATGTTCATATGCCATATTTTTGACTATTCTGTGATAGAGCCTTCTGATTGGTCTGATGAGCCACAGCTGAACACATTGTATATTGACCCAAACACAGTGATGTCATTTCTTCAAGTATGAAGGAAGAAAACCAGGCCAGGGTTGTATCGACTCTGTCACGGTACTACACCTCTAAGGACTGAGGCTACTTGGAGGTTAAAAATGCCAGCAAAAATATTTGAAAGTATGGATGGAGATGGGGGTGTCAGGATGGATAAACAAAAACACATACGTTAAGTGTGTACTCTGTGCAAAGCACTGTGCTAAGCTAAGAAACAGAAAAGAAACACAGTTCCAGCTCACTAGAATTTGACATTCTAATAGACAAGACAAGAGAAATGGGAGGATGCACGTCATATGAAAACAAACAAACAGCAAACCAGATGTTGATGCATCTTTTTGGGTCACTCATTGAGTCAACAAGAAACAATGCCAGGCAATGTGCTAAATTCTACCAAGAAAGGGGTAATGAACAAGTGTCTTCTCTCACAAATCTTAGTCTAATGCAGGACACAACATACGAACAGCTCTGTACAAATCATGTATTTATGGAAAAAAGTGAGAAGACTCTGAAGGAAGGGAATAAAGTGAAGGATATCAGGAAAAGTCTTCATTCTGCAGGTGAGAATTTGTGGTTGTGGTTGTGTGCTTTGTCCTTCATTCTCAAAGAAAACCATGACATCTTTCAGTTTTGAAGAGGACTATGACATCATACTTCCCAGTCTTCTCCTCTTCTGTCCTCTCTCGTTATCAGGTATCATTCCCTGACATGAGGGTGTACTTCCCACAGGAAGGTAAAATTTTATGGCTGAAATCTACCGATGTTTGGGTTTACTGGATATATTTTCTTCTTAAAAGTCTTTACCATGCCTTAAACTTAGTTCATGCATCACTCATTGATTGGACCATAGGATGCTTCCCAAGCACCATTTGATGCTTGTTTTGGGCCCCCATACCTCACAATGAATGTCAGTAGTAATTGTTTCTCTTTTGGCTAGCAACCCTGAGGGTCTTCCCCTCGTAGTCTGATTTAAATTGAGGCACACAACTCACCATACAATCACCTGGAGAGATAGGAACACAAGGGATACCTGATGGCTAACTTTGGTTTCTGTGGTGGTAGTGGGCAATCATCTCAACCCCACAATGCCATCATACTTCTCACACCATTTGATTAGTTGGCAGAAAAATTAATTGGAGTACAGTCTCTGAGTTAACAGAGGGAATGAAGTTGAAGTGCAGTAATGGAAAACTTTTATTGGGCTAGTTCAACACAGACATAGTTGGAGAAGAGAAAGAACTTAATCTGCTTTCTCACAGATTGAGATTGTAGGGGGTGATTTATATGATTTCACAACATTGAGAGGAAGGAGAATATGAGGATTCGAGAGTACCCGAAACCAGGATATTTCTATAAGCACTGTCTGTTTGGGGCCAGTATGAACAAGTGTAAGCTGACCCCGAGGTTGCTGGCACAACAAACGTGATCTTGGTTCATCCAGTGGACATAGGAAAGGATCACTGGGATGTTAAAGTTTGACTGCACTCATTCTGCCTCCTGATTGACTGATTTGGCTGCCAGATTGTTTCAAACTCTCCTGGTTAATACAGGAGTTCAAGTAAACCAAGGTGTATAGTAAACTCATTATTCTTCCATTTCTGTACTACAAACTGGAACTTTGTAATTCAATTAAAACTGAATTCATCTAACATTTGAGGAACAAAATAAAATCCATTTTGCCAAGTGGTTTCTTAACTTAGCTTTCCCTCCTCAGCCTTTACTATCTTCAGATTGCTTCGCTTACACATTTATCAGTTGCTAAATCCGAGTGGGAAAAAAAAAGAAACTTGGAACTTTTACTGAGAGATCCACTCTCTGATTCTGTTGAGGTGTAGAGACCCACAGGACCCCAAAATACTGACATGATCATGATGGATACTGCCCGAATGAATTCAACCCAAGCTTTCTTTCTTCCAGAGAAAAACAAAATTTCTTTAAGATCCAACATATTGGGTAGGATTTTAAGGAATCTGAGCATTTGGGATATTTTTATTGATTGACAAATGGGCCAGAGTGAATGTGAGCACGTTCGTAGAGGAAAGATGGTCCTTACATGAAGAGAGTCTGTTGGAGGGATCTAAGGGTGGCCAAGTAGTCAGGGATGACTTGAGGGGGGATTTAGGAAAGGTCTTGATGGGAACAGACAACGGAGGGCTAGGTTACATTAAGGATGACAGATGTGGGCATGAAAAGCCAAAGCAAGTGGCAAGATTCAAAGAGAGTTCAAGGGGGTTCTTAGAGCCTGTACCCCATCAATTCCCCCTACAAAACAGTAAACTCCTAGTCTTTTCCTGATTTTTCATTCTCCCCATCTAGTAAATACAGGGCACATCCTTAAGGCAAAATACAGACAAAACATGAAAATCAAAGTTAAGGTAAGAACAACTACCTTGGTGATGGTCAAGAAGTTGAAATTGAGGGGATGCCCATCTATTGAGGAATGCCTGAACAACATGTAGTATGTGAATATAAGGGAATACTGTTGTGCTATAAGTAACAGTCAGACTTTTGAAACACGTGGACATACAGGAAATGATGATGAGTGAAGTGAGCCGACCCAGGAGAACATTACACAAAGTAACAGCCACAGTGTTTAAGGACTATTTTTGATACTTAGCCCTTCACAGCAATGCAAGGGCATAAAACCCTTTCAGAGAAAAAACTATGGGATTGGAAGGAAGAATGAAGTAGATTAGTTTCTCCTTTGCTGTATTTCGTTTTTCTCAGGTTTCCTCCCATTCATTTTAATTCTTCTATGCAACATTACTAATGTGAAAATGTGTTTATTAAGAATTTATGTGTGGAACCCCTATAAGATTGCATGGTGTCTTGGGGAGGGAGGGGGATAAAATTTGTAACTTATGGAAGTGAATGTTGAAAACTGAAAACAAATAAATTAATGAATTTGGAGAAAAAAAATTGAAAAAAATGCCTACTTCCTTGGGAGAGCTTTCTACCCATCTTTTGTACTTACCTGTCTGCCTCCTACTTCTGCTCAGGGTAGATTTTTTTTTGTCCTTTCACACCCATCCCTACTTTTTGCCTAATTCCTGGGGACACACCTCTGCCTGAAAACCATACCAGGGCTTTTCCTTCTTGGGCAAAATTTTAGGAATGCTCAATCCTAATCTGCTCCCCCAGATTCCTCCCTTTTACGAGAGTTGGTACTCCCACAAATTGCCTGTTTCTTCAAGTCCTCTTAAAACCCTAGAGTTCTCAATGAAACTTTTACCCGCAAGAAATTTTGGGGGACCATGTATGCATTTTAATTCTTTAAAAGTAACAAGAAATCTGGAATGATCAAACTCCTATCCCAAAGTGAACTCCAAAATTTCTCAGGTGGTTCTCCACATCTCTCCTGGATTACTCCCTTAAACATCCCCAGAACTTAACTTAAAAATTGAATTTCTTTTTAAAGCCCTCTGCTGCAAACCTTTTCATTTGCTAGCATTCTACCTCTATAGGCAGTTCCAGATTACTCCGTGTTACAGAAAGTGAAAAATTAGAGATCTTCAGCATTAAAAACAGATAAACAGACATAAAACATACAAACTTTCCCTACATAAAATTTAATTACTAGAGAAATTACTAGTGAATGACTAGTGAAAGGAAGAGTCATATCACAGCCAGAGTTCTAACAAAAACTCTCCCCGTGGGCGCAGTACATGTATGGAAGTGTTTAGTAAGAATCTAGAGTGCGAGGTTCTGATACTTCCTTGGTTGTAATGACCGTGGCATTTAAAAAGATACACCATTTCTAGGGGACATATGGTGTTAATAACACCAAAATTTTAATAGAAGGATGGTCCTTTGCCTGTCTCTCTTAGACCAAAGATGATCACGATGCGTGAGCACGCATACACGCGCACACAAACAGAAACACACACACACACTCACACACACACAGACACACACACAAAACAAAGTAACAAAGGACCCTAGATAAGTTCTGCCCACCCAAGAACGTGCTAGAAGGAACTACTAAACCAAATCTTCACCCTGCAAAAGTCCAGTCTGAATTTCAAATATTTGCCCTGTCAGAAAGGAGAGAGACACACACAGGGAAACAAGGAGGGAGGAGAGGTGGAGGAAGCAGAGAGAGGACTGGAGCCTCTCTAGAGAGCGAGGAAAGCCTGGAGGTGGTGGAGACCTGGAAGTTTTCTGCCCCGGGGAAGCCATGGGAGCTGACAAGGGGGAGTCTCAGGACAGACAGGCAGAAAGACAGCCACCCGATGCATCCTTTCAACACTGCCACAGGGCACCTCTTTGTGGCCCTGGAATTGCAAATGAGGAGGTAAGAGAAGAAGAGGGAGAGGGGCGTCAGCGAAGAAGCCTGGAGGACAAGATGCCACTCAGGAGCACTGACCTCTCCAGCTCCGCCCTTAGAGCATGGTTCAGAGCGCAGGCGCAGAAGGAGGGCTAGTCCAGAGCTGTTTCCCCCTTCCAAGTGAGGGGGAGGGGTCGAGAAGCTGTTGCGAAAACTCGTGTCGTATCCCAGTCTCCTGGGTGACCCTTCAGACACCAGAAGCCATTTGTTGGGGAGGTGCTGCTGCAGATTGGGATCTGGGCCTTCCTGCTGCCAGGCATCTCAGGTTGAGTGGTGAGGGAACCCTGCTGCACGGGCCGGAGTGGTAGCGAGGGGGAGGGTGTCTTCAGGGCAGAGGCGGTCTACCAGGCAGAGAGAGGTAGGGAACGGAGGCTGAGCATCCATGCCCCTTTTCCCAACACTGCAGGCCTCCGTAGGGCCCAGAGTTGTGCAGCTGCAGGTCTAGAGGGCTTCCACCTTGCCTTGTCTCCCGGATTAGAACAGGAAGGGGGTCCTGGACAGGGTATCTAAGGGGCTAAAAGGAGCTCTCCAGGGCTGCAGAGAGGCACCCTCGGATTGAGCCTCCTTGGGGAGGAGCAGGGGGAAGGGGAGAAGTGCTAGAAGGTCCTCCCATCCACGCAGGTTTCTTCTGTCACTGACCCAATGGCTGAGAGGAAAGAGGACTACACACACCCAGCTGCAGAGGGGCAGTCAAATGCAAGGCCAGGGCCGCAGGGCAATGCGAATGAGGACAAGGACAGGGTCCTCTTCCAGAGAGTTTCTCAGGGAGCTGCTGCTGCTGTTGCTTCTCATTGGGCCTCAGTGGAAGCCAGCATCATTGACAGTATCCAGCTGGAGAACTTTATGTGCCATGCCAAGCTGGGGCCAGTGAAATTTGGGTCCCATGTCAATTTTGTGGTGGGAGAGAAGGGCAAGAGTGCTTTGCTGACAGCTCTAGTGGTTGGTCTAAGTAGACAAACGTTAGGATCGTCTTTGAGAGAGTTTGTGAAAGATGGAGAGTTTTCAGCTAATATATCCATCACATTACACAACAGAGGGGAAGATGCTTTCAAATCTGACCTGTATGGGGACTCCATAACGGTGCAGCAATGCATCAGTGTAAATGGTTCTGCAAGTTACAAACTAAAGGACCATGCAGGCAGCCTGGTTTGTTCCAAGAAAGCAGAAATTAGGGCCATTCTTGATCATTTTAATATACAGGGAGATAATCGGCTGTCCATTTTACAGCAGGAGATGGGGAGGGAGTTATTGCATATCATAAACGATGGTGACAGATACAAATTCTTTCTGAAAGTGACCCAACTTCAACAGATGAATGACGATTACTTACGCACTTTGGACTCAGAATCAGATAGAACAAAGAGAAGCCCAGCTCTGGGAAATAAACTGTCAGGTCAGAGAGATAGAAGAGCATTTCCAGAGTATGGTTGCCTCAAGGAAGAGAACAGGGGAATTGAAAGTAGAGATAACCTGGGCAGTAGTGAATGAATCTGAAAGACAAATTGCAGAATTGATAGCGAATATAAATAATGGAGATCAGCACACTATCACATTAAATCAGGAACTGGAGGCTTGTCAGCACACATTGAATGAAGCAGCCAAGAGATTTAAAGACATTCAGGACAACTTGCACAAATTGAGGAAAGAAGTCTCTGCATTAGAGACCCAATGTGTCCAGGCAAAAGAGGATGTAAATAGGAAAGAAAAGGCGTGTAAAAAAGCTGAAGTTTTATATAATGCTTCCCAAAATGAATTGAAAGGGTTAAAAGGCAAGGCCAAACAACACTGCAACCGAATTGAAGACTTAAAAAAGAACATAGAACAAGAACAGTCGGAAAAACAGAAAGAACTTTTCATGTTGAGGGAAAAGATAAAGAACTTTTAGGATGAAGAAGAATCTCTTGTTCAAGCGGTAGGACATCTTCAGCAAGCTGTCCAAAAAGACCATGAAGAACGTTCTCGACTTAGGGAAGAAGTATCAGATATGCAGAAAATACTGAACGATGAGCAGCAACAGCTACACCGATTGAAAGACTGTAAAACTGATCCGCTGAAACGATTTGAAGCCCAAATGACAGCCCTTCTTGAAGCAGTGGACAACGCCCATGGGCAAGGCTGCTTTACTTGCAAACCCATAGGCCCACTAGGGGCTTACATTCGTCTCCGAGATCCGGAATTTGCTTTGGCTGTTGAGTCCTGCTTAAAGGGCCTTCTTCTTGCCTTTTGTTGTAACAACCACCAAGATGAGGAAGTGCTTCAGGGGTAATGGAAAAGTTTTATCCACCAGGCTCTCCACGACCACAGATCATTGTGGCACCATTTCAGTGTGAAGTACATGATGTAACACGTAAACAGGCTTTCACCCAGAGTTTCCAACAGTTCTCACAGCTTTAGAAATAAGTGAGGCAGTGGTGGCCAATGCTTTGATTGACATGAGGGGGGTAGAGTCAGTGCTGCTTATCAAATATAACTCTTTGGCTCGTCGAGTAATGCAGGCTCAGAGGCCTCCCAAGAACTGTACCGAAGTTTTCACTGCTGATGGTGACCAAGTGTTTG
>CM053775.1:47790993-47811428 GCA_028658325.1 Potorous gilbertii
CACCTTGAGAGTTTGGAACACAAGGGATTCCTGATGGCTAACTTCGGTGGCAGTGAGCAATCATCCCAAGCCCACAATACCATCACGCTTCTCACACCATTTGATTAGTTGGCATAATAATTAAATGCAATACAGCCTCAGAGTGAACAGAGGGAATGAAGTGAAAAAATGAGAAAGATTTATTGGGCTAGTACAGCACTCAAATGATAAGAGAAAAGAAATAACTTAATATGCTTTTTCAAACATTGCGATTTTGGGGAGTGATTTATATGATTTCACAGGAAAGGGAGGTGCGAGAATGAGAGGGATACAGAGTGCCTGGAACCAAGATCGTTCTGCAAGCGCTGTCTGTTACGGGCCAGTATGTACTAGTGTAATTTGGTTCTGAGGTTGCTGGCCCAAAAAAGGTGATCTGGGTTCACCCAATGGACATAGAAAGAGATCACTGGGATATAAAACTTTGGTTACATTCATTCTGCCTCCTGATTGGCTGATTTTGATTTCGAGGTTATTTCAGACTCTCTTGGTTAATATGAGAGTTCAAGCAAATCGAGGTGATTAGTAAATTCATTGTTGTTCCATTTCTGCACTACAAACTATAGCTTTGGACATCAATCAAAACTGAATTCATCTAACTCTTGAGGAACAGAAAAAAAATCCCTGTTGCCAAGTGGTTTCTTAACTCAACTTTCCCTCCTCAGCCTTTGCTGCCTTCATATTGCTTCGCCTAAATTTTATCAGTTACTAAATCTGAAGGGGAAAAAAAAGAAACTTGGCCCTTTTACTGAGAGATCCATTCTCTGATTCTGTTCAGGTGTAGGGGTGCTCAGGACCCCAAAATACTGGCATGTTGGGACCTGCCCAAACGAATTCAACCCAAGTTTCTTTCAGCCAGAGAAATACCAAGGTTTTTTGAGGTCCACCGTATTGTGTAGACTTTTAAGGAATCTGAACATTTGTGACTCTTGTATTGATTGACAAGTGAGTCAGAATGAATTTCAGGACCTTCACAGAGGAAAGACGGCTCTAACATGCAGAGAGCCTGTGGGAGGGATCTAAGGGTGGCCAAGTTGTCTGGGGCGACGTGAGGTGAGAATTAGGAAGGGTCTTGATGGGAACAGACAACGGAGGTCTAGGCTACGTTAAGGGTACCAGATTTAGGCAAGAAAAGCCAAGCCAAGTGGGTAGATTCAGATAGTTCAAGGGTGTTCTTAGAGTCTGGACCCCATCAATTCCCCCTCCAAAACTGTAAACTCCTAGTCTTGTCCTGCTTTTATATTCCCACCAACTAGTAAACACAGGCCACATCCTAAAGACAGAATACGGACAAAAATATATAAAAATCAAAGTTAAGGTAAGAACAACTACCAAAGGGGTGCCTGTCTAATGAAGAATGGCTGAAAAACTTGTGGTATGTGAATATAAGGGAATGCTATTGTGCGCTAAGCAATGACAAACAGTCAATCTTCAGAAAAAGTTGGACTTATGTAAAGTGATGCTGAGTGAAGTGAGCAGACACAGGAGAACATTACCCACAGTAACAGCCACAGTGTGTTAGGACTGTTTTTGATATTTAGTCCTTCACAGCAACGCAAGGACATAAAACCCTTCCAAAAGACTCATGATACAAAATGCCATCCACATCCAGGGAAAGAACTATGGGACTGGAAGGAAGAATGAAGTAGAGTATTTTCTCCTTTGCTATGTTTCGTTTTTCTCAAGGTTTCTCCCATTCATTTTAATTTTTCTATGCAACAACACTAATGTGAAAATTTGTTTAGTAAGTATGTATGTGCAAAACTCATGTAAGTTTGCAGGCTGTCTTGGGGAGGTAGGGGGATAAAATTTGGAACTTATTGGAGTGAGCGTTGAAAAGTGAAAACAAATAAATTAATGACTTTTGAGAAAAAAACTGGAAAAAAAGCCTACTTCTTTGGGAGAGCTTTCTCCACAGCTTTTGGACTTAACTGTCTGCCTCCGGCTGCTGCTAAGGGTACATTTTTTTTCCTTCCACTCCCATTCCCACATTTTGTCTAATTCCCGAGGACACATCTCTGCCTCAAAACCCTAGGAAGGCTTCTCCTTCTTGGGCAAAATTTTAGGCATGCTCAATCCTAATTTGCTCCCGAAAATTCCTCCTTTTTATAAGAATTGCTACTCTGGCAGCTTGCCTGTTTCATCAAATCCTCTTGAAAACCCAGGGTTCTCAATAAAACTTCTATTTCCAAGAAATTTTCTTGGGCTATGTCTGCATATTAGTTCTTTAAAAGTAATAAGAAGCCTGGAATGACCAAGCTCCTACCCTAAGGTGCACTCAAAAATTTCTCGGGTAGTTCCCCATATCTCTGTGATATTACTCCCTAAAAACCCACAAAGTCAATTTAAAAACAGAACTTCTTTTCAAAATCCTTTGTGGCAGAGGCTTTCCTTTGTTAGCATTCTGTCCCTGTAGCCTGTTTCAGAGGACTCCATGTTAGTTAAAGTGAAAAATTAGAGATCTGAAGCATTAAAAACAGATAAATATATAGATTATACAAACTTTCTCTACATAAAATGTAATTACTGGTGAAATTGCTAGTGAATTACTATTGAAAGGGAGAATCAGATCACAGCAAGAGTCCTAAAAAACTCTCCCCGTGGGCCAAATACTTGTATGAAAGTTTTTGTTAGGAACCTGGAGAGCAAAGCTCTGATCCTTTCCTAGTTGCAGTGACTGTGGCATTTAAAAACATCCAAGAGTCACCGTTTATGGGGGATTTAACAGCGCTGACAATAATGCCAACATTTTAATAGAAGGATGGTCCTTTGCCTGTTTCTCTTAGACCAATGATGATCGTAGTGGGTGGGCACACACACACATACACATACACACACACACAACAACAACAACGACGACGACGATACAAAGGACCCTAGATAATAGCTGCCCACCTGTAGAAAGTGCTCGAAGGACCTCCTATACCAAATGGCCACCCTGAAAATGTCGCTGGTCTGAATTTCAAATATTTGCACTGTCAGAAAGGAGAGAGACACACAGGGAAACAAGGAGGGAGGAGAGGTGGAGGAAGCAAGCAGAGGACTGGAGCATTTCTGGAGAGCAAGGAAGGTGTGGAGGTGGAGGAGACCTTGGAGCTTCCTCCCCGCCTTGGAAGCCAGGGGAGCTCCAACGGGAAGCTTAGGACAGACTGGCAGAGAGAGAGCCACCGGATGCATCCTTTCGTCATTACCACTGGCCACATCTTTGTGGCCCTAGCATTCCCAATGTGGAGGTAGGGAATGGTGGGGCGAGGGGAAAGGGACTCAGAGAAGCAGCCTGGAGGAGAGGCTGCCACTCAGGAGCACTGGCAGTTCGAGTCCCGCCCCTAGAGTCCAGTTCCCTGCGCAGGTGCAGAAGGAGGGATACTTCAGAGCTGTTCTCCCCTCCCCAGTGAGGTGGGGGAGTCGAGAGGCTGTGGCTCAAGCTCCCGTCCTATCCCAGTCTTCCAGGTGGTCAAACAGAGGCCAGATGATACTTGCAGGTGGTGGTGGGGGAGATGCTATTACAGATTAGGATCTGGGCCTTGCTGCTGCCAGGAATCTCAGGATGAGTGGTGAGTGCCAGACAGGCCCGCGGGGTAGTGAGGGGAAGGGAGTCTTCGGGGCGAAGGGGTCTACGGGATGGAGCGAAGTGGGGAACGGAGCCCCGGAAGGGAGGCTGAACATCCATCCCCATTGTCACCAACCCTGCAGGCCTCCTTGAGGCCCTCAGCTGCGTAGCTGCGCCCCTCGAGGGGCGGGTGAGAGGGTTTCCACCTTGGCCCTGTCTGGACCATGCAGGCAGCCTGATTTGTTCTAAGAAAGCAGAATTTAAGGCAATTCTTGATCACTTTAATATAAGGGTAGATAGTCCACTGTCTATTTTGCAGCAAGAGATGGGCAGGAAATTACTGCATAACAGAAATGATGTTGACAGATACAAATTCTTTCAGAAAGTGACCCAACTTCAACAGATGATAGATGATTACTTACACACTTTGGAGAGAAAGGCCTGGACTCAGAATCAGACAGAACAAGGAAAACCCCAGCTCTGGGAACTAAACTGTCAGGTCAGAGAGATAGAAGAGCGTTTCCAGAGTATGGTTGCCTCAAGGAAGAGAATAGAGAAATTGAAAGTAGAGATAGCCTGGGCGGTAGTGAATGAATCAGAAAGACAAATTGCAGAACTGATAGCGAATATAAATAATGGAGATCAGCACACTATCACATTAAATCAGGAATTGGAGGCCTGTCAACACACATTGAATGAAGCAGCCAAGAAATTTAAAGACATTCAGGACAACTTGAACCAATTGAGCAAAGAAGCCTCTGCATTAGAGACCCAATGTGTTCAGGCAAAAGAAGATGTAAATAAAAAAGAAAAGGCGTATAAGAAAGCTGAAGTTTTATATAATGCTTCCCAAAATGAATTGAAAGTGTTAGGAGGCAAGGCCAAACAATACCGCAACCAAATTGAAGACCTAAAAAAGAATATAGAACAAGAACAGTCGGAAAGACAGGAACAACTTTTCACGTTGAGGGAAAGGATAAAGAAATTTCAGGATGAAGAAAAGTCTCTTGTTCAAGCGATGGGACATCTTCGGCACGCTGTCCAAAAAGACCATGAAGAACGTTCTCGACTTAGGGAAGAAGTATCCCATATACAGAAAATGCTGAACGATGAGCAGCAACAGCTACACCGATTGGAAGACTGTAAAACTGATCCGCTGAAACGATTTGAACCCCAAATGACAGCCTTTCTTGAAGCAGAGGACAACGCCCATGGGCAAGGCTGCTTTACTTGCAAACTCATAGGCCCACTAGGAGCTTACATTCGTCTCCGAGATCCGTAATTTGCTTTGGCTGTTGAGTCCTGCTTAAAGGGCCTTCTTGCCTTTTGTTGTAACACCCACCAAGATGAGGAAGTACTTCAGGGGCTAATGGAAAAGTTTTATCCACCAGGCTCTCCACGACCACAGATAATTGTGGCACCATTTCAGTGTGAGGTACATGATGTAACACATAAAGCAGCCTTTCACCCAGAGTTTCCAACAGTTCTCACAGCTTTAGAAATAAGTGAGGCAGTGGTGGCCAATGCTTTGATTGACATGAGGGGCGTAGAGTCAGTGCTGCTTATCAAAAATAACTCTTTGGCTCGTCGAGTAATGCAGGCTCAGAGGCCTCCCAAGAACTGTACCGAAGTTTTCACTGCCGATGGTGACCAAGTGTTTGAGAGACGCTATTACACATGTGAAAAATTGAGACCTACTTACTTGATTGATGTGGAAACAGAAATAAGTCAGTTGGAGAAAGACATTGAAAATAAAATGGCACAGTTGTCTGTATATCAGCAACATGCATGTACACTTGAAAGTGATATCAAAAAGAATCAAGAAATTTTGAAGGATCATGACCTACATTTAAAAGAAATCAAGACGAGAGTGACAAAAATCAACATACAAATAAGAGATCTGGAGAAGGAAAAAACCAACCAGGACATATCTCCATTCCTGAAAACGAAGCACAAGAAATTAAAAAGCAGATAACAGTGGTTAAAAAACGGGTGAAAACTAGAGAGAAAGAGATGAAGAATTTAAGAAAACAGAAAACGAATGCTGAACAGAGACACGAAAACATTAAGAAAGAAATGTACCAAGTTTCAGAATCAACAGAATTTCTGAAGCAAGAACTGCAGAAAGCCAATTTAGAAATTGATACTGAAAAACAATGCATGCTACATTATCAAGATAGGCTTAAACAACACCTGGATTCTCTTCAAGTGACAAAGGATGAGCTGTCTAGGAAAGAGAGGAATCTGGAGATAGAGCTTGCCCAAATCAGATACCTCTGCCCAGAAAGAAAAGATATTAAGGAAAGCCCCTCTTTTCTTGAAAAGATAGTTAATGCGTTAAAGCTCAAGGTAGCATCGGAAAACAAAATTTATGAAAGCAGAGAAGAAATAATACAGCAGTACCAAGAAGTAAAAGACAGACATCAGCGTCTAGATGTTAAAGTGAAGAATTTGAAAGAGTGTGTTAAATCCTTGGATCAAGCATCAAAACAAAAATATCAACTATGCCAACATTTTAACAGAAGTTTTGCTCTGCACTGCAAGTTATAGTTTGATAACTTACTATCGCAGTGGGCCTACTCCGGGAAAATGAGCTGTGATCACAAAAATGAAACCCTTTCCATAAGAGTCCAGCCCAAAGAAGAAAATAAAGCTGCTTCTGCTGACATGCAATTTCCAGCGGGGAGTGCAAACTCTTTTGCAAACTCTGTTTTCATTCTTACTTTATGGTCCATCACAGAATCTCTTTTCAGATGCCTGGATGTATTTGATATCTACATGGACCCTGTCAGTCGAAGAATTGCCATGGACATGATCCTCAAGATTGCACATTCCCAGCACTGCCAGCAGTTCATCCACCTCACTCCACAAAACCTGGCTGTTCTTCCCATAAATCCTCTGACCAGAATACTCATATTACCAGATGCTGAAAGTGGCCAGAGAACCCTGCCTCCCCGACCAGTTAGGCAAGAGGAAGAAGACTGAAGCTGATTTGTCATTTTTATAAGTAAATTTTTATTGAGATTTCCTGTCTTCTTTTTGCTTCATTATAGCAGGCAATATATTGTCACTTCTCAAAGAACCTTCCCATTTGACAAATAATATCTTTTGTAGAGGAAAAAGAAGACGAAATGTAGCACAATTGATCGATGCATGTATGCAAAAGGATGGGTAATATTTAATAACTATACACTTTCCACCTACATGAAGGGCTGTCTCTTCATTTGAGTCCCAATTGCTTTTTATAAATTTGATTTGTGTGTGCATGTGTGTGTTCTTTCTATTTAACATTCTTGTACTTGCTGTGTGTATTGCTTTTTCTTACATCATTCTGCACATCATTTGTTACAGCATAGTCATATACTATTACATTCAGACATTCGCTGATTGATGGACATCTACTTTGTTTCCAGTTGTCAACAATCATAAAAAAATGTTGCTGTAAGTATTTTTGAGTATGTGGGGACAGTTTTTTTCTTACAGAATGCTTCCTTGAGAAACAAGCTCTGTAATCGAGTCTCTAGTTCAAAAGGTATGGACATTTTAGTAATTTTATTTACATAATTCCAAATTCCTTTAGAAGATAGTTGTACCACTTCACAATTCTGAAAATTTGTTACTGTGCCCGTCTTTCACGGCCTCTACGACAATGACTTTTGCCCTGTTTTGTCATTTTTGCCGTTTTGCAGAGTGGGAGGTGAAACGCTATGGTTGTTTCAATTTAATTTCGTCTTTATTTGTCATTTGGAGCATTTTCCATGCAGTTGTGAATTCTTTGGAGTTCTTTGGACAACTGTTCAAATCCTTTAAGCATTCGTCTGTTGAGAAGTGGAAATATGAGATTTTATATACTTAACTCTGATCATAGAAGTTTACCATAAATTATTTTCCCCATTTGACCACTTCCCTTCTTATCTTAGAAGCACTAATTTTGTTTGTGCTTTTCAGTTTCAATTTCTTTCTCCAGCTGCAAACACAGTATTTTGCTCTTTTCAGTTTCTTTATTGCATCTGCTTGGAAACCTCCTTGTGTGCATGTTCTCCCACTTTTCCGGATCCTAGATGACCTAGAGGTCCCAGTTCCCCCTCAACACCACCCCCCACCCCCGTCCCGACCCTCGCCCCAGCTTAAGTAGCCATTTGAATCACAAAATTCTTGTGCTTTCTCTATTGTAAAATGCTAATCTCCTTTCAGTCATAAAAGTATTCATCAATGGAATTCCATCTCACTTCCAAAGTAAGGGCTCCTTGCTTTACCCTTCCTCTTCTTTTTCAATCTTTCTCCCCTCCTCCTCACTCCTCTTTCTGAGATCATAGATGTCACCTTCCACTCATTTCTAGCCCTTGATTTGACCCTGAGGTATCACCGTTCTCTTACCCTTGACCTCCTCTCCCTTTTTATGTACCTTCCCATATTGTAACATAGTCACACAAAGAAGCATTTACCTGTAGGCAAGGTGTTGCCAAGTTCTGTCCCTTATGCCCCCATCATCACCTTCATTGTTACCTCTACCAAATTTACACTTCACCTCTTTCTCCTTTGACACATTTAGAAAAAGTCTTGCTGACTTCCCTGTTGTCACTTAGTTGTGGTTACTATCTTTACCTGATGCATTTATTCACTCCTGTATTTCTGTTGCTTGGGATTTTCAAGAAGTAAATAATCTCTTCAATACTGATTTTCTTCCTCAGAATGTTTCATATTCCTTGTTCTTGTTGTTTTTTGCCTTTGCCTTTTTCTTTCTTGCTTTCTCTGGTAAAGCTCAGATTTACAGGGTAGGGTCACTGTCCCTCAATCCCATTAGTCTTCAAAGCACAGCAATTATTCCATTCTTTTCTCGGTTTTGTATTGCACACAGAATAGTCTTGTGATCTTTGAATGTTCTTTCCCTGTGTTTGAAAGTCCTTCTTCTTATGACTTGCAGAACTTCTTATTCCTGAATTAAATGAAATTTAACCTTTTTATGATTATCTTCTGGAAGCACTCTGTGAATTCTTTCAGCTGTAATTTTCATGTTCTGTGTTCAGAAGTTCTGGACGTTTCTATTATTTTCTTCGTTGCGGTTTTAAGATTTTCTGTCCTGTAGCATTGTTCTAGGAGATCCGTGATCCTTATGTTGTCACTGCACATCCTACCTTAAATTCCATATTTTGCTTGCATAATGATCATATTTTTATTTAATATTGTTTTGGACTACTTTTTTTTCAGGTTGCCCACTTCTGTGTATTTACATTCTTAATTTATTATTACCTCTTTTGTGTCTTTGATAATGCTTGTTATTCATTGAAACTTCAGCTTTTTTATTCCATTCATTGAGGTGACTCTGGAGGAGAAGTGAGGCTGGTGACCTAGCACAGTCCTCCCTCACTCAAAACAAGGTCACATGAAAGTCATGTCATCATTTCTCTGATGGCATGGTCTTCTTCAGCAACAAAGGACGAGCACAATCCTGTGAGTAGATGCATCTGCCTGAATGGGAACCCAGCTAGATGGGTATATCAGCTTCTCCTCTTCTCTCTGCCTCCCCTTTCCCTTCCTTCTCCTCTACAAAGTAAGATAAATTTGAATGACTGAAAGATGCTTTGTTGACTTGGGTGTTACTGACTAGTTTCCTTCCCTTCCTTTCCCTTCCCTCACTGCCCTGTCTTTTCTTTTCCAAAAATCTTAAATCCACTGCACTCTGAAACTGGGACACCAATGTGCCGGGCCTAAGGGCTCTTCTGTATGCTCCTGGCTTTACAATGATTATCAATAATAACTGTGGCAGTTTCTGTCGTGGCCTAATATCTTTCTTTTTCTTGTTCTCAATAAAGGGGCCATGTCCTGGCTGGTTTCTCAACAGACCTATTCAATGGACTCTTTGCGTGATCCTCAAATGAATCCAAAGTCCTCCTGCTATGGCAACATTCACAAGACAATATGAAATTGACCTGGAGCATTCTCCTGTTTATGTTAAGGACCAGGCACCTTGAACTGGACACTATCTGGATTAATAGCACTTCTCCTATATTGTTGCTTTATGAACACTATCCTGTTGGTATTTATGTTTTGTGACATTCCCATATTTATGTCTTACAGAATGGCAGACGTCCTGGGTGCATCCTCCTGTACTATGGAAACATTATTTTTTCTCTGAAACAGGCATCCTGAGTCAGCAAGGGAGTGGAGGAGGCACTTTCTTGCTCCATGGGTATATAGTTTCCTTCAACTGTCCTGTCATTGAGTCCAACAATCTGATTCCCATGCTTGCATGTTTCCCCAGCTCATAGACAATGAACTGCATGCACATGACCTAATTTGATTTGTCACTTCTAAGACCAAACACTGAAGACTGGCCTCTTTCAATTTATCTCTTTTATACCAAACTCTGAAGGTTGACAGTGTCCACCTGGAAGTTTAGTTACAAGAGGAAAACAGCCTGGGTGTTATATAAATTCATAATGTTTATTACCTTAAAGCTGACAAAGCTAGCTAACGTGTACATAGGTAACCAAATTCTAATTCTCACTATCAGATTAAAGAATGAGAAGCCTTAAATACATTGTGGAACAATTCCAACTCAGGATGTCTGTGTCACTAAATTTAATAAGGATATATATGTTTAACCACGATATGAACTTAACTGAATGGGTTGTAAATATGATAAAATAAGAGAGTTGACAAACTGTAAATTTAAAATATCACCCAGGATATCTATATTTCCTTTACTATTAACATGACATAGCATAGTATATGTCCATAAAATAGTAAGATAAGTCCCATTATTCCAGATAGTGTCTTGGGTAAAGGTACCTCAGCCTTAACGGCGACAAAGAGAGGAAAATGCTCTTAATTTTATCTGGCCTTGTAGTTGTTGACACAAGAAGAGGAATTCTCTGGGTTTAGCCAGAGAGCAAAGAAGAACATGTCATTTATAACCCAAGGCGTTCCCCTTGATTGATTATTTCAGGCTTTGGTCCTTATTGGGGTTTAAAAGATCTTAAATTACCATCAGCAGTTTTAATAGTGTGATGAGGATGGAACTGATGGATTAGAGAGACGACACCCCACACCAAGAACAGCAGTGACTTGAGCACCTCAGGATCTGTTTCCTGGAGTATTAACTTTGGTGGAGGTAGATAAGCCCCTCTCTTTTCGCACCTTCCATTCTGGACTCTTACTTGTTTGGTAAAAGTCCTCGTTTCTCTCTGAGCTAGCTCTGGGGACAGGAATCATATTGCTTTGCACTGTGTAAGTCTTCTCTGTAATCAGGATTCTGCAATTCCGTCCTTAAAACCCACCAAGACGTCTAAGCAAGGGTGAGATCCCCGAATTAACCTCATTGAGAACTGTCCCTTTAAACCCGCAAACTTAATGGTGCTCTGAGGAAAGTTTATAGGATCCAGGTGCCATCTGGACTTCTTTGCCCTTTTCTCAACTAGGAAAGCTGTATAGTGCCAATCCATTGCAGCCTTGGTGGATAGAGGGTCTAGATCTTGCATCCATGCAAATTCCCCACTTCACCCATTTCTTTGTAGTAATAATAGACTATTTGTGATTAGGGTTTCACCGAAGCTCCTCTGGTTTTTCAGAATTCTCCTCTCCTTGTCATTCTAAGAATATTGGTCTCTGTCAGTGTCTATGCTGTAAAAAGGCTATGTCGTGTTCATGTTGTGAGCTAGATTCTGCTACCTTGAAAGATTTAAAATTCGGCCAAGTAAAAAAACTGCTAAGAGTTGTAAAGAACACCTTGTAATATACTAATGTAGATTCTGGAGGCTTTGAGATTCATCATTAAGAGGTTTGAAAATTCATCATTTTAATATTGCAGTAGAAACCTCCTGGGACTTTGGGGCCATTCCTGGAATTTACCCTCTGCTGAATCACCCCTCCACAATCCAGATCATTCAGCATTCCCCACCCCCTCCCCAAGTCAGAAGTGTATCTCACTGTGGGAATTGTTAACTACACACGTTTTCTTGTTAACCACTCTCATCACAAATCAGACTAAGAAGAGAGTGCTACAGAATTACAGAGGAAAATTTAATCACCCTACCCCACCTGGTGGAAGGCGTGAGAGAGACAGCAGCCCCAGTGGGAGGTTGAGGAGGGGCGGGCAGCACTCTCAGTGGTCCCAAAGACCTTGTGCCTCTGGGCACCCTGCAACCACCCCCTGTATGCGAAGCCTGGGACTATCCCTCAAGCGCAGTGTGCACTGGGGATCTCCTGCCCCAACAGCTTCAAACTGCCCCAGTTACAGCAGTATCTGTGTATGTGAGGAGGAAAGGGGGACTGGTCAGGCCTCGAGGGCATCATTATTTCAGCCCTGTCACGAAGAATTATCACTGTTGGGAAGGCCCTGGCAACAACCACCTGAGCTCCTAGGCAATGCCCTGTGCCACACACACGCACACACACCCAGCTCCCAGCTGCTGCTTGAGAGGATCCAAATGCCACTGCCAGGGCGTAGCGTAGCTCTACAAGGTTCAGGAGACAACCAGCCTCTGCTCTTTGTAAGCCCACCCTTCTCTGTTCCAGTTGCAGAAATGTCTCAGTTTTGTAATTGATGGGAAATTCTTTTATCTCCATTTGCAGCATTTCCTGATTTGTAAAGAGAAAAATAATGGTTTTTGTTGTGGGACCAAAATTATCAAATGATTTCAAAGTGATTAACCCAATGACTGGCATACGCTAAATGTTACATTACCATTCTTTAATTTAAGGAATTCCTCCCTACCTGGTTAACTGTAAAGTGCTTTTAAAATACCAAAAATAATAAGATCAATAATTTCTATACATGATCATTTGGAAATGTAACTGATGTCATCTGAATTTTATTGTTTGAGTTATATTGTATTTCTCCATTGTGCTGTTTCTAAAACTCTCTCATTTTAAACTTGAGAGAACAAACATTTCTGTTGTAAAACAGAAATGGCGTTAGACAAAGCAATTTTTCGTGTGGATTTTGTTATATGTGAATTGAGCTTTAAAAAAGGTGTGAAAAAATTACATAACTTGAAACTGTTAAATATTTAATGAGGTATATTTAATTATAAGCAGATAATAGTAATGATATTTACTATAATAGCAATTTTCATTTGACAGTCTTAAATATTATAAAAGTATATTATATGGTTTAAAGATGTGGCTTTAATGCATTAGTAGTGAGATAAATGATTTTCTGTTCATGGTGTTTCAAAGTGCATTTACCTAAATTGATAGTGGGTTTGCTTCAAGTTTTAAATATTTAATATTATTGAGGGTTTTGTCTTTCTAAATTTTTTATATTGTGTAATTTGGTAAACAGTTAAATTCAGCTTATTTGTAGAAAAGCTGGGCTCTTGTAAACTGCATGCTAGATTAAGAATTGTAATACAAAAAAAAATAAAGGAAGAGGAGAACGAATGAATGAATTAGGAATCTATCAAGTCATTCTATCAGCCCTGCTGACTATGTGTTGTAATATTCTAATGAAGTGTAATTGAAAGAAAATTATAAAATCCCAAGTTTTGTCTATAGGTAAAAAGAATAAAGCAATTTAAAGGAATTGAACATTTTTAGCAGTCCATTGCAAGAGTTTTCTCTGTTGTGGAATTTCTACTGGGTAGATGGGAAACCTTGAACAAAACAGGGATGTGACTTTTAAGCCTGCTTCAGCTAAGGATATATGTCCATGCATGTGTATGCGTGCGTGGGAGTACGTGGGAGTGTTTGTGTGTTTAGATAGATGTATTTTTGTGTGTATATGTATGTATGTATCTACATACACACACACATATATGTACATATTTATATCTGTGTACACACACACATCTGTATGTGTGTGTATGTCTTTCTGTGGTGTAGTAGAATTTGTTACTGCAAAAAGGGTAATTCAGTTGGGTATGTTCCTCGGGTTTTAAAAACAGAATTGCCTCCCCACTGCAAACACCTTTTTGCCTAGAGGGAGGTGACAACTAGAAATTTTGTGGTAACTAGGAATTTAGTTTGCTATAGAACCTTGGGGATTTATTTATGTTACTTGAGGACCATCAGACAGAAAAACACATAAGACGGCTGCTAACACAGGTTCACTCTTGATGTGGTCAGACAGGAAAGACAGGAAGACACCTTGGAGGTTTTAATGATCGTATGTTATTCTAGTCTAGTCTTCTTAGTGGGATTTTTCTGATAACGAAAACACCAAAACTCTTATAGCATTCCGTAATCTCCATTCCTGCAGGGGCCAATAAGAAGCGGGAGGCTACTATCTCTACCTCTTGACAAGGTCAATTCAAGTAGGCACAGTTTGCGCATTCTCCTAAATCCTCTCAAGCTTCAGTTGGGGCCAACTGAGGCAAAAACAGATTCACAGTAAGCGTTGGTAGGGGCTGATCAAGCACAAACAACATTCAAGGTTGTGCATTCAACCCTAAGGTTTCCCCACTCACACATCAGTGCCCACCTACTTTATGGGTAAACAGATGTAGAAGTCATGTTGCCAGCAACAGCCTCACAAGTTTACATTATCACGCCATTATATCTCACTGCACAATCGCAGTGGATGTTTGCAATTTAAACACAAATGTTTATATCATTTATCATTACATAATGCTGCACAAATGTGGTAGAAATATTTACAAGTCATCAGTCTGGGAAATAAAGATTGTTATATCTATGGATTCTGGGAAACTAAACTCTAAGAAAGAATAACAAGAATACACCTTACACGCAAAAGTCACCTGATCAGAAGGACATTTTACATTATCTTGGTGTCGACAAATTCGAATTTTAAAGATTTATCATTGCTTTAACTTGGAAAAGAGATAGATCTCTCATTTTTGAGGTTTTCCACTAATTTTCTTGAAAATAACAGTGCTTATTTCTTTTAACATCAGGAGAAAAACATGTTTAAATATATAATTTATTTATTTTTTCAGTTTTCAACATTTACTTCCACAAAAACTTATATTCAAAATTTTCTCTCCACTTCTGCCACCCACCACCCCCAAGGCAGAGTGCGTCCCATGTACCCTTTCCCGCAGATAGTCCTCCCTTCAATTACCCCACCTTCCTCCATCTCCTTCGCTCTGTTTTACTGTAGAGCAAAATAGATTTCCGTACTTAATTGCCTGAACATCTTATTTCGCAGTTGCATGAAAAACAATTCTAACATTTATTTTTAAAGTTTGAGTTCGTTCATCTCCCTCTTCCTCTTTCCACCCCACGTCCTCATTGGGAAAGCAACCAACTTTATATAGGTCATACATACGTTGCTATGTAAATCACTTCCATATTTGTTTTGTTGGGAAATACTAACTACATTTCCTTCTGTCCAGCTAAAACTGATCCAATTTATAAGTAAGTACTTTTATCTACAACACCGTCAGTTACTTTAAATATTAAAAAAAAATCATCTCTTGATTTTACAATGATTAGTTCACTTAAGTTCACTTAACACCTAAAGTTAGGCTAATATTTTGGCTCAAGTTATTATTCATTAGTTTAAAAGACTATCAAGTCCATACATTTTTGACAAGTCTTGATACTGCATAGAAAAGGCATCTGTATAACATGAAGTATTATTACCCTTTTATAATTTTCCTTCTACTGGTACCAGGGATCTCTCTGACCTTTGTCTTCAGAAAAATTCAAATATGAAAGGGAAAGGACCATCTTACATATGCCCATGCATAAACAGTTGTTATACCA
The DNA here is from genome assembly GCA_028658325.1 of Potorous gilbertii. NCBI lineage: Eukaryota > Metazoa > Chordata > Mammalia > Diprotodontia > Potoroidae > Potorous > Potorous gilbertii. The sequence continues at coordinate 47,806,250 of CM053775.1, forward strand.
ACTTCAACATTCATATAAAGTATTGAAAAACTATAGAAATATCACACCCTGAAGTGTACTAGCTAAGAGGACTATACGTCAATATTTATCCTTCAGGACACATTTGTACTAAATGACAGAGTCTATGAGTGGAGCAGCTTTCTTTAGGTATGCTTGATGTTAGTAGCAAAAAAGTAAGCCCCTGATTTGAAAGATGATGTAAATTTTGAGAGAATAATCTGCTCTCAAGATGTCATCATTTTGTCTAAATTGTGTATGAATTTTTATCATTCAATCATCTTGAACGGGAAATCAAAGTTAAATATCTATGATTAAAACTATACTACCACAATGAGAAAAAATAAATAACAAAATCTTCAAAGACAGCAATCAACATTTAGAAAAACTGTTGAGAAGCTTAAGGATTTATACATAGATATTTTGCACCCTCCACATGTACAAATATTGGTTTGTACTTACAACATTTTTTAAATTTTCCACTACGTTTTAGGGCACATTATAATTTAATATTAAAAATTTACATAAAGTTCAGAAATTAACGTCTTTCAAGGTTATCAGAATGTGGCCTTACAGAAAAAAGTAAGTAAAATTTGGATACGAATAATTTTGTACATAATATGAAAGATAGCCATGTGAATTTATAAAGATATGCTATAGAGTTCTTCATGTAGGTGTACATTATATTCCTTGGAAGAATTGAAGCCATCTCCACAGTGGTCATTTTTCTTCAAAGTATCTTTTAACACAGAACCTTTAATTTATAATAGGATCACTTTTAAAAGATGGAATTAATGGAACTGGACGGCATAACATCACCTATGATTAAAAAAAAAAAACCAAAACACCTATACCTAACCAAAAATGTGTATTCAAATATAATATGTGACATGGTTTATCCTCTTTCTTAGATTCCTTTTTCAAATAATCATTGATCTCTGTTTTAGAAAGTTCTTGTCCACATTGACCTCTTTAAGTATTTCAATATTTCAGGGTTCTTTGATCACAGCATAGAGTTCACTCTTGAAAATCAGTGGTGTCTGCTGGAATCAAACCTTGTCCTGAAAAGTGAGGGGGAAGAGGGGCTAAGGGGGAGAACTAAGAGTGGGAATCAGGAGAGGGAGAAGGAGAGGGCATGGGGAGGAAGATGAGGGGGAACAGAAGAGAAAGGGAGAGTGGAAATGGCAAAGAGGGGTGGGTAGGAGGAAAGGGAAGAGGAGTCGAGGGTGGGAAAAAGGAAAAGAGGAAGAGAGGGAAGAGAAGGACATGGGGGAGGAGGAGAAGAGGGAAGAGAAAGGGGAGAGGGAAAGGGAGAAGGAGAGGAGGAATAAGGAGGAGGGAGAAAGGAAGGGGATGATGAGAGAAGTCAGTTTGTACTTTCTTTTTATTCTTATGCATTCCTCAGATTTAACAAAAAAAAAAAAAAACTTCAAGAGAAAAAAGTAAGTCCTACTAACAGAATTTTGCAGTTTTTGTCCTGAATATGATGAGGTTTAAGGAGTTTAGGGAACCCCCTAAAACTGGACTATCACACAGGGTTGTCCTGACTGAATTAATGGACTCAAGTATTCTCTAAATAAAGATGGCAAAGGTTTATTTTAACTTCAATAAGACAGGCAGAGCTCCTAAGAGAACTTGCCCTCCTTAAGAAATTTTAAACAACAAGAATGATGCTAAAGCTCATATAGGAAAAGTACTGCATTATCTGGCAGAGATGCGAATTACATGATAACTTACAACTTTGGTCACTGACTTCATTCACTACTCCAAACTAGGGAAAGGGGTTTTTCAGGGGTATATTTTTGGTCAGATACCTCCGTAGCAAGATAACTTTGAGAGATGACGTGTGTAGCTTGACTTCCATATTGTATGTAACTGTGGGTATCAACACAAGATAATACTGTGGTTACAGGACAATCCTGTTTCTTCAAGAGAATTTCTTCAGAAGTCAGCCTGTTCTTGGGTTAGGGAAAGATTGTTTGTTTTACTGGGGCCCACTCCTGAGTTATTGCTAAACATAGTGTCTGAGTTGTGGGGAAATTGTCAGGGATAGTGTTTCAACACTGAGGAGAAATGTGATATTGGAATTGGGGTCCAAGCACAAGCACACAAGCACCCCATCAAAACCAGAACCTGAGAGAAGGGATTGTTTTTCTATTATATTAACAACATAATTAGGATTGATGTTTGTTGCCTTCCTATTTCCTTATTCTGGGACCAGTAGGTCATTAAGTTTCTGAAATGCAGGGCTGATAAAAAGATTGACCTAATCCTCTGGGAACATTCCTCCAGGACTCCACCCAGCTAACAGGGATTATTTCTGGCAAAAGTGTAAGTAGAATCCAGTCTGGATGAATTCTAGCCCTGAGGCATTAGGCTTCTCCCATGGTTCAACAGGAGTGGTCTGAGTGGAGATGGATTCCTTTGTCCAGATTGCTGGAGGCAGTTGATTAAGTCAAGTTCTCAACTCCCGTCAAAACCATTGTTCTCTCATTAATTGCTCACCAATCAGGGTTGATTTTTTACCTGTGAGAAGAACTTCCTTTTCTAAAGTTATTTAAGCATTCAGGAATCAACAAGATTATACTTTCCGTTACCAAGAGAGACATCTGACCATCAATTTCTTCATTATTTGTTAGCCTCATTAACAAATTGCTTACTAATTACCCAGAAATCTTGTTTTGGCCTTTACATTTGTAAGAAATCTTTAATTTATAATAATAACCCTTTTAAAACATGGAATTAATGCAGCTGGAAGGCATAACATCATCGATGATTAAAACAACCACCCACACCTAACCAAAAATATTTATTCAAATAGAATTATTGAAGCAGAAAGGTGAGAGACTCTACCCTGATCAGACTAAAAAGATAATATTTTATTCAGTTCTGGGATGACATTTTAGGAAAGGTAAACAATAAACTGAAGGAGTCTTGAATTCATGCCACATGTGTGTGTGTGCATCCTTCTTTGCCAAAGAAGACCATGCTATCAGAGAAATAATAACATGGCTTGCACTTGACTTTGTTTTGAGTGAGGAAGGGCTGTGCAGGCCACCAGCCTCACTTCTCCAGTGCCATCTGAATTCAGTGACCAGATATTCATCAGGATGGCTGGAGATGATCCAGGATGAGGCAATTGAGGTTAAGTGACTTGCCCGAGGTCACACAGCTAATGAGTGTCAAGTGTCTGAGGTGAGATTTGAATTCAGGTTCTCCTGACCCTTGCATTAGTACTCTGCCCACTGCGTCACTTAGCTGCCCTCATTTCATATAAGTATTACACAAAAGAACTGGGAATCTTTATGCAGGAGAAGGTGAGATTTAGCACAGACACAGTCACCAGTGAAGAAAAGATCAGATTCCCTCTGGTTGGACTCAAAGGATAGACCTAGGAGCAATGAGTTTAAGTTGAGTGAGCTAAGAAAAAACTTCCTAACAATTAGAGCTACTCCAAAGTGGAATGGGTTTCCTTGGTAGGTTATGATGTGGCTACAAAGAGCTCCTGCAGGCTTGAAAATAATATTAAGGGTTGCTTTTGCAATACTTTCTGAAGTCCCTAGTTTATTCTGTAACCTGAAGGTGCCCTGAAGTTCTTTTCTCTTTATCTTGAACCTGGGCCAAAAGACTTGCTTTTGTCTCCCTTATCTTGCATTCCCTGGGTCCTTTAATTTTTAGACTGTATCCTCCTGCCCTGCCCCTAAATCCTTAAGTCATAAAGAATTCCTTTTATCTCCTTCACCCTACCTATGTCATTCTGTCCTGTCTTTAATCCTTAACCTCCATAAAACCTCTAAAATGCCATCATCGTGCTGAATATAATTCCTTCAAATATCGTAGTCTTGCTTAGCTTTCTCTCTAAGGAGGCTGGTGATGCTTTTTCACATAAAATTAAAAGTTCCCCTTGGCTAAAGTAAAGGTCTAAGTGAATTCTTTCACACAGGAACCAGTTTTCCCAATTCTAAAGCTCATCAGGTGGGGTTAAATAAGAGTTAGGGAGGTTTTCCTCACTTGAGATACTTAAGCTGAGGATTGTTTAAGGTCCCCAAAGTGGGTCAAAATCCAGGTTAAGCAACAAGAAGCAGTACCCTCGTTGGCATAACAGATATGCCTTGTGTGCTCTCTGAGTAAACTCGATACTCTCCTGAATTTTAGCTGACTGGAAACATTCTTCTGACAAGGACCAGGTGTCACCGGACATTTACTTTATCTCATTATTTTATGACATATGTTTAATATTATCTTGAGTAATGGAACCACTCTATGTAGCAGATCATTTGTGTGTGTGTGTGTGTGTGTGTGTGTGTGTGTGTGTATTACGTTTTGGTTTGGTAAATGAATTCTCTTCCTCATTTTAACTCTTCAAAACAGCAAGATTGTAGTGAAAATGTATTTAATAGCAATGAATGTGTAGAACCTACACAAAATTATATTCTGCCTCTGAGAGGGAGGGGAGGTAGTGGGGAGCTAAGGGAAAATAATCTAAGTTATATGGCAGTTATTGTAGAACTATGAACATAAATAAAATTAATTAATAAAAAATAAAGCACACACACACTCAAAAATTCCTGAACCCACTTCAAAGGTAGAGTTATGACAATGTTGTTTGTGTTTTGGATGACCTAATTGTGACTAGAACAATAGTTTGGTAAAAGAAAGATAGAATACATTAAAAAAACAGTATCCTTCAAAGATCCCTAGTTTGAAATCACAATGAATGTGCCTCCCATAGGAATGATTCTCTAACTTAAAGAGAATAAATCACACATGAACAACCTAATTGCATTTTTTTAACCAAACCTCTGATCAAGCCGAAAAAAATAAAAAAAAATTTTCTTTCTATTTTTATTTAAAATTCTCTGTTTTTTCTTCCCTCATTCATTCATTTATTTGTTTATTTATTTAATTATTTACAATTTCCAACATTCACTTTTGGAAGAGTTTATATTTTAAATGATCCCTCTTTCCTCCACGCCACTTCCCAAAATGGCATGCAATACATGTTCATCGTGTTCATTCATATGAAACAGAGTTCCTCAAGGCCTCTGTATCCCAAATATCTGAAATAGATACCCCATGGGCTCAGGCCATGGAGGAGCTCAAAAAGGATTTTGAAAATCAAGTTAGACAGGTGGAGGAAAAACTGGGAAGAGAAATGAGAGAGATGCAAGAAAAGCATGAA
>CM053775.1:47811928-47839739 GCA_028658325.1 Potorous gilbertii
TTTTTCCCTTCCTTAAGAAGCTTCCCATATTTTCCCATAAATATATGGTTTGTACAGAGCTGCTGGCATGTTGTGTCCTGCATTAGACTAAAATTTGTGAGAGAAGACATTTCTTGACTATCCCTTTCTTGGCAGAACTTAGAACATTACCTGTCACTGTTGCTTGTTGATGCAATGAGTGACCCAAAAATATGCATCAACATATCTTCGCTGTTTGTTTGTTTCCACATGACTTGCACCCTCCTATTTGTCCTGCCTATTAGAATGTGAAGTCCTAAAGAGTTGGAACTGTGTTTCTTTTCTGTTTCTATCCCCAATGCTAGCACAGTACTTTCCACAGAGTACACACTTGATATAGGTGAGGTTTTTTTATCCATCCACCCATTCTCATCTCCACCCATAAGTTCATATGTTTTTGTTGACATTTTACATCTCCAGGTAATCTCAATAGAGTTGTAGTACCATGACAGATTCGATACAAACCTAACCTGATTTCCTTCCTTCATACTTGAAGAAATGACATCACTGTGTTTGGGTCAATATACAGTGCGTTCAAATGTGCCTGATCAGAGGAACAGGAGTTTAGAAGGCTCTATCACAGGGTAGTTATAAATAGTCAATATGAACATTTGAAATGGAGATATCTCCAAACAGGTGCATCTTATGTTGCTTTTGAGCTTCTGCAATTCGACTCTCTGTGAGAGCACAGTGCCTTCTTCCATGCAGGCAGACCATACTGGGCGGCCTTTTGCTCGTGTCCCATGTCTCACAAGTGATTTCCAAGTTTTTCAGAAGGACCTTGAGAGTGTCCTTTTATCACTCCTTCTGAACACTATTTGTGATATGTCCCAAGCAAGAGAGTTTGAACAGGGATCACCTGGAAAGGGCAAGAGCTCATGCAGGAATAGAAGAGAATAAATACACCAAATTGTTAAATGATAGCCTGGGCAGGCTCGGGAAGAAGGGACTGCTCTGAGCCTCTTCAGGAGTCAACTTTTACTTAGAAATTGACATCATGGTTACATTCCAAGAAAGGGAGAGGTAAATATACATTTCCTGGAAGAGGACGCATAGATAGAACAGACATGCAGTGCATAGCTTTTACCATGCTTGCAGTGTTTAACTATTATGAATCATTATCCCGTGTTCATGACATATAATTCTGCACAGTTTTCTTAGGGGATTTTCTGCTAAGGCATGCTTGACCTCACAATCATGTTTCTGCTGATGCAGGATACATATGCCTCATGTACAACTTTTCTTGCTTATGACGCTTGTGAAATCAAGATGCTGTAGGTTGATGTTGAAGCAGTTGCTTCCCCCATTGCCTCTTCTACCTCCTGCTGTGCTCCATCTGTGGTGAACTCCTGACCAGCTGCCATCCCAGAGACCAAATATCTCTTTCTGTCTTCTTAAGTTACCTGCTTATGAAAAAACATGGCTCACTGAATTTTTCTTGAATTTTCCAACCAGTATTTGGTTTGGTGCATTTTCTAATTCATTGTGCAGGAGGATATAAAAGTCCTAATGCAAAAGGCAATTACGCTAAGGCATTTCTCATCCCTACTCTAGAATTGAAAAGCAGTTTACTCAACTGTTTCTGGGCTGTAGTAGCTACTGATTACTTATGGTGTGGCAATTACCCTTCATTAAGACATGTTAATGAAGAGTTAGGGGATGAATGAGGCTTCCCAGTAGAACAAGGTGTGTAGGACAGGCAACTTCTACTGTTAGATGCAAAAGATATATTCTAAATCACTCTCTCCCAGGTTCCTAGGGTCTCTGCCAATATGACTAGCTGGGATGCTTACCCTAACAGGAGTGTCCAGTCTAACCCAAGTGGTCCCTTAAACTAGCCACAACCTGAAAATTGATCATCTTAACAATTCTCTGAGCAAGAGTTTTGCCCCTGCCAATCACCAGCTTCTTCATAATGCCTCTGGTTGCCAAGGTGGGGTACCTTACCTCCTCAAGGAGCTAGGCTTTCCAGTTCAGAACTTTTCTTGGATCTGGCTTCCAGGATAACTTATCCAAAGTGTCTGAAGTATTTTTAGGAGAGTTTCCTGATGATTCTCTTCATTATTTCTTCCATGGTAGCAGAGTCATGTGACTATCCCACCATTTTGCTCCTTGCGTACGTCTTCCTTCTCTATGTGTCCTGGCTCCTGGAATGGGCACAACTCTTCTCGGTTTTTCTCCTCTCTGTCTACACCTATTGTTTCCTCTTTTCCCCTAAGTCAGTTTCTCTCTCTCTCTCTCCCTCTCTCTCTCTCTCTCTCCCTCTCTCCCTCTCTCTCTCTCTCTCTCTCTCTCTCTCTCTCTCTCTCTCTCTCTCTCTCTCTCTTTCTCTCTCTCTCTTTCTCTCTCTCTTTTTCTACCTCCCTCTCTTTCTCTCTTCCTATGTCTCTCTGTCTCTGTCTCCCTCCCTACTTTTTTCTTCACTGTTAAATGCATGGTTTTTTCCTTCCTACTTTCCTCCTCACAGTCATATGTCTCCCCATGTACTTTCAGTTACTGATTGTGTTCTCTCTTTATGAGAATTTCCCTCTTTCCCCTCTGATCCCTCTTTGTGACCTTTCCCTTTCTTATGTTTTTACCCTCTCTTTCTGGTTGATTCCCTCTCCTCTCTTATGTGTCCATCTCCTCTCTGTAACTCTCCTTTACCCAGACCTCCCTCACCTGATTACGTTACCTTTCCTGTTTTTGTTTCCATGTCTCCTGTATTTCTCCCATTTTCATGTGCCTATCTCTTCTTTAACTCCCTTTCTTTTCAAGAAGCTTCCTCATATCTCTCTGAGCTTCTTTGCTCTTTTTGCCACACCTCCCATCTCCCTGTCTTTCTCACTTTCTTTCGTGTTTCTTATTGTCGACTATTCTCTCTCTTTGTATGCTTCACATGTTTCTGTGGTGCTCTTTTCTCTCTGTATTCAACCCCTTTCACATTGTATCTAACTCTGTCTCTCTGCCTCCTCCCTATGTTTCTTCTCTATCTCTGTCTTTAACTGCCCTATGTACCCTCTCGACTCGCTGCTAGAGATATAGCCTCTCCTAATTGTCTTTCCTCACCATGGCTATGTATCTATCTCCACTTTGTGTGTGTCCTTTCACTCTCTGAAATGCCCTGTTTCTCCTTAGATTTCTCACTTCCCTTTAAGTTATTCTTTTGCTATGTTCCCTGAGCACACCTTCTGTTTGTATTCCTCCACTCCTCTGTGCATCTCTCCTATCTCTTTTTGCTCCCACATTCCCTCTCCTTAATCTACTTGTGCCTCCCTTGCTCTCTAAGTCTTACCTCTTATCTCGGTGTCACTGTCCTCCTTAGGTGACCCTCTGGCTGTCATTCTCCTCCTCAAGTGCCCACTGCAGTCTCTACTTACCTTTTCTCTCCCTCTGTATCCATTCTTCACAATGTATTCCCACTCTTCCGAAAGTGTCTTTGCATACCCCTCTTTTATTTCTCTGTGTTCCTCTCTTCCTTTGACCAAAGTCTGATCTCTTTCTGTCCCTCCTGCATATTTATCCTTTAATATCTCTAAGGTTATTCACCTCTTTGTGTGCCCATCTCTTCTCTGTGTATGTGTGTCTGTTGCCCTTCTTTATCTTGGTCTTTGTGTCTCTCAGTCCTTCCCCTCACTTTCCTCTCTTCCACTTTCTCTTTGACGCATTATCTCGCCGTGTTTCCCCCCTACCCCCTTCTCTATGTGCCAACTCTTCTCTTTCAACGTGCTTCAATTGTTTCCACGACCCTCTTGCCTCCTAATGTGGCCATCCTGTCCCTGTACTTGCCTTCTCTGTGTGCTCCCTCTTTTCTCTCTACCTTCCTCTCCTCTCAAAGAATCCCCTTAACTTTTTGTGTGTGTCTCCCCTTATGATGTGATTTTCTTTTATTTGTCACCATTATCAGTGTCCCTCCTTTCTCTGTATACCCCTTCTTCTTTCTCAGTGTGTTACAACTGTCTTTATGGCCCTTTCTTTTATCTAAGCGTCCATCTTCTATCTACCTTTCTGTCTCTCTTCTCTTCACTTTCCCTGTCTCTTACCTTTGTTTGTTCCAGTTATTCTTGTTCATGTGTGTAGTTGGATCACCATCTAGTGTACAGAGAGGATCGTGATAGCTATTGGTAAGTGACATCCTCTTCCTACTTTTGTCTGAGCCAGCAGTACTCAAAGCAGGAAGACTGAGGGCAGGACACTGACAAGAATCACTCAGCGTGACAGTGGCATTCCTGGAAGGGGATCTCCACTGTTGGAAAGGAGTTTTACTGCTTGTGCCTCTATGCCTGAAACTACAGCCTCTCTTCTTCTCCACAGGACGAGGTGATGGTACCCATGGGCAACTCTCAAGCTCAGGTGTGGGAAGTAGAGTTACTTTACGTTGCACTGTGCACAGGAATTTTGTTGAATGGAAATGCTCTGGACTGAGAGTTAAGAAGACTCAAGTTGAAATCCTATCACTGACACTTATTACCAGTGTACTAAGAAATATACATCCTTACCCGTCCTTGGACCTCTGGCTACTCTTTGATTCAACGGGGAAGTTAGATTCGATGGCCTCAGTGATCCCTTCTGCTCCTACCTCTACGATCCTTTGAGACTGTCTGAGTCAGAGTTTCCTCATCTGCCAAATGAAGTGTTTACATTTTTTCCCAGCATTACAAAACTGAATGAATACTGACAGCAATCCAATCCAAACCAGCTATTCTATGTTCTAAGGATGCACCCTGCACTGACCTCCCAGTTTTACTTTTCGAATAACTTTAAAAGAAAAACCTTCTGAGAAGTTAGAGAATGGTAAGTTCCTAGTAAAAAGAATTTTGAGATTGAAGCGATTCCTAGCACACAAAATGTGTGTGATGGGAAGTAAATTTCATGGGAGAAAATGTTGTTGGCGGCACTTCAAACAAGATCTTCAGGTGAAGAAATGTTATTTTGTCTAGAAATGGGCTAGAACTGAGAGAGACAACCTTAGACCTGGGAGGCTATTTAGGATACAGAAAACACAGTTTCTATTTCAAACTCTGGAAACTTAGAACCTTATCTTGTTAAACATATACTACTTCGTTGTTATCAGTATTAGCAATTAATTCGTCTTTCCCAGAAGAGTTAGGTGCTTCTGCAGTGGACAAAATGCTGGGACTGGAGTCAGAAAGACTTCACTTTCTGAGTTCCAATCTACGCTCAGACACTTACTAGCTGTGCGACCCTGGCCAAGTCACTAAACCTTGCTTGTTTCATTTTCTCATCTATAGAAAGACCTGGAGAAGTAAATAGCAAACCACTCCAGTATTTTGCAAGGAAAACCCAAAATGGGGTCCAGAAGAATAAGATATGACTGAAATGTATGAAGAGCAAGATTCACCCAAGAAAGGAAGCGCTCGGCTTGGAAGCTTACCCCAATGAGAGCGTTCACTCTAACACAAGTGAGCCCTCAAACTAGTCTCAACTGGAAAATTGGCTAAGGAAGATATAGCATCAAATTGCATTTCTTGTTGGTTTGTTGCTGGTGTTGTTGTTAACCTAGAGAAGTCTTAATATTTTCACCTTCGCTCATTTCCTGAGTGGTTTAGCACCTGAGTTTTCCTTCAGAGAATCGCCAACAGGATAACAGAAACTATATTAAATGTCGCATCTCACGCTAAAAGCATACTTTTATTTTTCTGTAAGTTAACTTTTTCCAAGACTTTGGCCCATTTGCCACATAAAGAAAACTTTCCCAGCTACAATAAAATGTATGTGTAAGCTCCCCTTAACCTCTGAACACCTGTGTTCTAAGTCCCTATTCTGATATTCTTTGATATTAAGACCACTTCTTCTTGTGGTATTGTTTTCTAAAAGTTCTCCTAGCCACGATATCTCTTGCTGCAGTCACCTTACTAGCTATAGCACAGTCTTTCTTCTCTGTGATGACTCTCACAACAGCTTTCTGTGTTTCAAGTTTTCATTGACTGGGCCAATTTGTCATTTTGCCTCTTTGTCTCAAGTTCTGACCTCCTGGCACTTTTTGTATTCTATTTAACTTCTTCACTCTCCTTTTCTAGGTACAAGAACCCTGTCCAGTTCCGGTATTCTTGATAGTTGATTTCCTCCAAGCTCCAATTTTCTATATGCTAAATAGCCTCCCAGGTCTAAGGTTGTTTCTCTCAGTTCTAGCCCATTTCTAGACGAAATAGCATTTTTTCACCTGAAAATCTTGTTTGAAGTGCCTTCAACATTTTCTTCCATGAAAATTACTTTCCATCAGACGTATTTTGTGTATTAGGAATCTCTTCAATCTCAAAGTTCTTTTTACTAGAACTTACCATTCTCTAACTTCTCAGAAGGTTTTCCTTTCAAAGTTATTTTCCCTTATTACTCTCCATGTGGCATCATATATAAAAGTACAAATGCTATTCTTTTAAAATTCTTCCTACATCAAATATTTGAATATTAATACATTGTTGGTGGAGTTGTGAACTGAGCCAAGCATTCTGGAGAGTCATTTGGAATTACACGCAAAGAGCTATAAAACTGTGCATACATAATATTTGACCCTGCAATAGCACTTCTAGGTGTGTATCTCAATGAGACCATAAAATCAGCAAAAAGAACCCTTATGTATAAAAGTATTTCTAACCTATATTTCTGGGGTTTCAAAGAATTCAAAATTGAGAGAATGACCAGCAATTGGGGAATGTCTGAAACAGTTTTGTTATATGAATGTAATGCAACTTTATTATGCTTTAAGAAGTGATAAACAGGTAGGATTCAGAAAAACCTGGAAAGACTGAAATGAACTGATGTTGAGCAAAATGATCAGAACTAGGAGCATATTGTACCTAGTAACAGCCAAATTGTCCAATGACTGTCTTTTATAGACTTAGTTCTTCTCAGCAATGGAAGCATCTACAACTCCTCTAAAAGACTCACGATAGAAAATGCTATCCACATCTGGAGAAAGAACTTTGAAGTCTGAGTGCAGATGGAACCATACTACTTTCTCTGCTTTTCTTTTATTGTTTTGTTTAGTTTCTTCTTTTTCGTGGTTCCTACCACGAGTTCTAATTCTTCTTTATATCAGAACTATTGTAAAAATCTAAATGTGTTCGTCCTTCCTTTTCAAAAAGACCATGACATCAGAGAAATGATGGTATGTCTTGCACTGTACTTTAATTTTGAGTGAGGGAGGACTGTGAAAGGTTACAGCCTCACTTTTCCCTCCTGAACCATCTGCATCCAGTGACCAGATGTCCATCAGGATGACTGAAGAAGGTCCAGTATGCAATGAGAGACCTTAATCTATTCGTGTACTCTCTTAGAGTAAGGTAATGACCATTCAGTGGATAAGCTTCATTAAGAAGTAATCAGAGAATGTCCCCTTTGATGAGCAAGAAAAAAAAATAAGTCAATCAACGGGTAAGGGAAAGAGCAACAGTTACTACTGATAATGACTCTGAAGCCAAGAGGATTCTGAAAAAGCCATTAAGTGGAGTTTGGCAGGGACCTATTGCTGTGCAATGTACGCACTTCAGAATGCGCTGGGTTTAAGGTTTTGGGAAAGAAGGAAAGAAAGAACAAAAGCAAGAAAGAAAGGAAGAAAGGAAGGAAGGAAGGAAGAAAAAAGAAAGGAATATGGCCTGTTAACCCCAACTTAACTGTGCGTCTTCTAGTGAACAAAATTTACCTTCCTTGGAGAGGATAAGGAAGGACTGGACAGAAGGGAGCGGTGAGCTGAGTTACCCAAGTAGCTGGGTCCCCATTCAGGCAGCTCAGTCCACTCAGAGCTCTGTGTTCAATATGTTTAGTACGAATATATAAGTAGAACCTGTATGGGATTGCATGCCATCTTGGACAAAGAGGAAGACGGGGAAGGGGAGAAAATTTGATACTCAAAACCTTATAAAAATGAATGTTGAAAACTAAAACTAAATTAATTTTTTGAAAAATGTGGCCATATCTCACTTTATTAAAAAAATTACCTACTGAGAGAAATAATTTTCTATTATAACAATAACTAGTTATTAAGGTAGAGTTGATATTTTTTCTTTCTAATCACTCATTCAGCAACCAGTCTCTGGAGATCATTCAGCCAGTCTATGAGTGATAAGGCTCATAGATGAGTTTTGTATAATACTTGGGTTATATATTCTTGATCTCAGTTGGAATCTCACCCAACCTGAAGACCTAACTTCTGTTTAGGGTGTAAAGAGAATCTAATCCAGGTGCATGCAATCCTCCAGCCATCATGTGGTCACCCCTCAATCCTCCTTTCACGTGCCCTTGCAATCTTCCATTACAATCAAGGGGAACTCTGCTAATGAAGGAGAAAATCAACCAGAGTGGTCTAGGTAAAGATAGAGGCTTTCTCTGAATTGCTGGAAGTGAATGTTCGTCCTCCATTGCCAGTGAATATCATGCCATCAGAAAAATGATCACATGACTTGCATTTGACTTTGTTTTGAGTGAGAGAGGGGTGTACAAGTCACCATCCTCACTTCTTCACCAGAGTCATCTGAACGCATTGACCACATATCCATAAGGATGACCAGAGGTGACCCAGGATGAGGCAATTGGGGTGAGGTGACTTGCCCAAGGTCACACAGCTAGTAAGTGTCAAGTGTCTGAGATGAGATTTGAACTCAGGTCCTCCTGACACCTGCACTAGTATTCTATCCACTACATCACCTAGCTGCCCCTGGAGGTGACTGAGGCTCATGATCAAGTCACATTCTCAGCAGAAGGTGCTAAAAACTTTGAGCCTACCTCCTCATTTATGTTTCCACACCCCCTGATTAATTGTACACCAATCAGGGTTGATTTCCACCTGTCAAGGCCACACCTTTTTCCTCAGGTATTTAAGCATTCAATAATCTCCATGGTTTGGTCTTTGGTCACTGAGAGAAACCACTAACCAGTTTAGGTATTCTTGATACATAATTTCCTTCCAGCTCCAACTTTATGTGTCCCGTGTTTATGAAGGAAAGGATGCTATGGAAAGGGACCAGAATTATGCAATATGTTTTAGGAGTCATTAGCAAGACCATTTTACAGGCTACGTTGGAGATTATATGTAAACATCTCTGGACATTTCAGAATTGCTTCTACTGTGGGAGGAAAGATCGCATTACTCAAGATCATTTTAAGAGAAAAAGGTGTCCTAGAAATCAGAAGGGGATTGGTCCCTAAGGAACAATAATACAGAAGGATTGAGAAGTAAGGCTCTCAAGGAGAATTTTAACTTGAATAACTTCTCTTTTTATTGTTTATTACCGAAGGTGTTGTGTTTATTGTGGTTGTTGTTGTGTTTGTCCTTCATTCTCAAAGAGGACCATGATATCAAGACGAGTACATGACTTGCAGCTGACTTTGATTTGAGGAAAGGCAGGCTTTGCAAGGTCACCAAGCTCACTTTCTTCTACTGAGTCATCTGTATCCAGTGGTCTGAAGCCACTGGGAGATGATGAGAGGATGCAATGTGAGACCTTGGCCCTTTCAGGCTATGGTCTTATAGCATTGCCACTTTGAGTGAGATACATCTATTCAATGAATAGCTTTCTTTAAGTAGTTGCACAAGGGATGGCCCCTTTAATAAAAAAATAAAATAAAATAAAATAAACATGGGAGGAGAAGACCTTCAGGATTCCTGGGTAAACCAGGAACAATTACTACTTAGTATTTAAATCTACTCTCTGACAGGTTGGCGAGGACTTGTTTTCCAGTCCATGAACTCCTAAGTGATTGGTTTTGAGACTTGATCTTTGAGCAAGTGATGTAACCAGTAAACGCAGAGGAAAAAAGGCAAGTTTTGGGGATGGAACACAGGAGGAGAGGGGGAGGAGAAGGAAAAAGAGGGGGAAGACTAACTACATAAGCAGACATTTAACAAGAGCTAACTGACTCACTGAAGCTGAATGTGGAAATAAATTTCGTCGTAACACGGAGAACCACCAACCACTGAGTAAATTTACTTCCTACTTCCTTCTTATTCCTGAAATCCACTAGTGAACTATTAGGACAAGATCTTTGAGCCGGATTTTAGAATTCCCTACTCCCTGATAGTGTTCTATCCTGGTAACAATTAATATCATTTTTGAGTTTTAATAAGGGAAAAAACCTGAAGTAATCAAACAGAGTGCTTTGTTTGGCTCTAAAAATAGCCTTTCCTGTGTCAGCAACTTGAAATACCTGTTTACGACAGGATGCCTACAATCGGATTGGTAGAATTTTTTCTTATATACCAAGAGAGATGAGAACAGACATCCTAGGATCTTAATTTCCAACTGACTCTGTCTTGAAAATTGTCTTGTCTCAATGAATTGACAACTTATACAACTAAGACACTTATGTTGCCATGACTTGGATTGGAATTGATGGACGAGGAAGGAACAACTCCCCAAATCGCCAATGAAAGAGACTTATATACTTCAGGATTCATTTTTTTTTCTGAATTCTTAAACCTTGACAGAGTCGTGTAAGTCCTCCTATTCCTAACTTCCAAAGCACTCCCAATAGGTCAGTTGAAATCTGAAAATTTCCTTTAAGCTAACTTTGGGGCGAGAACCAATTCGGGTTAAATCACTTTGTGGTACCTGGGTCTCCTTTGATGATCGATCTGAAGAAAATCCGTACCAGCGTTGCTAGTACTAGTGTCAGTTAATTAAAAATTGCATGAATTATGTTGGCCACGATCAGACTTTTTTGGATCTATCAAAGTTACTTCATTTTCAAAAGAAATGAACTTTAAAGGTCAAAAAACTTCTTGCCACCAGTGGGAATGTTTTCATCCTGAGTTTGCTGACATGGCTGAGGAAAAACAAAAGACAGAAGCCTCTTCTCTTAAGGCTCCCAAAGCTGCTTCAGCACCAGCCAAGTCCTGGATAGCTCCCCCTACCGAAAGGACCCCAGCCTGCCTTTCCCTTTCACTCCTTTTACTCTATTCCTCACCTCCTTCTTACCTTCCTCTTCCCTTCAAAGCTTTGATCGGGAGAGGATGACTGCATCTAGCGGCTATTTCCTCCCTCCCTGACTTGTCTTACCTGCTCTAGCTCTGAGGAGGATAACTTTGTTCAGTTTCAGTTGCCTCCTCTTCCTGCTCCCTTCCAGCTTTCCCTTAAGGGCTCTGGTCTTGAGGAGGATAGTTACAATCTACCTACAGAATAGAGGCCTGAACCTATTTCCATGGGGCCCATGCTTCTAGTAGTTAGTCAGAAACATTGGGGGTGTCAGGACTTTCCACCTCCAACAACTCATAGAGGTGTTCCCAGCAAAGGGTGCAGGATCCACCCTTGTTCTATCAGGTCTTGAATCCTTGCAATCCCCTTTCCTTGGAATAAGAATAGCTAATTACTGATGGCTATTTCTAACCAGCTTCTGATTCCCTCTCTCTCTGTTGTTAACTGTGAGCTCTATATTTGTCCTGTCATTAGTTGTCAAGTTGTCTGTCAGTGTATGTCTCTGTCCATATCATGTGGGTTATGAATAAGTCTGTTATCTTGTATAATTGAAAATGTAAGAAGTCAGAGATTTCTAAGGGCTTCAGCTAGGGAAACCAACAAAACTTTAAGACTTTTTCTTGTTGTTCTGCTCTGGCCAACCTGGAATTACAATGGAAAGTTACATATAGCTAAAAATCATCTCAGAAGAATTTGTAGGTTTTGAGATGAATCATTCAAAAGTTTGGAAACTGATCATTTGGAATTATTGGAAGAGGACTCCAGGAGCTCACCTTGCTAAAATACTCCCTCCCAATCCTGAACACTTAGCATTCTCCACTTCCTCCTAGAGTTGAGAGTTTCTCAGAATGGGGATTTCAAACAACTACAAGGGTTCATGTTAACACCTCTCATTCCAGATTAAGTTATAGAGAAGAGAATGAAAGAGAAGTGTTGGGAAAGTAATTTACAGACTAGCAGTGATTCTAACAGTCCTGTGTCCTTGGGCAGCTTGTAGCCCACCCTTCCAGGGAAAGGTTGGAAACGTCACCTAGGTCCTATACATTGTGCCAATGCTGTTCCCATAGCTGAAACCACCCCAGGCTCAGTAAATTCTGCACCTTTGAGGCAAGGGATAGGTGGCTGGATCAGGTCTGTGGAGAATATTCGCTAAGCTCTGACTTCAAGATTTATCACCACTGGGATACCAGCCTTTCTGCTCTTGATAAACTTTTCAAAGGGACCTAAACAAAGATGATGTCAGACTTTGATGGTTTTCCCAAGAATCTGGATCAGACCTGCACGAAAAACAGCTCCTTCCCTATCTGAGCCGCTTGCATACACAGCAGTTGTTGCTTAGAGGTTTTCCATACCTTTCTTGGTTTATAGGCCAAACCTTCAGCTTTTCTTTGACCAAAAGGAGGAAATTATGACACAATATCATTTTTCACATGTAATAAGGTCTGGAGCTTGAACTAATCAATCAGACTGCTTTGTTTTACTCTAAAAATTCCCTTTTCTGTGTCACCAACATCAACGACCTATTTATGACAGGATGTCTACAACTAGAATGATAGGATTTTTCTTTTCTTTATATGCAGAGACAGAGGAAAGCAGACATCCCAGGATCTTACTTTCTAACTTACTCTACCTTCTTAATTGTCTTGTCTCAGAAAATTTACAGCTTGTACAACTAATAAAATTCCTTTCTCATGGTAAAGTATATTTAAGCCTGGTCATTCTTTCATCAGGCAGAGGTTTTCCTTCTGACTCCAGGGCCATGTAACCACTAACTTTAAGGAAATAAATAATATGCATTTTTAACCAAACTTTCAAGTCTGCAGTCCCTACAAATTGCCCACCTCAATCACGGCAATGAATTTAAAACTGCAAACCTAAGTTTTTGTCTTTATTGTTTTAGGGTTACTTTTTATTGCAGATTAACAACACACATTTCTTTAGTCAATTTAAGCTTTATGAAGAACTTTCCTCAAAGACCATGTGTGGGGCTGCCTTTCCACCCTTCTTGCTTTTCCTCACAGACAAAATTCCTTTCCACACCTCTATGACTTTGTAACGCATCCTGGAATGCAGTCTCCCCACCAACAATTCACAGAATCCCTCACTCCTTTCAAGACTCAGTTCAAACACTGCCTTCTACATGAAACCATTCCTGCTCCCCCAGGTTACTAGTGCCATTCCAAACCTCAAATTGACGGGGTATGTATATTACACATTCATATTTTCTTCCCCATTAGAAAATAATCTCCTTGACAGTATATATTGTCTACCTATCCAGTGCCTAGTACAATGTCTAGAATATTGTATGTGCTCAATTGTAGGTGTGTGAAGAAATCGGTTGCCTTAGACAGCCAGTGTTTGGAGGTCAAGATCCACATCTCACTTCCCACGTACAAAACCCATTCCCTCTGTGTAACTTTTCTCTTCTTTAAAGAGAGAGTATTATACTGCGTGACGTCTCAGGTCCTTCCAACTCTAACTTCTTGGTGCTAGGATTCCTACAGAGCAAATGCCCAACCGTAAGCTTATGACAGTTCAGTATACTGTCAGCCTGGGAACAGAGCATACAGCGGAGGCTAGTATATAGAGATTACAAGAGAATGAAAGGAAGCTTGCAGTTAGGTTTGAGGGTGAGGAAGGACCAAGAATTTCTTCAGTAAACAGTAGAAAAAGGAGGGGAAAAGAGGAGAAAGAGAGAGGAGAGGAAAGAATAAAAAGGAGAAGAGGAGAGAAAAGAAGAAGTGAAAGAGTAGAGAGAGGAGTGCGGTAAACATTTCTGCACTGCTTATTAGACCTGAGTTCGAATCTTGGCTCTGAAATGGAAATAAGCTGTGTGAACCTGGGAAGTCTCTGACAACCTCTTTCTCCATAAAAAATGTGGGGATCATAGGGAATAATCGTGACAATAAACAGCAGACATCATTGACATAGTGCTTTAAGGTTTCCAAAGCTCTTTACAAATATCATCCCATGTCATCTTTATAACAACCTTGGGAAGTAGATGCTTCGACTACCCTCATTTTACAGACAAGGAGCGGGGTGGAGGGCATAGACTCTCTCTTTTAATAATATTGCATCCTTTTATGGCATGGCCACTAGAGCCCAGGGCTCAGTTCCCCACAAACCCTTCGGGCACTCTGAGTGTGGCGATCGGGACGGGAGGGGCTGCAACAGAGGGTGCTCAGGAGTACGAAGGCATAGTTCTTTCATGGAGACAGCTGCTTCCCCACCGCCACCTTCTCTCCAAGGCCTCCAGGGCTGTAAGCATGGCCAATTGCTCCCCTGCCGCACAGAGTGGGTCCTGCCAGTGAAAAGTGGGAAGAGTTAGCTAGGGTGAGGTGGAGACAAGACTGGGGGCAGGGTAAGGCAGATGCTGACAAAGGACCACCTGACCAGGAGCCCCGTCCTAGACCCAAAAGGACCGGCTCATCTCCTCAGTCCCTACTTATGGTAAGGTCAGTCACTAGAGGAAGAGTTCA
Organism: Potorous gilbertii; assembly: GCA_028658325.1. NCBI lineage: Eukaryota > Metazoa > Chordata > Mammalia > Diprotodontia > Potoroidae > Potorous > Potorous gilbertii. Next base: position 47,826,336 of record CM053775.1, read on the forward strand.
CAAGACTAGTTGGCCACCACTGGGAAGCATGAGAGAGGGACAGGGAGCCCAGAGAAATCTCAAATCTCCAAGTCCGGTGTTTCAGGGGAAGGTTCTGATGTAGTTTGGTGGTCTTTTGCCTTTTCTGAATTTGTTCCTGAAGGGCAGTTCAACGAAGAAGGCTGACACTATGGACATGGGGGGAATGAAGCAAGGGTTATGCTTAGCTCCTTCACCACCATGTCTGAGCGGAGGGGGTTGAGTCTCAGTAAACACAAGTGTAAGTGGGAGGTGCCCAGAAAAGGGCAGAGGAAGGTGGGAATCTGCTTCCTCAATGACACAGATCTGGGGAAACAGGAATCAGCCTACTCAGATTCCAACAGATCTTTGAGGGTTTCAGCCCAGACTCCCCCTCTCTTCCTTCTCCAGGAAAGTCACCTTGACTTGGAAGCAGGAAGCTTAGAGGCTGGAGTCCAGAACTCAGGAGGGAATGGGAGGAATGGGACTGGTAAATTGGTGGCCTAAGGCCCTCGGCTCCTCTTTGGAAAAGGCTGGTGGCTCACGAGCCAGTGAAGCAGCAGAAAGTGGATGGAACAAAGCCCTCCAGGCCTGGCAGATGTTTTCCTTGGGGTTCCAGTGTCAGCCGGACAAACAGGCAGTCGGGGGGATGAGGAGGAGAGGAAGAGTCAACTCCTAATGTCAGTGTGGTAAAGGGTTATAGGGTTGTGGGGAGAGGTACTTCACAAGGAGATCTTAATGAGAAAAACTTCCAGGGATTGGGATGGCCCATGTGTAACAGCTTGTCAAAGGGTGAAGAGCTCTGCTGGAAGGGGCCACACACTGCAATCAGGCGGAAGTCTTTGGAGAACTCATTAGAGGTAACCTTCATGTCAATGCCTCCATGGAATCTCTGAGATAGAGCAGAAAAGGAGTGTGTCTCATTAGCTGGGCTGAGGTCTGAGTGGATTGAGATGGCATTCTCCCGTTCTACGTAAGGGTGCAGTCCTCACACCGGAACAAGGGATGATGGGGGAAGTTGTTAAATCTCATCAGCTGGATCATGGAGTCCGTATCATGCAACAGCGACTGATTCCGTTCAAAGATACGGGCTGAAGTGCTGTTCTTGTGTGAGAACCAGTCTCCAAACTGCTTCCCCAGGTCAGGCTTTCCACTGCCATTGAACACTGACTCAAAATACAGTAAGTTGTAGCTGGCCCAATAACCCTTCTCATACAGATCCTGAGTCTTTTCAGACATCACCAACAGACACGGAATCTGCTCAGGAATAGTGAGCAAGCCATTCATGGGCTGAAAGTTTCCGAAATCTAAACGACTGTAATCTACAATCATGTATGTGCCACTGTTGAATTTCTTAAATATGGTAGACCACATGGAACCATCCTGGGCCAGTCGTTTGGAAACAATATTATGTAGCCACTAGGGAACGCTGTTCTGAGGCTTAACTTACTTCCACAGCTCCAAGTTGCTGTTACAAATGGTCATCTCTATGATCACCAACCCACTGCCCAAGATATAGACGTCATTACAGGAGAAGTTGGTCCCAGGATAGGAGGAGAAAAGCTGCTTGTTCTCAGGGATCAGTGTTCTCAATTTCAGACCTTTGCGCAGAGTCTGTAAATGGAAGTCGTATTTCCTGACGATGCGAAGCATATGCTCATAGGAATTCCAAATCTCACAGAATACCAGGAGCTCACTGTTGTTGGGCAGTAGCTTGATGGGGCTGAATAGTATCCTGAGCTCATGACGCGCCTCTCCTCCGTCTTGTTCAGGGGCAGGTCAATGCCCTCCAAATCTCCCGACAGTTGGAACAAGAGGAAGCCAAAGGGAGTGATAGTGAAATTTTTAGATGGGAAAGTTATGCATCCCTGATACCTGTTCTCTAGGCCCTTGAACTGCAGGAGAGCAAGCTCCACCTGGTGCCACTACTCGACATCTTTGCTAGACGCAATCTGCTTCTGCATCCAAGTCAGGTTCAGCTCTGTGTACTTCTTATTTGTTAGTGTCATACTTGAAGGGACTACAACAATCCACCACCGTGTTCATCCACTGCATGTAGATGAGCTCAGCGGACACAGATAACTCACCTACCCTAGCTGCATAGGCCTGCAGGGTATCACTGAATTTCTCTTTGGTAACCAAATAGAAGAAGCCAAATCCACCTGTTCTCGTTGATGGTGTTGGTGAGGTTGGCCCAGGCGATGGCCCTGACAACGGCCCCAGCCTCCCAGCCCTCCACCACGTTGAGCTGACCTATGGCCGAATACATCACCACTGAACTGATCATGGAGGATGGCGGTGGCAACCAGGGCTGAGGCAGGCCCAGCACCATCCCCAGCCTCAGCGCCAGTCCCAGGGCCAGACAGCCACCCTGATACGAGTTTTTGCCTTCCTAAGACACACTTTGATGAAGGTTTTTTTTTTTTTCCTAGAGTGCCCTTCAAAGCAATCACCTTAGAATTTCAGCAATTTATGTTTAAAATGGATATTATCATTATAAAGTCTGTTTGCATAAGTCATGTCGGTAAAAATTGTGAGAGAAAAAAATAGGTCTCCTTCCTTAGGAATTTTTAACTATTAACTCTCTCCAGTCTGAAAAATGAAGCATAATCAGAAAAGAGATGAGAGTAGGTACGATTAATTTGTAAATTACTTTGAGTTGTTCCCTACAGTAGCATAACAGATCATCTGTTAACAGAGTTGGGAGAATCTAGAACTTATTTCCTTAGCTTCAACAAGCCTCTTTAAAAGTTTTTGTGGTTATTAAAAACATCTTAATGGATTTTTTAAAAAAAATGTGTTTTTCCGACTGACTTCTTCTGCAGCTTGTACTACTCAGTACATATTCTATCTTTGAAGAGCGAATGTGAGTGGTCAGGAGCTCTTTGGTCTAGGACACCATAACAGAATTGCAGCTAATCACAGAAAGGGTTATAATTGTGATAGGCAAAATAAAGGAGAAAAATCACTTGAGTTGAAATGAACTGTATAGATTGAGAGGGCTTAACAACAGTATGAGCAGTCTGGAAAATGGTTGAAATGTAAAAGAAAGATGTGTCGTAGGAGTAATGCATTTGAAAGCATCTGAAAAGAGAAAAAAAGTCTTGAGGGAAAATATGAAAGATAGATAAGAAGGTTTAGGGACAAATAGGGGACTTATCCTCTACCCAGCAGGTGGGCAACTGCTCCAAGGCCCGCCTGTTCCTGGACAGTTGATCTCGGTGCCCATGCCCAGGTTTCAGATCGTTTAAGCAAGTTGAGGAGGTGTGAGCAAATTTGACTTTGTTTAAGTAGAAAGATTGAGATTGAAAATTTTGTGGTTTGATTTCAAAGGCAATAGAGGTTTAAGAGAAATTTGATGAACAAGCTGTTCTTGAGTATGATAATTGGAACAAATTATTGTCACTTAAAATATTTTGCAGTAGATTAGCTGGAAATAATAAAATGCACAATATGAAATGCCGGGAATAAATAGCCTTTAAGGAAAACATAATACTAAATAACAGAAATTATAAATTGAGGTTCTAAATGGAAGCATTTGGAAAAGAGGTGCCCATGTAATTGGAGTAATTATGGTCACATTTTAAGTGGAATTCATTATTGTCACTATTAGCATTATTCTAAATCAGGAATCTTGTTAGTTGGGTGATTTAAAGTCAAGTTACCCATTATGGGTTGTGTAACACATATAATGAAAAGTACCTAACATTAATTTGATAATTCATTATTGTGGGAAGCCAAAAGCTATCTGGACTACCCATTGTAGCAAACATCCGGCCTTGCAGCATGCCACCCCGGATCTGGAACATTCCTTGGTTATCTTAATCTTTACTGCCCCTCCTTGCTTCTGCCCTCTGGAAACCCCCTACTTCCTCTAGTCCGACTATAATTACTGCTACTCCGCCCTTCAATAAACGAGACTTGATCAGAAAGCCTGTCTTGTCTCCATTCTCCGCGTCTCCTGTCCCCTGCCCCCTCTTTTTGTTCTTCAGGTCCTCGTTCTTGTCCCACGAGCCAGGACAATTGGCGCCCAAACGTGGGGCCCGAAGGACTTTTCAGGAGCGGGTCGGTTCTTGTCAGATTGTACCTCTGTGATATTGCTGCAGCTGAAGGAGTGCTTGACGGTGGTCGCCGCGGGAGTGCCTGCCCCGAGGAATTGAGACCTGAGGTCAGTGAGGTGTCTGTACAATAGGACAGGACATTAGTGTTCATGTAAAGTTTGTTAAGGGTCTCAAAGACTCATTACGGGTGCGGGGAGTAAAGGTTAAGAAAAAAGATTTAATTCATTTTTTTATTTTTTTAAAGGACGTCTGTCCTTGGTTCGCCCAAGAGGGGACGATTGGTGAAAAACGATGGAAAAGAGTTGGAGACTGTCTTAATGACCGTTATAGGATCTTTGGCCCCGAAAAAATCCCGATTACCGCTTTTAATTATTGGAATTGTGTTAACGACTTGCTGTGTGTGCACGGCCATGATAAAGATGTTTCTAGATTTATTAAGGAGGGATCATCCATTTTAAAGGGTAATCATGGACGGTGCAGGGACCCCTCGGAGTCCTCCGGGGATCCAAGTGACTGTGAAGGGTCAAGATGTTGTGACAAGAAAGATGATGATTCTGTGTCCATTACTATGCCTTTGGAAAAGGACTCTAGCTCTTCTGCTCTCTCTAAGTGTGCCACACTTGCTGATACCTCAGTGCCGCATAGGAAGCTTTATCCCTGTCTTACTGACCTCCCTCTGGGGGATGAGTCCCTTGACCCTGCTAGCGCTGCCAATTTTGAAGATGAGGCTGCACATTATAATGATGATCCCTCCCTTTTTCCTGTTGTCTCTTCTTCTTCCTCTTCTGCTCCCCCTGTACCTAGAGCCACCCCCTCCTTATTGCTCCATGCCGTCCTTCCTTCCTCCATCAGTGGCTCTCGCTAACGCCTTTCCGCCTTCTCCTCCTGTTCCTGCTCCCCTTACTAGGCCCCATACTAGGTTTCCTACTCCTTTTGTCTTTTGGCCCCTGGTTATTTCGAAAAACTACGGCCTTTATCAAAACCCAGATAGATGGTATATTGGCAAAACCCATTCAGGTACACTATCATCGCCTTGAGACCGGTGATCCTGATTTATATGTACAGGTGCATCCTCTCCCTGAGGACCTGGATAGCCAATGACGGGTAAGATCCTTCAAGGTTAGGTCAACCTAAGCCAGGGATATGAGGTGATTTCTATCCCCATGACGGGTAAGGCCTTTCCCCATAAGGACAATCTACGACAGGCACAATCTGGGGATTATACTTTTCTTTATATAAAATAAAAGGGTGACCTGTGGGAAGCCAAAAGCTATCTGGACTACCCCATTGCAGCAAACATCCGGCCTTGCAGCATGCCACCCCGGATCTGGAACATTCCTCGGTTATCTTAATCTTTACTGCCCCTCCTTGCTTCTGCCCTCTGGAAACCCCTTACTTCCTCTAGTCCGACTATAATTACTGCTACTCCGCCCTTCAATAAACGAAACTTGATCAGAAAGCCTGTCTTGTCTCCATTCTCCGCGTCTCCTGTCCCCTGCCCCCTCTTTTGGTTCTCCAGGTCCCCGTTCTTGTCCCGCGGGCCGAGACAATTATGTTAGAAATATTTTTAGAAAAGGTTGTGGATGCAAATGTGGTATGAAAATTTTTTTTAGAACTATAGAACGTAGTAATAAGTTATCCGAGAATTTGGCATAGAAAGAAACCTTTAAAAATGTCCTCATCTGTCAACATCAGTCTTAAAATCTTAACCAGCCTACTCACAGTTTAAAGTAATCTTGAGTGCTCGCTTTTGTAGGATATTTGCAACTGAGTAGGGTGCCAATATTTTAAGACTTCAACCTCACCCCATGCTCCGGTTAAAGTACACTGATTGGATTTTAGTTAAGACCTAGACATTTCTGAGGAAAAGATTTTTATTCTTTAAAAATACAAATCAAATATTGGTCTCCAGCCATTGGAACATACTGGCTTAAGAAAGCTCTTTTTTCAAGTTTAACTTTAGTTTCTTCTGAGTACAGTTAGACAAGGATCTGGTTGGTTGCGTTTACCTGTCTTTCAGAATGGTCTGCAGGCAGTTCATATTATAAGCATGACAGTACATAAATATAGTATGTGGTGAAAAATATTGATCATTTTGATCTGTGACTATTATACAAGACCTTAAATGATTCTTTCTATTGTTCAAATTAAGAATTGTTTAATTAATTCCTTCTGTGAGAATTCAAAGATTTTTGCCTGAGGAAACAGCAGGCTCTGCCAATATTAGATCACATTTCTTAGGTCTGTTTTTTGCCTTACACAAAAATCAGCCATCTAGAATCTTTTGGAATAAGAAATTCTAAAAGCAACAACATAAGACCTAGCCCAGAATATTTCAAACTAACCGAATGATAACAGGTATGAATTCAAACTGATATGTATCCCTTTCTTAACTCGGTCACATCAACTTAGTTAGAAAAATAGATAGTCTTGTAATTCAGTTGTTGTTAGGTCATAAATTCAGTGTTAAACGAAGGACAAACAGGTTTCACTTTATATAGATTATAATAATGAAAAAAATTTTCTTTGCTTTTAATCAGGACTTTTATCTACATTTTAATCAAATATCTTATTTGACAGGGCTATAAGTAAAAAAAAAAATGTTCATATACCAGATTGTGGAAGTTTCACTTATATTTTTTCAGAATGATTTTCTGTGTAAAGTAATTTCGAGATGCATTTAACTGACTTGAGGTACCTTGAGAAGAAATGGGTTTTATGTTTCAAATCTATGATGTTGTTTACGACACTGTGCACATATACTGATGGACATGAAATACTATTGCTACATTATGAGTTTAACTTTTACAAAAAAAGGAAAAAAAGGTTTCCAAATTGTTGTTTCCAAAGTACTTGTCTACAGTAAAAAAGGAAGCTTCACCTAAAATAATTTCACTATCACTTATGGAAATTGTAAGATTATTGATTAAATTATTAGGAGTTATTTTAAAGAGGCTGATCCAATTAGGTATATATTTAGCATCGTATTACTTAGAAAAGTAGGTCTCCTCACTGTAAACACTTTCTGATGAGAGAATGTGGTAATTAGGAATTAATTTTATCTGGTAATTTAGAATTTATTGATAAAATTAGGGTATTTAATGTCAACCTAGTTTCAACAAAGTACAAATTTTTAAAAAAATGCATTTTTGCTTTAGGGTGTGAATAAGACATATCAGTCAGTCTGGAGATTTACAATTACCATGTAAACTATCCTTGTGAACTTACAGCTATCACATATTACTTCATTAGATTCTAGTAACTGCTTTATTATATAAGGGTAAATTTTAACTTGCTTTTGAGAACGATAAATACTGGTGTAAAGGAACATAAAGTAAAAACCTGTGCGATTTTTTTTAGAAGGCATGATGCATTTTAAATTGTTAGCAATTTATAGCACCTTTTGTGCCTTACCGTACTGTGATTGGTGAGACTTTGCTGTTTGAGGTGAAACTTTTTAGGACTCTGAATATTCTTCTTGAGCTTCATTCATAAGTTTTTTGTGTCCTTGGGTCAACCGCAAATGAGCGAACTACACACACATACGCACACACACACACACACACGCGCGCGCAATGAAACAAAAACACAAATGCACCAGCAACTCAATAACAATGACATCTGAGATCTAAGGCCACTGGTCTTATCTGTCACTGGAAATAAGTTTAGGAGTGTTGTCTTGAGGAGGCTAAGGATAGACCATCTTAATTCATTTTCACACACTAGAAATGTGCTCACCTGGTTCCATACACTTGCCTGCTTATATAAGGCTACTGAGGCTTGGGACTAGGCATTTAGGACCAATACAGGCAAAATCTGTCAAATGGTGGCTTTTTGTAGTAAGGGGAGGGAGAGAGTGATGGAGACATCTCAGAATTTAAAATGTTACAAATAACAAATTTAATTTAACTTAAAAGATATGAAGGCCTTAATTTATGCCAAATATTGTATTAAGTGATAAGTCAAGAAGTTAGGTAGAAACAAATACATTTGAGGGGTTGGAAGAAGGAGGAACTTTACCTGGGAGAGAAGGACAGGCTTCAGCCTTGGATTCCTTGCCACTGCCTCTTCCTCTACTTTGGTTGTATGAGGGAAACATCTAGAACAGTAATATCAAGAAGATATTGGACATCATATCTTTCCACTGTGTCTGGGGATAGGGAGGAACTTAGGGAGGGAGAGAGACAGAGACAGAGAGACCGAGGGAGAGATCTCTGTTGATCTTGCTTGACCATACTTTAGTAAAGAAATAGATGCCACCCTTGCTATCAATGCAATGAGATACAACGTCCTACATCCTGCTTTATTTTTTGCTGCTTTTTCTTGAAATTAATCGGTCTGTCAGTTAGTCAACAAGCATTTATTAGCGTTAGAAATCAGTGGCGGATAACAGATCTACGGCAAGAACTAGTTTCTTGACTAGTAACTCTAAATAGATCTGAAAATGCCCTGATCATCGATTTTCTGAAATACAGAAATGTAGAAGAAGGGCCCTGTCTCAGAAACTTAAATCACCTATCAAGCTAACCTGACTGGCCCTGCAGAATAATCAATGGCGGTAAATGATGGAAAGAATTCAGAGCTAGTTGCCACATATCTGTGCCTGCAAAACTGAGTGTGAATCTCTGCAGGAAGGTGTGACTCTGGACAGCCGCCATGGATGAGACCTGATCCCTCAGCCCCTTCAGTGATGGAAGAACTTAATGTCCACCTAGGCTACAAACACCAACGTCTCCTATACATTGCTTTTCCACATTGCAGCACCACTAGAACATTGTCAAAGAATGGATATCTCTCCACCAAGGGCTTAGGGTGGTGGTGTTGGTGGATGGAGGTAGGCATTGATAATGAGATCCTGGGTGACTCCTCACTACAACACATGCTGATATGGTTTCCTAATAGCTTAGACCCATTTCTGAGCTTTTTGTCCCATTCTTTTCCTTATGCCTCTTCAAAGATAGCAGAAGATGGCAGTAGCAGTACTTTCGGTGTATTCTGTAGTAAGATCTCAGCAAATAATTGCCTGTTAGTTTGGAGGTAGCATTCCAGTTTAAATTTGATTTTCATTTCAAAGGAGATGCTCTCATTTCTGCTAGCATGGAGTCTTGGAGTCATCTTGAGGGTGTCATCTCCTGAAACTGGAGGGCAGCTGGAGGGAACAAAGCATTGTGTCTCCTGACTACTTCCCTTAGGTCCCAGCAGGGATGTCTGCATATCAAAATGACACCAGGAAGATTTGAATTCAGGACCCAGGGTTCAAAAACATACTATGAGGGAAGCTACTTCTATTTTTGATCCTCCTTTTAAACTCCTGTAAAATGAAGTGATTGATGTAGATGAGCATAAAAAGTTCTTCTTTCCTCAGTCATTCTATGTCTCTATTTAATGTCATCTGATTGATTTCAATTACTCTTGGGGAGGGGAGGCTATTTATTTACTAAGTAGTCAGAGGTATCTATGATCTCATTACAATGGATACTCCCTAAAATAATGGAAGGCTAACGCCATCTAAATTTTCAATTTTAAATGATTTTGGAGGCAGAAGATTCAAGGTGGGTGATTGGAGGCTGCAACCCAGCTGAATTCTCTCAACATTTTGGAGTGGCAGAGCCAACAAAAAGTCATGGTGAGACATTCTTACAGTCTAAAAAAACTTGGGAGATTCTACTGTAGAGGTCTGTGACACCAAGGTGAAGGCTTGTCTGGAATGCTCACGTATAGCAGGAGCAATATTGATTGCAGCAGCTTCTTCAGGAAGTCTGAGCCAAGACACAGAAAAGGTGTCAGATATCTGGTCAGAAAGTGATTACAGCGATCTTCTTGCTAGTACTTGGGTACAGCTGGTGCTGACTGGTAACTCTGTTCCTCAGAGTAGATCTGGTTGTGATTCCGTGGTGGAGAGGGGTGGTAGTACTTACAGGTACAGGGGAGCAAGGACCCTTCCTGGGTCAAAACCAAAGCACACACAGATGATAGAGCAGTGATCACATCTCAGACCACATCTCACCACCTTAGAATCACCAAAGACTTGTAGTCTCCCAAAACTAGCTCTGTAAACAGCAGTGTGAAAAAGCTTCAAGATTGGGACAGTGCTTCTGCTTCCACAGGGAGATGCAAAATTTTAACATATAGTTCAAAGTCAATAAATAGTCTGGAAAAAATGAGCAAACAATAATAAACAAAAATAAACAAAAATAAACAAAAACTACTTTGACCATGAAAAGCTACTATAGTGGCAGGGTAGACTAAGACACAAAATCAGAATAAGGCAGTGGGGAAGCAGGTAAAACCAAAGTCTCAAACAAAAATGAAAAGTGGATTTAAGAACAGGTAAAATTCCTGGAATAGCTAAAGAGAAAAGAATGGTAGAGGAAAAATTGGGAAAATAAATGAGACTAATGCAAGAAAATTGTGAAATGAGAATGAGCAATTTCGTCAACAAGGCACAAAGAAGCCATTGAAGAAAATAATAACTTAAAAACAGAATTGGCCTAATAATAAAAGAGTCACACCACAAATCACATAAGAAAAGAACTCCTTTTAAAGCAAATAGGCCAAAATATCAAAAGAGGTACAAAATCTCACTGAAGAAAATAACTCATAAAACGTTAGATCTGGAAGCCAAAATTTAAGGATTCTTTGGGAAAACAAGAAGCAATGTAAATAAAGTCAAAAGAAAGAGAAAAAAATAGAAGGAATAGTGAATTATCTCAGAAAAAAACTGATGTGGAAAATAGATCAAAAATAGATATAATTCAAGAATTACTGGGTTACCAGAAAGCCATGATTTAAAAAAAAGCTAGACTTAACATTTCAAGAATTTATAAAGGAAAATTACTGTATATCTTAAATCCAGGGGGTAAAATGGAAATCAAAAGAATACACTGACCACCACCTAAAAGAGATGCCAAAATGAAAACTCCGTGGACTGCTATGGCCAAAGTCCAGTGCTCCCAATTCAAGGAGAAATATTGTAAGAAGCCAGAAAGAAACAGTTCAAATATTGTGGAGTCAAAGTCAGGACCACACAAGATTTAGCAGAGTCCACGTTAAAGAAGCATAAGACTTGGAATATGGTATTCCAGAAGGCAAAGGAGCTAAAAGTACAACAAAAAAATTACCTACCCAGCAAAACCGAGTACAATTGTTCCGGGGGAAATGGATATTTAATGAAATAGAGGACTTTCAAGCATTCCTGCTAAAAGACTGGAGTGGAATAGAAAATTTGACATTCAAACAGAAGACTCCAGGTAACTATGAAATGGAAAACATGAAAGAAAAATCAGAAAGGAAACAACAAAGGTAAAGTGTTTGTTTTCCTGTATGAGAAGATGATTCATGTAACTCATTAGGACTTTCTCATTATTAGGGCAGCTAAAACCAGTACACATAGTCAGAAGGTATGGGTGTGAGTTAGATGGTTATGATCTCCAAAAAAATGAAGATGTGAGAAAGAGGGAGTTACTGAGAGAAGAGGAAAGGAGAGGTAGCATGGAGAAATTTTCACATAGAAAAGAAGCACAAAATGAAGAGATTTTACAATGGAAGAGTAAATGGGGGGAGGGGAAAATTCTTGCACCTAAATCTGATTGGAAGTGGTTCAAAGAAGGAAGAATGTATACACAGGCATACCTACCCACAGACAAACACACACACTTGACTGTGTATGGAAATCTATCTTACACAATAGGGGAATTCGAGGGAAACGGAATAAGAGAAAGAAGGAGGGTGAAATAAGAGAGTCACTTGTTAGAGCAAAACAGACCTTTGAGGAGAGACAGGATAAAAAGAGAAAGAGAATAAGAAATAGAAGAAAATGGAATGAAGAGAAATAAACAGTTAGTGATCGCAAATGTGAATGGGATGAGCTCTCACCCATTAAACAGAATCAGATAACTTGACTAGATGGAATGCATTAGAAACCAAAATCCACCAATATATTGTTTACATGAGACACATTTGAAACAGAAACATACACACAAAGTTAAAGGACTGAAGCAGAATCTAATATGTGTCAGCAGAAATAAAATTATAGCAGTAGCGACCATGATCTGAGATAAAGCAACAGCAAAAATGAACCTAACTAAAAGAGATAATTGGGGATCTCTATTTTGTTAAAAGTTACCATAAAGAGTGAAAGAATAACAGAAACATTTTGCAGCTAATTTCTCTGATATATTTATTAAGAAACAGATATTAGATCAACCATTCCTCAAATATATAGAGAGTTGAGTCAAATTTTTATAAAATTACACCCATTCTGCAGTTTATATATGGTCAGAGCATATGAACAGACACTTTTCAGAAGAAGTCAAAGCTATATACGTAGTTGCATGAAAAACACAAGGCTCAAAATCACTCTGGAGTAGAGAAAAGCATATTAAAACAACTCTGAGGTGTCCATCAGAAATGACAAATACTAAACAAATGTAGCAGTAAGTTATCACTATCAACTTGAGACATCCCAGACACTACTGAATGATGCTTTAGAAACTCAATGATCACTTTGGTCCATTAGCAACCAGAGTGAAGATCGTTCTAAGCAACCAGACCATCGACATCACAGAAAATCTTGACATCTCTTTCAAGGGTCAGACAGTTACTGTAACAGAGCCTAGAGAAATTCTCCACAGGGACCTCAACCATGTCAATGTTGAGCTCAGTCTCCTTGGAAAAGAGAAAGAAAGGCTCCTGTTAGACAAGCGGTGGAGAAATTGAAAAGAACTTGCAACCCTGAGCACAATCTGTAGTCATGCACAAATCATGATCAAAGGTGTTACTCTGAGTTTTCCTTGAGATGAGGTCTGTATGTTCTTAATTCCCCATCAATGTTGTTATTCAAGAGAATGGCTCACTTGTTGAAATCAGAAATTTCTTAGGTGAAAAATATGTCCGAAGAGTTCACATGATACCAGGTGTTGCTTGTGCTTTTGCTCAAGCCCCAAAAGATGAGGTAATTCTTCAAGGGAATGATATTGAAATTGTTTCAAACTCAGCTATCCTGATTCCACAGGTCCTCAGAGTAAATAAAAAGAATATCAGAAAATTTTTTAATGCCGTCTATGTTTCTGAGAAAGGCACTGTGCATCATGATGACGAATAAGTTAGAAAAGTTAAAGCAAGAGATGGGCTTTCAGTGTGTGTCAAGTGATGAGATGACTTAAGAAGATAATGTATAAAGCATTGTGAAAAAATCCTTAAAGCATTATATAAATACGACGATATTTCCATGACGGTATATTGTATTATAAAGACAAGATTGGCATATTTTGTCGTGGCTTTCTCGGTTTCCTTCACTGGTATGCAAAGGCTTCCCATGTGTGTTGGTCTTTGTCTGTTTTATAAG
>CM053775.1:47840239-47859175 GCA_028658325.1 Potorous gilbertii
CAAAACCAAGCACTCAATGTTACTTTAAACTGTGGGCAGTCTGGTAAGAGTTTAAGATTCTGACTTGGACATATGAGGATATTTTTAAAGGTTCCTTTCTATGCCAACTGCTCAGATAACTGTTATTACTATCTTCTATAATTCTAAAAATATTTTAATACCATATTTATGTCCCTAACCCAGAAGAAATGAGTAAGAGTTTACTTTTCTAATAATAGTTCTAGGAGAATGAATTATCAAATTAATTTTAAATAGTTTACTTTACATGCATTACATAATGGGTAACTTGGCTTAAAATCACCGAACTAACAAGTTTCCTGATTTAGAAAAATGATAATTATGAATTCCACTAAAATGTGACCAGAATTAATACAATTACATCTGAACCTATTTTCCAAATGTTACCATTTAGAACCTCAATTGATAATCTCAATTATTTAGTGCTATATTTTACTCAAAGGGTATTTATTCCCAGTATTTCATATTATGAACTTTATTATTTCCAGCTAATCTACGGCAAAAGATTTTAAGTGATAGTAATTTATTCAAGCTATCTTACTTAAGAATTCTTTGTTTATAAAATTTCTCTTAACCCTCTATTGGCCCTGAAATCAAACTACAAAATTTTCAGTGTCAATCTTTCTACTTAAACAAAGTCACGCTTGCTGATACCTTCTCAAAATGATTAAACAATCTGAAACAAGGGAATAGGCACTGAGATCAACTGTCCAGGGACAGGAGGGGCTTGAAGCCGTTGCCCACCTCCTGTGTACTGGGCACCTACTCTACTTATACCCAAACCTCCTTACCACCTTTCATGTTTCCCATCCAGACTTTTTTCTCTTTTCAGTCGTTTTCAAATGCATTATTCAGACTACACTGCTTTCTTTTACATTTCCACCATATTCCAGACTACTTTTGTTAAACCTTCTCAATCTATAGAATTCATGTCAACCTAAGTCATTTTCTTCTTTAATTTGCATATAACAATTATAACCCTTTGCTTGATTAGCTGCAATTCCGTTGTGGTCTCCTAGATCAAACAGCTCCAAACCACTCTCATTCTCCCTTCAAAGATAGAATATGTACTGCCTACTACAAGCTGCAGAAGAAGTTTGTGGGACAAATACCTTTTATCACAGGAATTCATTAAGATGTTTTTAGTAACCATAAAAAGTTTTAAAGAGGCTTGTTGAAGCCCAGGAAAGGGGGAAAGGAGTTTAGGTTCTCCCAACTCCTTTGACAGATAATCAGTTCTGCTACTGTAGGGAACAACTCAAAGCAATTTGCAAATTAATCGTACCTACTCTATTCTCTTTTCTGATTATGCTTCATTTTTCAGTCTCTGGAGAGAGTTAATAGTTTCTAAGTAAAGAGGTACTTTTTTTCTCTCACAGTTTTTAGTGACATGACTTATATAAACAGCTTTTATAATGATTGTATGCACTTTAAACATAAATTGCTGAAATTCAAAGGTCTTTGCTTTGACGGGTATTATAGAAAAAAAAATCTTGATCAAAGTGTGTCTTAGAAAGACAAAACCTTGTTTCAGAGTGGCTCTCTGGCCCCGAGACTGGCGCTGAGACTGGGGCTGGGGTCGAGTCTGCCTCATCCTTCGCTGCCACCACCCTCCTCCATGACCACTTCGGTGATGATGGACACGGCCACAGGTCAGCTCAACGTGGTGGAGGGTTGGGAGGCCGAGGCTGCCGTCTGGGCAAACCTCACTGACGCCATCAGGGAGAATGGGTGAATTTGACTTCTTCCGTTTGGCTGCCAATGAGAAATTCAGCGATGCTCTGCTGGCGTATGTGACCTGAGTAGGAAGGTACCTGAGTACCTGTATCTGCTGAGTTCATCTACATGCACTGGATGAACACACTGGTTGATAACTGAAGCCCCTTCAAGTATGAGACTGTGAGAAACTGAAGTACATTGAGCTGAACCTGGCTCGGGTACAGAGGCAGATTGCATCTGGCAAGGATGTCGAGTACTGGCACCAAGTGGAGCTTGCTCTCCTGCAGCTGAAAGGATTGGACAAAAGCTACCAGAGACACATAGCTTTCCCATCTAAGGATTTCACTATCACTCCTTTAGCTTCCTCCTGTTCCAGTTGTCGGGCAATGTGGAGGACACGGAGTCAGCCCTGAACAAGACTGAGCAGAGGCGATTCGTGGGCTCATGATCCCCCTCAGTCCTCATCAAGCTGCTGCGCAACTGCACTGAGCTCCTGTGTCCCACGACACTTGGAATTCCTACCAGCACATGCTTTGCCTCATCAAGAAATACGATTTCCATTTCCTGATGCCTCCCAAAGGTGCGTCACCACTGATCCCTGAGAACAAGCAGCTTTTCTCCTCCTACCCTGGGATCATCCTCTCCTGTAATGACTTCTATATCGTGGACAGTGGGTTGGTGCCTCTAGAGACAACCATTGGCAACAGCAATGTGGAGCTGTGGAAGTACATTAAGTCTCAGAAGAGAGTTCTCGATTGGTTAAGTAATATCGTGGCCAACTGACTGGACCAAGACAGCTCCACTCAGTCTGCCACCTTTAAGAAATTAAAAAGTGGCACATACAACAACCATTGGATGATTATAGATTACAATGTTTTCTTTTCTGGAAAGTTCAACCCATGAATGGCTTGATCACTATTCTTGAGCAGATTCCGAATCTGGTGGTGGTGGTTGACAAGTTTCAGGAGCTGTATGAGAAAAGCTATTGCGCCACCCACAACTTAATATATTTTGAATCGGTGTTCAATGCCAGAGGGATGCTCGACCTGGGGAAGCAGTTTGGGGACTGGTTCTCCTACTACAACAGACTCTGAGCCCAGATCTTTGAATGGAATCAGTCACTGGTGCATGATATGGATTCCATGATCTGGTTGATTAGAATCAACAACTTCCCCCATGATTCTCTGTCCCAGTGTGAGAACTGCAACCCTATGTAGAATGGGGAAAATGCCATCTGAGCCCACTCAGACCTCAAACCAGCTAATAGGACATACCCCTTTTATACTCTGTCTCAGGGATCCCATGGAGGCATCCATATGAAGGTTACTTCTTCCGAGTTGTCCAAAGACTTCCACCTGATTTCAGTCACTGGTCCCTTCCAGTGAGCTCCTAACCCTTTGACAAGCTGTTACACATGGGCCATTCACACCTCTGAAAGTTTTCCCCATCAATGTTTCCTGGGATTGAAGCCTCTCTCCCCACCACCCTAGCACCTTTGACCAGAGTGGCCTTAGGTGTTGGCTCTTCCTCAGCTCCTCATCCCCCCTGACTGCCTGTTTGTCTGTCTGACCCTGGAATCCCAAGAAATATGTGTTACAGTCCTGGAGGGCTGAGCTCCTTCCATTCTCTATTGTTTCATTGACTCATGAGCCACTTGCCTTGTCAAAAGAGGCTCCGAGGGCCTTAGAGGTCCACCAGTTTCACAGTTCCATTCCTCCCATTCCCTACTGGGTCCCTAAATCTAGCCACTAAGCTTCCTGCTCCCAAGCCAAGGTGACTTTCCTGGAGAAGGAAGAGAGGGGAGGGGGTTTCTGGGCTGAAACCCTCAAAGATCTGCTGGACTCTGAGGAGCCTGTTTCTTGTCTGCCCAGACCTGTCTCATTGAGAATGTAGACTCCCACCTTCCTCTGGCCCTTTCTGAGCACCTCTCACTTACAGTTGTGTTTACTGAGACTGAACACCCCCCCCACACACACGGACATGATTTCTGATATTTGTCCAATTATAATTACTACTATTATACTTCCCTGGGGTTACACAAAAGAAGTTATATCTATAATCGCACTTCATGGCTGATTGTGCTTCTAGGATAGTCCAGGTCATCTTCCATAGTCTGAACGGGACCTTTAAGACATAAAATTCTTCATACAAGTGCATATCAATTTTGGATTGGAGCTCAAACCCTCTGATCACATTTCTCTCTAATTCCCCTACATATTATGAGAGCACTATATTATTTTGCGTACTGATAACTAGTATTCCTACGGTCATAGCAGATGTAAAGAAACAAGTATCGAAACTCCCATCACAACACAGCTAATACACAGTTTATGCCTCATCTTAACAATCAGATATTGCTCCATCTCTCCTGTGGGTAATGCATACTCTTGAGTTTGATACCAAGCTTGGTTTACTTTACTTTAACAGGGAACACAACATATGTGGGTTGTCGTACAATCATTGCAAATGGGTCTGATTGAGGATTGACACATCGAGATAAAGTACAATTTATACCATTTATAGTATATACCTTTCCTTCATATCCTATGATGGTGTGTCTACCCCATCTATTGTTTGGTTTTTACACGGAAGAAGTGGTGACCTAAGGAGCCGGGATCCTGATAGGTAAGTGCAGTCAATCCCAAGTTGGAGGCTATTTTCTATTTTTTCAATAATAATAAAAAGAGAATTAATATCTAGGGTGACATTCAAAAAAATGAGACTATAGAGATGTCTGAGTCTGGTTTACACATGAGTGGTCAGTGAAGAGTAAATGTCATTACGACCCAGTACATAGTCAGTTCAGTACGTAGTAGGCAGTTAAGTTCTATAGGCGCACCTGAAAATTACAGGAGGAAGGGAGATAAGGGTTGTTCTCAGGGCAGGCTGTCTCCTTGAGGGAGACACTGCCTGAGATAGTATTTTGAGGCTAGAGAAGAGAGGAATATGATTTTTAAATGTGATTTTAGCATTAGGGCCCAAGTTTATGCATCCAAAAACCCCATCATTCTCCCTTTTTAAATGGATGATACCCAAACCATTTGGGATAAGGGACGAAAGTCTTAGTTTCTACAATTGCTTCCTGCTGAGAGTGGACGTAGACTTGTCTCTGCCTCCCAGAGTCCTGACATTGGACAGGTCCTAACTAGTGTGACGCCAGATCCAAAGGGTGATGGGTCATGGACAGTGTGCCATATACAGCCAGAACTGTTATTTTTAAAGTGAGAGGCACTAAACTTGGAGGAGACAAATCTGGCAAGGAGGTAAAGCAAACAAAAGCCAAAAGATGACCAGAAGGGGTTAAAAATGGTAGTTACATTATTGTTCTGTCTTCTGAAAATACTTTCCCATACTTTCTCGACACACTTAAACCCTGTGAGACCAGCGCAAAAATACCCAGAGCAATTATCTGGGGATAGGAGGGGCTTTGATGACCCCCATTTGTCCCAACTTCTTATCTGCTTTCCATAGTTTCACTCAAAGCTTTCATGTATCCAAATCCCTTGAATCCATCACTCAGACTTTTTCACCTTTCTTCATCTTTATACCATACACAGAATAGCTCACAAGTTATTAATCTCGCTAGCATAGCTGTATTGCTTTAAACAAAAGAGGTTCCTAAATTTAACTTTACGACTGTATAGATTTTCAACGATGTTTCACAGGCTTGTTTATCTTTTTCAAGATAATATTCATTCTGGGAAAAAAAAAAAACTTGTGGAAATGAAGTTGTGAGTACATTCACATATGAATGTCAACTATTTCTAATCAAAACAGCAAGATCTTTCCTGCTTCATAGAACATTACATATTAATTTTAGCAATGTCTTGCCTTGAAAATGAAAATTTTAGTTGGTTTAGTCGGAAACATTTCTTCCAGAAATGTATCTTCTTCTATTAAAACAGTTTTAATTTATTCTGATTTTGAGAGTCACCAAACATTTATAAAGAAAATTAACTGTAAACACTGGTAAAGAAAATTAGTTGAAACCTCTTACAATGACAGTGCTCTGTGCACTGTGAAACAAGAATAAACCTTGTAAAACTAAATTTCATTAAAATTTAGTTGGTATAACCATGTCCTCAAGTAATAAGAATTCCTAAAGTACTCTCAAGTTCTTAGTTATTACAGAATTTTTAGATACCATCAAATGCTTCAGTGAAAATGCGTAATGGAATCTCATGGTGGTAACAGTAAGAGACCAATTACAGAAAAACATTACTGCTTTTAAAATCCTTTTAAACAATGGGGACAACTTAAAGTGAGTCTTAAGTAATTTACATAAATTTCTGAACATGTTCTAATTTCAGATGAAAATAATATTAGTTTTCCCAGTAGAAAAGAGCTCACATATTTTTACGGTCACTTGCTATTGAGTGTAGAAATTTGCTGTGGAAGGAAAAAGTAAGACATGTGACATACCAAATATGACAGGATAAAACATCCTTGACTTTGTTTGAATTCAGATAAGAGTGAAAATCTCCAGTCATGAAGTGCCCTGTGTCCAGCTCATGGTCACCCACTTCCCCTAAACTCTGAGAAGAAAACAAGGGCAGTGGTCCTGCCTCAGGCACCATCAGTTTCAGGCACCTTAGGTGCGGTCCTACAATGGTATCCGAGAATTCCTGGCCCCCTACAATTCCCCCATCGTGTTTTTGGTAAAGTGAGCCTTCCATATAGCATGACGCATGTCGGTCAATGCATTGGTTGCTGCCTTGAAAAACATTTTTAAAATAAAAGGTAAAAGGCACAATAGCAATAACAAAGCAAGAAACCTAGAAACAATGGTGGAGAGTATTTTTTCCACCAAAGAGGCGGGATTAAGCTTTTTAAAGAAATCAATAATGTCTTGAGCCGTTCTATCAGGCATCAAATCCATTTTTGCAGCACCATTAATGTCATTGACTAGATGAAACAAATCGTCAATAGTGTAAGAATTGAGGAGAGTGCAGGAACACATTCCCTCTGAATAACTTGTGTCAGTTCTCTCAGATACTGATTTCATGCAAGCACCTATACCCAAATAAGCTATGGTCGCAAAAGCCTTGTACCTTACACAGCAAGTGTCACCAATCATAGCTTAGAGTTGCAATAGGCAATAAAGATTCACCAGTACTCACATACATAAGGGATTCCATTAACATTTTTCTTTTTCAAATTTAAAACTTGTCCTGCTGTAAAAGCCAATTATTAAAAATCCTTTCTATCTGTTACAACTTTTAAGCAAGTCCCATTCATTTTTTATGAATTATAAAAGTCAAACAAATTTCTTTCTTAGGACTGAAGACCTTGCTCACATGGATGGATTCCAGGGTCCTTAGTAGCTTTACAAAATAACAAGAATTGGCACGGATCCCATGCCTGCCAACCCCCAAACATACAGAAGTACTATTCTGAATGGGCAGACCAGTCTAAATAAAGTTTTTACTCACATTTCTTTCTTTCCACACGCAATGAGTCATTGACAATATTAGGTTTTAGCATCAAAGCAGCAACTCCAAAAATTTAGTTAGCAATCTTACTTATAACTTTTATAAATGATAGCCAAATTGTTTTAGTTGTAACTTCTTTAACAGCCAAGGATGAAAATACCAGGTTTTCTAAACGGTTATTACAAAACATAAGACAAGGTTGATAAAATTTAAAATAACATAACTTGTTTTACACAATTTTCCCAACATTTTTAGTTTCAACAAAATTCAGATTTAGAATTTCTTTGTCTAAGACCATTTCTGGATTACCATGGTCACTCAAGTTTCACACTACAAGAGAATTTTATTACAATTTAGAAACACAATAGTAACCTAAAAAGTGAAGTTTAGGTGCCATTATTTACATTTCTAATAAAAAATTTATTAACAGAAGTCTAGGCTTACTAAATGTGGAGGCTTGTTGTCTTGTGATCTCCTACTGCCCTGGTCCATCCCCTACTCCAAGGGAGGATGACTTAAATTCCCTATTATATTGCAGCACTCTCCTCCCTTGCTCTAATCCAGGATGAGAGGAGTTAACAGAATCCGCTAAAATGTTGTGTTTTTTTTTTCAGCTGTCCTAAATATTCATTGTAGTCCTAGTTCTATGGTTGGAGTCGGGACTACAGGGTGAAACATCTTAATGATTCCATCTTTTTTCTCAAGCAAATTTCACTTCTGTGTCCACTCCTTAAAAACATTTCTGAAAGAGATAACTGTGAATCTGCTAGTGGAAGTGAGGGAGACTCTAGAACAAGATCCAGTGGTACCTAGTCCCCTTCTTTCTACTGTGGAGTTCAAACCTTTATTTCTGAGGTGTCTTTTTTCATATTCCCAATTTGCCTTTGTGCAAAATAATATAACGAATGCTGACCTGTCTTAAACATCCAATTAGGAGTGACATCATTCACCTAAAATAATTACCTTTTGGTTGTTTCCCATTAAAGAAAAACTTTTCTCTTTTTGGTGAGGAATGAGATAATTAAAAACGATAGTCAATTTGCCTCTATAATATGAGGGGAAAAGCTTCCCCGACTTCTTGTCTTTCTCCCCACCTTCACAACCTGGCCAGGGGTAGAAGGTAGAAAGAGAGAGAATTTTACCAACAACTTTCCAGCAATTTCCAAAACTGTTATGCTTACCCTTAAGGTAGGACCTATGTTGCTCTCCTAGTGGGATTTGATTACAGCCCCTTTTAAAACCGCACATACATTATTTCTTTGTAAAATGTTTTCTGACCTGATACTGTCTTTAGCAGTCATATAGAGTAAATAATACAAGACAATGATTCTCTGTTTTTATCTCTCTCATTCTCTTCCCTGATGCTGCAGCCATCAGAGAGAGAGAGACAGAGAGACAGAGAGACAGAGGGGAGGGCAAGAGATAACTGCATTGCAACCAGCGCAATGGCACCGGCTGTATTAACACAAAAACACATGCGCACAAAATATATAAAGACAGATCACATATACAGACAACAAAAATCCAAGAACCGAGGAAAGATTGTCAAAAATCCTATGCACAAATTATACCTTTGGCTTTCTTTCTTTCACTGTGTTCCAAACATCTTTCATATATTCAGATTTCCAAACTAAGTAACCTGGTCCTTCAAGAGTGGTTTACCTATATTACACCAGTCAATGTGACATAGGGCTGTCTGAGAAATGCTGTCTAGAAGTCATTGAATGTAAAGACTGCCTGGTCCATAACTGGGTAATTTCTTTAAGAATTTACAATCTAGAAGGGTGTGGACTCTATCTTTAGTGCTGGAACAAGTTTCTCCCATCTTTACTTTCGTTTCACCAAATGTCCTTGTGTTAAAGTTGCTTTTTGTTCAACTGGCCTTGAGACTGCCAGCCAGCTCAATTCAGCCAACTAGCCTCAAGGCTGCTAGCCAGCTCAATTCAGCCTGGTGAGATCTCTACAGCTGGTGAAGTATTTAAAATCAAAATCACCTTTACAGAGAGTCTTGATCCTTTTCCTTGAATTGTGTTTGTCCCCGTTCTTCCTCTAACCCCAACGTTATAAGATTACACATAAAAAAGGTTCCTGGATTCACCTGCCCAGGATTAGAGAGGCCATATTCTGTCAATTGCTCTCCTACTATTATCCAAGCCTCCAATGTTGCCAGAGGTCTCTGGCTGACTCAGAGGGATGTCACTTGTACTGTCTCTGTAAACTGCCTTAAATTTGTAAGCTGCACTGTGAAGCCTTGCTTTTCAAGGATCTTATATATGATCTGCACGAAAGTGTCCATATCGGCTATTTCTGTGACAGAAGTTGTCAGCCCCGTGGCAAGAAACTTTCTCTTACCTCACTGAAGGATACTTACCCCTTCAGGTTGCTCCGAGATACTCACGATCCGTGAGCTGATTTCTCTCTCTTGTGATTGGTCCGGTTTCGCTCCTACGGATCTGACTAGCAAGACCCTCTGTCCTCAGAAGCAATGAATGAAACGGGAGGCAGGATGTAAGGCAACTCTGTTTATTCAATTGAGCCTCAGGGTATTTAAGGGCTGTAACCATAATCACGTGCAGGCTGAGCTCATCCCATTACTTCACCATCTCATGACATTACTTCACCATCCTCTGACTTACCCACGTCCTTGTATCCAAAGCAAGTAACGAAGCTTATCTTGCTCCTGAAGCTAGTTCCTGGGTTCCCAAACCCAATTGCAACTTTTCTGCAAATAACATCAGTATCTGCAGGAACATCAGGTTCCAGGGGCATGGAGAGCTTTTGCCAGGGTTTGTGTAAGCACAAGTCCCACGGGAACAGGCTTTGCCTCAGCTATGGCCTGGATAACAGGACTCACACTCCCCTTAACAGTTTACACCTATTGTCCCTTTTTCTTTCTCCTCTCTTCTGCTATTCTCTCTCCCTCTCTCTTTTTCTCCTCTTTTTCTCTCTTTTTTTCTATTGTTTACTAAAGAAACCCTTGGTTCTTCCTCACCCTCAAACCTAATTGCAAATCGTCTTTCATTCTCTTATAATCTCTATACACTTACCTCCCCTGCCTGCTCTATTCCAAGATTGACAGCATACTGCAATATCCAATTACTCGGGTTGCCCATTTTCTCTAGAGGGACCTCAGCACCAAGATGTGAGAGTTGAAGTGTATGAGAGGTCACCCAGCATAATCCTCTCACTTTAAAGAAGAAAAAAGTTATTTAGAGGAAATGGGATTTGGACGTGGGAAGTGAGAGGTGGATCTTGACCTCCAAACACGGCCTGTCTAACGCAACTGATTTTTTAACAAGTATATATGGAGCACCTAGTATATGCCAGACATTGTACTAGGCACTGGATAGGAAGACGACATGTAATATCGAGATCATTTTCTAATGGGAAAGGCAACAGGAATCTATAATATACATACCCAGTAAATTTGAGGTTTGGAAAGGTACTAGTAAGCTGGCAGAGCAGGAATGGTTTCACGTAGAAGGCAGTGCTTAAACTGAGCATTGAAAGGAGTGAGGGGTTTTGTGAATTGGAGGTGGGGAGACAGTGCATTCCAGGATGCATTGCAAAGGCATAGAGGTGAGAAATGGAGTTCTGACTGTGAGGAACAGAAAGAAGGGAAGTAGGGTAACTTATGAACACTTTTGTGAAGGACTTTAAAAAGCAGAGGAGGGTCAGAGACCAAGGATGAAGCAAGAAGAGATGAAGCCATGCAGTTAGAGAAGGGGATGGATGCTGGTAGAGTGCCAAGATTTGGTAACTAAATGGAGGAAGATGAGGGAGAATGAGGAGTTGGAAATAATGCCCTAACAACACTCTCTTGTTGGTGTTGCTGGTGCTTTCAAGAGACAGTGAAAAGAACTAGATTTGGAGTCAAAGTCTGCTTCAAATTTTGGTCTTCCCTCTTTCTGTAAATGTAGCAGGCAGTGGATAAAGCATTTGACCTGGAGTAAGGAAGATAGTAATTCAAATCGTACCTCAGACCTACCTGACTGTGGAACCCTGGACTTGTGCATGCCTCAAATTCCTCAAGAGTAAAAAGATAATATAATAAGAACCCACTCCCTTGGGTTGTTGTTAGGATCAAAGGAGTAATATTTGAAAGCAACAATTCCTGGGTATGCAAAGGGGTTAGATAGGGAGGGAGCAGTTCTTCGTGCAGATCTGGTCCAGATTCTTGGGAAAGTCATCAAAGTCTGAAGTCATCTGTTCTTAGGGCCCTTTGAAATTGGACAGCAAGGTCTCCTATGAGTTTGGATGTCTACTCAAGAGCAGAGGCAGTGGACGTGACAGATAGATCTGCCATGAATATATGTTAAAATTGCAAGCCATACATTTCTGCATCCCACTGCGGTAACACGGTGATGTTCCAATATCCACCCGTTGTTTAGATGATTTAGCCTTGTACTTACAGGACTTTCTGGTTATAGACACTTAGTATAAAAGAAAAGAGGTAAAATATCATAGATCCTAACGCAAGGAAAGGACTTCCTTAAATCTATTTGTGTCCAAGAGAGTGTCATTATCTGATAGCCAATCATGTGGTCACTAGGAATTGAAAGCAAGACTTAGGTGTCATCAAGTGGGGAATTTGCTTTTTCAGAAAAAAACGGCGTATTTGGAAAATAGAGTTAGGAAGATCCCGTCCAGGCTGTTTCCACGGTCGTCTTCAAAACTTTTCCAGGATGTGCCTTAAGCACTTTTGATCCTACAGCTCATCAAAATGGGCTTAATGATGGCTTAGGCAACTATTCCTGTAATCAGAGCTAAAAACAATAATAAATTGCAGTCTCAGTCTTAAATAGTATGTACGTTTGCTGCTATCCTTCAGTTAGGGCCAATTCAAATTTGATTGAGTTAATTATCAAATAAAGTTATATAATTTTTTCTGCCTTCTTAAAATACTTCCTCACACACTCTAAACATACTTGAGCAATCTGAAACTGAAAGAAAAGTATCCATAACAGCTCTCTAGGGAGAAGAGGGCTTTGGATAACCCCCAGTGGTTCCCAAACCCTATTATCTGCCTTTCATATTTTCCATCAAAACCTCGTGAATCTTTCCAAACTCTCAATCCCATTAATCATATTATTCCACTTTCCTGTACATTTTAACCATAAAACAAGTTAGCCAATAAGATATTACTTTTTACTAACACAACTGTAGTGGAATCCCCTTCCAGCTTAAACAAAGCAAAGAGTGTGATGCCTAACCTCACATGTTGATGTGTTTATGTCTTTGTTTCACAAGTTTGTCATTCTTCCCTAATTATACTCACTCTGAAAGCATAAAATGCTTCAGAATTTAAGTCTTTTACATATAATAAGGTCAAACAGATATTATAAGTCTTGTTTAGGCCATGGAATGAATGCAAATTCATATAAAAATAGCAAGATCTCTTCTGCCTTCTAACTCATCACATTAATTTAGCAATAAATTATCTTGAAAATTTAGCAGGTCATCAAAAAAATCACACAAAGATGTTTTAAACATTTCTTCTAAAAGTGTTTCCCCTTCTTCGAAAGTAGTTTCAAATTAATTCTGATGTTCAATAAACTTTTATAAAGAAAATCATTTGGCAACTTTTAAAATGATAGATATCTCTTCCTCTTTAAAGCAAAAATGAATTTTTAAAATTGGATTTAATTAAAACTAAGTCAGTGTAAAGTATCACATATTCAGAAAGCATTATAACAAAACTAAATTCTTAGGTATTACAAAATTCCTAGATATCACAAAGTTCCTTAATCGAAAAGTGTTTGTAATGGAAAGGAGATACAATTTCTGTAAGTGAAGAATGACATATCCGATTAATTTACCCCAATCAAATTACAAATTTTCCTTAAATATATCACTAGAAATTAAGTACATTTGGCATTTCATGTAAGTAGTCCATAAACCTTCAAATTAACATACATAAGTATATCTGTAAGATAAAACAGGTTTGAAAATCACACCCCTATTTTTTAAAGGTTTCCCTTCTGCTCAACAGGAACTCTACCACACAGAAACTTTCGCACAGAGTTTTATTAGAGCTTTAGCTCAATGCATTTCTAAATCGCCTTGCATAATATGTGGAAATTCTAACTTCAAACCACCCCATTTTAAGCCAGAAGGAAAATCTCTGCCTCATGGAAGAACGACCAGGCTTAAAAACACTTTACCACGAGAAAGGAATTTTCTTAGTTGTACAAGCTGTCAAATCGGTGAGATAAGACAATTAATAAGGTAGAGTCAGTTGGAAATTAAGATCCTAGGATATCTGTTCTCATCTGTCTTGGCATATAAGAAAAATTTTACCATTCAGATTATAGGGATCCTGTCATAAACAGGTATTTCAAGTTGCTGACACAGGAAAGGGCATTTTTAGAGCCAAACAAAGCAGTCTGATTGCTTAGTTCAGGTTTTTGTCCTTGTTAAAAGTCAAAAATGACATTGTTACCAGGATAGAATACTATCAGAGAGCAGGGAATTCTAAAACCTGGCTGGTAGATCTTGTCCTTAAAAGCTCACTAGTGGATTTTAGGAAAGAGAAGGAAGCAGGAAGTAAATTTACTTGTTTCCACACTCACCTTCAGTTAGTCAGTCAGCTCTTGTTAAATGTCTGCTTGGATAATTACTTTTCCTCCTCTTTTTCTTTCTCCTCCCCCAACGCCTCCTGTGTTTCACCCCCAAAGCCTGCCCTTTTTTCCTCTGGGTTTCCTGGATACATCTCTTACTCAAAGATCAAACCTCAAAATCATTTCAATTCGGAGCTCATAGACTGCACAACAAGTTACCACCAACCTAACACAGAGTCAATTTAAACACTAAGTAGTAATTACCTGTCCTTTGCCCAAGAGACCTGAAGATATTCTCCCAGTTTTACTTTATTTTATTTTATTTTTTCTTGTTAAAGGGGCCATCCCTTGTGCAGTTACTTAAAAAAGCTTATTCATTAAATGGTTGTATCACACTCAAAATGACAATTCTATAGGACAATAGCCTGAAAGGGCCAGGGTCTCCCATTGCATCCTCTCATCATCTCCCAGTGGCTTCAGGGCACTGGCTACAGATGGATCAGTAGAAGAAAGTGAGCTTGTTCACCTTACACAGCCCCCCTTCCCTCACATCAAATTTAACCGCAAGTCATGTCACCCTCTTGATGTCATGCTCCCCTTTGAGAACGAAGGACAAACACAACAACAACAACAGCAAGTGCAACAACTTGGGTAATTAACAATAGAAAGAGTAGTTGTTCAACTTAAAGCTCTCCTTCAGATCCTTACCTCTCTCTCCCCCCGTGCATTATTTTTCCTTAGGGACCACTCCTCTTTTGATTTCTAGGATACCTTTTTCCCCTAAAATGGTCTTGAGTAATGCAACCTTTCCCCCCACAGTAAAAATACTTTTGAAATTCCCAGAGATGTTTAGATATAATCTCCAACATAGCCTGTAAAATTATCTCTCTCATGACTCCTGAAACAAACTGAATAAGTCCCTTTCCACAGCGTCCTTTCATTCATTGACATGGGATATAAACAGTTGTAGCATGACAGAAATTAAGTATCAAGAAAACCTGAACTGGTTAGCGGTTTCTCTCAGTGACCAAAGAGAAAACCGTGGGGATTACTGAATGCTTAAATACCTTTGGAAAATGGTGTGGCCTTGACAGGTGGAAATCAACCCTGATTGGTGAACAATTGATCAGGCAGTGTGGAAATATGAATGAGGAGTTGGGCTAAAAGACTTTAGCACCTTCTGCTGAGAATATGACCTGATCATGAGCCTCAGTCAGAGAAATAACTTTCAGGGAAGAGAAACACCTAGAGAGAGACATAAAGAGAGACAGAGGGCACATCAGAGAGAGAAGGGACACACAGAGAGAGGAGAAAGACACAAAGTTATGCTAAGGAAAGACAATTAGGAGAGGGTAAATCTCTAGTAGAGAGTCGAGAGGGTACGTACGTGTGTTAAGGACAGAGAGAAGAGAATCACATGGGGAGGAGGGAGAGAGACAGAGGTGGACACAAAGAGAAAGGGGCAGCAGGCAGAGAGAAAGAGCAGGATAGAAACATGTGAGGTATACAAATTGAGAGAGGACAGCTACCAATGGGAAATAAAAAATAAGGTGAGAAAAAGTGAGAGATTTGAGGTGTGGCAAAAAGAGGAAAGATGCTCACAGAGATATGAGGAGGCTTCTTGAGAAGAAAAGGAGATGAAAAAGAGATAGGCACATGAAGATGGGGGAAATCTAGGAGACAGGGAGAAGAAATAAAAACAGGAGAGGTAACCTAATCAGGGCAGAGAGGCCTGGGCAAAGAAGAGGGGCAGAGAGGATACAGACACATAAGAGTGGAGAGGGAATCAGCTGGACAGAGAGGTTAAAGAGAGAGGAGAAGGAAAGTTCTCAAAGAGGGAGCAGAGGGAAAATAGGGAAAATCACATGAAGAGAGGAAAGAATAAGCAACTGAAAGTACACACAAAGAGACACATGGATGTGAGGAGGAAAGTAGGAAGGAAAGATTATCCATTTAACAATGAGGAGCAAAGTAAGGAGGGAGACAGAGAGAGAGAGACCGAGGGAGAGAGAGAGGCAGAGGGAGAGAGAGGGAGAAAGAGAGGGAGAGATAGAGAAAGACAGAGAGAGAGAGAGAGAGAGAGAGAGAGAGAGAGAGAGAGAGAGAAAGAAACAGAGGTAGGGAGAGAAGAGGAAAGAATAGGTGAACAAAGAAATGAGAAGAGCACAGAAGAGATGGGCCAATTCCAGCAGCCTGGACACATAGAGAAGGAAGAGACCTGCAAGGAGCACAATGGTGGGATAGTCACATGACTCCATCACCAAGGAAGAAATAATGAAGAGAATCAGCAGAAAACTCTCCTAAAAGTATTTCAAACCCTTTGCATAAATTGTCCTGGAAGCCAGATCCAAGGAAACCTTTGAACTGGAAAGCCTAGCTCCTTGAGGAGGTAAGATACCCCACCTTGGCAACCAGAGGCATTTTGAAGAAGCTGGTGATTGTCAGGGGCTAACCACTTGCTCAGAGAACTTGCTAAGGTGGCGAATTTTCAGGTTGGGACTACTTTGAGGGACCACTTGGGGTAGGTTGGACACTCTTGTTAGGGTAAGCATCCCAGCTAGTCGTAAAGGAAGGGGCCCTAGGAACCTGGGAAAGAATGATTTAGAATGTATCATTTCCATTTAACAGTAGAAGTTGCCTGTCCTACATACCTTTTTCTACTGGGAAGCCTCATTCATCCCCTAACTCCTTATTAACATGTCTGAATGAAGGGAAATTGCCCCACCATAAGTAATCAGCAGCAATTCTACCCAAGAGTTGAATAAACTGCTTTCTAGTTGTACAGTAGGGATGAGAAATGCCTTAGCTTTATCTCCTTTTGCCTTAGGTCATTAAAATCTTCCTACACGATTAATTAGAAAATGCACCAAACCAAATGGTGTTTGGGACATTCAAGAAAAATTCACAGTCAGCCATATTTTCTCAGAAGCAGGTAGTTTAAGAAGACAGAAAGAGAGTTATTTGGACACTGGGATGGCAGTTGGCCAGGAGTTCACCACAGGTGAAGCACAGCAGGAGGAAGAAGAGGCAGTGGGGAAAGAAAGTGCTTCAACTCCAATCTACAGCACCTTGATTTCACAAGCGTCCTAAGCAGGAAACATTCTATATGAGGCGTATGTCTCTTGCATCAGCAGGTACACGACTGTGAGGTCAAGCACGCCTCCTTGGGAATCCAACGGGGCAGAAAATCCCCTAAGTAAATTGTGCAGAATTATACGTCATGAACACGGGACAATGAGTCATAAAAGTTAAGTACTGTAAGCATGGTAAAAGTTATGCATGGCATATCTATTCTACCTGTACATCCTCTGCCTGCAAATGTACGCTTGCCTCTCCTTATGTTGGAATGTGACCAAGATATCAATTTCTAAGTAAAACTTGACTCCAGAAGAGGCTCAGAGCAGTCGCCTGTACCCAAGCCTGCCCAGGCTATGCTTTGAACAGTTTGGTGTATGTATTCTTTTCTATGCCCGCATGAGCTCTTGCCTCCATCCAGGTCATCCCTGCTCAAACTCTCTTGCTCAGGACATATCAAACATAGTGTTGAGAAAAGTGATACAAGGACACTCTCAAGGGGTTTCTGAAGAACTTTGGAATCGGGTGTGAGACATGGGACACAAGAGCACAAGACTGCCCAGTATGGCCTGCCTGAACGGAAGAAGGACACTGTGCTCTCATAGAGAGTCAAATTGCAGAAGCTCGAAAGCAACATAAGATGCACCAGTTTGGAGATATCTCCATTTCAAATGTTCATATGGACTATTTGTGACTAACCTGTGATAGAGCCTTCGAAACTCCTATTGCTCTGATCAGCCACCTTTGTACACACTGTATATTGACCCAAACACAGTGATGTCATTTCTTCAGGTATGAAGGAAGGAAACCAGGCTAGGTTTGTGTCCACTCTGTCATGATACTACAGCTCTAATGATGGAGATTGCCTGGGCTTTTAAAATGTCAACAAAAATATATGAAAGTGTGGGTGGAGATGAGGATGGGTGGATGGATTAAAACAACACCTATATTTAGGGTGCACTCTGTGGAAAGTACTGTGCTTGCATTGGGGATAGAAACAGAAAAGACACACAGCTCCAACTCTCTAGGACTTCACATTCTAATAGGTAGGACAAATAGGAGGGTGCAAGTCATGTGGAAACAAACAAACAGCAAAGATATGTTGATGCATATTTTTGGGTCACTCATTGCGTCAACAAGCACCAATGACAGGTAATGTGCTAAGTTCTGTCAAGAAAGGGATAGTCAACAAACGTCTTCTCTCACAAATCTTAGTCTAATGCAGGACACAACATGCCAACAGCTATGTACAAACCATATATTTATGGAAAAATGTGATAAGTTTCTTAAGGAAGGGAATAAAGTGAAGGAAGAGGGGAAAAGACTTCATGCTGCAGGTGAGAATTTGTGATTGTGGTTGTTTGATTTGTCCTTCATTCTCAAAAAAGACATGACATCTTTCGCTCTAGAAGAAGATCATGACACCATCCTCTCCTCTCCTTTCCTCTTCTCTCCTCTTTCCTTATCAGGTATCATTACCTCACATGAGGGTGTACTTCCCAAAGGAAGGTAAATTTAAAAAGTCTTTACCTTGCCTTAAAGTCAGTTCATTCAGTTCTCATTGATTGGACCATAGGTTGCTTCCCAAGCACCACTGGATGCTTTTTTTGGGCCCTCGTGTCTCAGAACGAATGTCGGTGGTAATTGTTTCTCTTTCCTCCAGCAATCCTGAGGGTCTTCCCCTCTCATTTTGATTTAAGTTGGGGCACACAAGTCACCATACACTCACCTTGAGAGTTTGGAACACAAGGGATTCCTGATGGCTAACTTCGGTGGCAGTGAGCAATCATCCCAAGCCCACAATACCATCACGCTTCTCACACCATTTGATTAGTTGGCATAATAATTAAATGCAATACAGCCTCAGAGTGAACAGAGGGAATGAAGTGAAAAAATGAGAAAGATTTATTGGGCTAGTACAGCACGCAAATGGTTGGAGGAAAGAAAGAAATTAATCTGCTTTTTCAAACATTGCGATTTTGGGGAGTGATTTATATGATTTCACAGGAAAGGAAGGTGGGAGAATGGGAGGGATACAGAGTACCTGAACCAAGATAGTTCTGCAAGCGCTGTCTGTTAGGGGCCAGTATGAACTAGTGTAAGTTGTTTCTGAGGTTGCTGGCACAAAAAAG
>CM053775.1:47859675-47894482 GCA_028658325.1 Potorous gilbertii
CTATACCATATAAATATATATATATATATATATATATATATATATATATATATATATATATATCTGTTATGATTTATTATACCATATATATATAGATAGAGAGAGAGAGATGTGTGTGTATGTGTGTGTACACAGATATAAATATGTATATATATTTACATGTGTGTGTATGTAAACATGTATTATATATACACACACAAATATATCTATCTGAACACAGAAGCACTCACATGCATGCACACACATGCACACACACATATCCTTAGCTGAAACAGGCTTAAAAGTCACAGTCCTACTTAGTTCAAAGATTCTCATTAACCCAATAGGAATTTCACAACACAGAAAACTCTTGCAAATGACTGATACAAATTTTTTAATTCCTTTAAATTCCTTAACTTCATTTTAAATATAGAAAAACTTGGGATTGTATAATGTTCTTTCAATTACACTTCATTAGAATATTGCAACACATGATCAGCAGGGCTGATAGAATGGCCTAATAGCTTTCTAATCCATTCATTCATTTGCTCCTTCATATTTTTATAATACAGTTCTTAATCTAAGATGTAGTTTATAAGAGTCGATGCTTTTCTTCAAACATAGCTGATTCTACTGTTTACCAAATTATACATTATAAGAAATTTAGAAAGACAAAACTCCCAATAATATTAAATATTTAAAA
The DNA here is from genome assembly GCA_028658325.1 of Potorous gilbertii. Taxonomy (NCBI): domain Eukaryota; kingdom Metazoa; phylum Chordata; class Mammalia; order Diprotodontia; family Potoroidae; genus Potorous; species Potorous gilbertii. The sequence goes on from CM053775.1 coordinate 47,860,358, forward strand.
CTTGAAGCAAAACTATTATCAATTTAGATAAATGCACTCCCAAATACCATGAACAGAAAATAATTTATATCACTATTAATACATTGAAGCTACATCTTTAAACCACCTAATATACTTTCAAAATTTTGAAGAGTGTGAAATGAAAATTGCTATCACTGTAAATATCCTTACTATTATCTGCTTATAATTAAATATACCTCATTAAATATTTAACAGTTTCAAATTATGTAATTTTTCGCACTCTTTTCAATTCACATGTAACAAAATCCAGATGAAAAATTGCTTTGTCTAACACAATTTCAGTTTTATAACAGAAACATTTGGTCTTTCAAGTTTCACAACATAAGAGAATTTTAGAAACAGTACAATTTAGAAATACAATATAACACAAACAATAAACTTTAGATAATATCAGTTATATTTTGAAATGATAATATATAGAAATTATTAATCTCATTATTTTTGGTGTTTTAAAAACACTTTGAAATTATCAGGTAGGGAAGAATTCATTAAATTAGAGAATCATAGCCTAATGTTTAGCATATGTGAGTCATTGTGTTAATCACTTCAAAATCATTTTATCATTTCTATCCCACAACAACAACCGTTATTATTTTTCCCTTTACACATCAGGAAATGGTACAAGGGGAGATAAAATTTTGTCACCATTTACATAAATCATACATTTCTGCAACTGACATAGGGAAGGGTGGACTTACAAAGAGCAGAGGCTGGTTGGCTCTTGCATCTTGTAGAGCTACCCCACGCTTTGCCAGTGGCATCTGAACTCTCTAAAGGAGAAGCTGGGAGCTGGTGAGGTGTGGCGCCATGTACTACCTAGGAGATGAGGTGGCTGGTGTCAGGATCTTCCCAATAGTGATAATTCTTGGTGGGAGGGCTGAATGAATGCTGCCCTTGGGGCCTGACAGGTCCCCTTTCCTCTTCCTCACATATACAGATGCTGCTGAGGCCGAGGCAATTTGTAGCTGTTGGTGCAGGATCCGCAGTTTATACTACAGCTGACTGATATTACCATGTTTTGACTACAGGGGTGGCCTGTAGCGTGCCCAGAGACAGAAGGTCATTGGGACCACTGACAGTGATGCACCCTCCTCAACCTCCGACTGTGGGTGCTGTCTACCCCAAACTTTTACCAGGTAGGAAGGATGATTCAACTTTCCTCTATAATTCTCTAATACTCTCTTCTTAGTCTTATCTGTGGTGAGAGCGGTTAACAAGAAAACGTGAGTGGTTAACAATTCCTACAACGAGATATACTCTTGACTGGTGGGGGAAGTGGGGAGTGTTGAGTGATCTGGATTGGGGAGAGGTGTTTCAGTAGGAGTTAAATTCCAGGTATGACCCCGAAGTGCCAGGAGGTTTCTACTGCAATATTAAAATGATGAATTTTCAAACCCTTTAATGATGCATCTCAAAGCCTCTACAATCTACATTAGAATTTTACAATGATTTCTTTAGCTACAGTTCTTAGTATTTTTTTCTGACTGGCCGAATTTTAACTCTTTCATGGTAATGGAATCTAGCTCACAGCATGAACACGACATAGACTTTTTACAAGATAGACAATGACTGAGACCAATATTCTTAGAATGTCAAGGAGAGAAGTTTAAAAAACCAGAGGGGCTTCCTTGAAATGCTCATCACAAATAGTCTATTACTACCACAGTGAAAGGGGTAAGAAGGGGAATTTTCAAGGACACAAGATCCCGAACCTGTATCCACCAGATTTGCAATGGGATGACCCTATACACATTTCCTAGTTGAGAAAAGAGCAAAGAGGACTAGATAGGAAATGGATCCTGTAAACGTTCCTCCGAACACCCCTAAGCTTTCAGATTTAACGGGACAGATGTCAGTGAAGTTGAATTTAGGGATCTCACCCTTGCTTGAACATCTTGGTGGGGCTATAAAGGACTGAATTGCAGAGTCCTGATTACAGAGATGACCTAAACAATGCAGAGCAACATGACCCTTGTCCCCAGAACTAATTCAGAGAGAACTGAAGACTTTGACCAAATAAGTCAGAGTCCAGAAAGGAAGGTGGGAAAAAAGAGAGACTTACCTACCTCCACCAAAGTTAAGACTCCAGGACAATAGATCTTGAGGTGCTCAAGTCAATAGTGTTGTTGGTGTGAGGTGTCGTCTTCTACTCCATCAGTTCCATCCACATCACACCATCAAAACTATTGATCATTTAAGATCATTTGAACCCCAGTAAGGGCAAACGCCTGAAATAATCAGAAGGACTGCCTTGGGGTCTAAAAGGCATGTTCCTCTTTGTTCTCTTGTTAAAGCCAGAGATTGCCTTTTCTTGTGTCAACAGCTACAAGGTCAGATAGAATTAAGAGCTTTTCCCTGTTTACCGACATTAAGGCTGAGGTACTTTAACTCAAGACACTATCTTGACTAATGGGATTTTTCTTATCTTGCTATTTTATGGACATATATTACGATATGTCATGTTAATGTAAAGGAAATCCAGGTATCCTGGGTGGTATTTGCAATTGACACTTTGTCAACTCTCTTATCTTACCGTGTTTACAACTTACTCAGTTAAGTTCATACTATGGTAAAATATATGTAGTCTTAAACTTAAATTTGAGTGACACAGACATCCCAAGTTGAAATTTTTCTAAAGTGCATTTAAAGTATCTCATTCTTTAATTTGTAAGTGAGAATTAGAATCTAGCTACCTATGTACATGTTAGCTAGCTTTGCTAGCTTTAAGAGAATAAGCAGTATGAATTTATATACCACACAAGCTGTTTGCCTCTTTTAACCAAACTTCTAGGTGGACAATGTCACCCTTCAGAGTTTGGTGTAAAAGAGATAAATGGAAAGAGGCCATATTTCAGTGTTTGATCTTAGAAGAGACAAGCCAAATTAAGTCATGTGAATGCAGTTCATTGTCCATGAGCTAGGGAAACATACATGCATAGAACACAATGGCCTCAATGAGAGGTCAGTTGAAGCAGACTACATACCCACAGAGCAAGGAAATGCCACCCCACTCCCTTGCTAATTCAGGACGCCCGTTTCAGAGAAAAATTAAGGTTTCCACAGTACAGGAGGATGCCCCTAGGATCTGGAATGTCTGGCATTCAGTAAGACATAAACAAGGTAATGTCATAAAGCATGAATGTCAAAAGGAGAGTGCTCATAAAGGAAGAAGGTTAGAGAAGTGCCATTAATCAAGACAATGTCCAGTTCAAGGTGCCTGGTCCTTATCATAAACAGGAGAATGCTCCAGGTCAGCTTCATCTTGTCTTGTGAATGTTGACACAGCACAGGGATTTTGGATTCATTTGAGGATCATGCAAAGAGTTATGATATATTAACTCAGAGCAAGCCAAGATGTCTTTTTTATGATTGGCCCATCAAGGTATTTGGCCTTTTTCAGGTCAAGGGAGCCTCAAGCTGGTTTACGTAATGCATTCCAATACCCTTCTCCGTGGCTGTCCAAAACCACTGGACATTTTGTTGGTGTTTGTCCTTCATTCTCCAAAAGGACCATGGCCTCAGCAAGGTAATGCCATGATTTACAAATGAATTGTAGTGAATAAAGTGAGGGAGGGCTGTGCAAAGGTACAAGTCTCCCTTTTTCCTCTGGAGCCATCTGGTTCCAGTGACAAGGTATCAATCAGGACTACTGGAAATGTCCTGAATACAGTGGGAGACCTTAGCCTTTTTAAGTTAAAAGCTTTCCCCAGTCTCACTTTAACTGAGGCAACACCTATGCAGTGATTAAGGCTAGGTAAGAAAGTGAGGAAAAGAACGGCCTCCTTTACCTACTGAAAAAAATTCAATCTGAGAGGGGAAGACCCTCAGGTTTCTGGTCAAAAGAGAAAAAAATTACTATTGCCTGGGTGTCATCTGGGGCCAGAAAATGATCACCAAGTGAGGCTGGAGCTGGGACCTATTGTTGGCCAACTGAAGAGAGCCAGAGTGACTTGGGTTTAAGGCATGATCCTTATGGGAAAAAAATAGACTGGGCATCATATCACAGACACAGACACGCACACACGCACCACAATATATCTCCCATCAAAAGAGCTCTACACAACACCATCTCTCCTTTTGAATACAGTTGGGTCAACCTTCACAATGTCTGAGGCAGACTTTCCATCTCCTTTTTTCGTTTCCTGACATGTAATGTTTCCGAGTGGAGTTTTTTTTTTTTTTTTGGTGTTTTTGAGGGGCATTTGTTTCTTCTTTCTTATTGTCAACCCTGCTCCCCAAAACCTTCATAGCCATCAAATTCAATCCGTTGTCTGTCATCAAAATTTCCCAAGAATCTTTCCAGAACCCTCTGGATCCTCTTCTTTCCTCCCACTCTACTCTTGTACATTGCTATTCCCTAATCGTTTCCTTGGGCTGCAATTATTTCTATGTAGATGATTCTCTCTCTCTCTCTCTCTCTCTCTCTCTCTCTCTCTCTCTCTCTTTTTCTGTGTGTGTGTGTGTGTGTGTGTGTATGTGTGTGTGTGTGTGTGTGTAAATCTCAGGGGAAGGGGAGAAGGGCACTAGAATCCATCATCCAGCTTGATCTGGGTTCCCCGAAAGACATAATCCTGAGGGGGTGCACATAGGGTATGGTTCAGCTCAAACGGATCAAGAGTAAACATCTTTAGAGCAAGAATGTAAGAATATCATTGAAATTCTGACATTACAAGGATCATTTAATGGAGGGGCAGTCCACATTACTTTTCATATTAATAACTTCTCTCACTATATTAGCAACTTTATGTCACCCTGTCAAATAAATCCTTGAAACACCTCAAATTTCCTGTTGAAAGTTCTGATGAATCATAATCCCATTGTTTCCAACCTTGCATATCAATCAGCGTTGGGGGAGGCTATGATGGGAAAGGAGACACCAAGTCTGCAGCTTTTTGTATTACTTGCTCTTTGTCATGTACCTCTAACTGTAAATTGTCATGCTCTTGCTACCTTGCTGACAAAACTATTAATATAATTGTTAAAGTAATGACAGAAAATGGCTAGTACCAATTGTAATTTGGACTGTCTAAACGTTAGTCATCATGACAATGTCAAAATTCCAGTAATGTCTGTATATTACTATCTTTAAGGTAATGAGATTAAATTGAAGTGACCTATAGATTAGGTCTCTCATCTGGGGATGTTACCTTGTGGGGATCCCAGCTCAAGTTGGATCTCTACTTCTAGTTTACTTTCCCCTTTCCACTGGGATTCATGGCATTACAGTCAGAATGAAGTGGCTTTCCTTGCCCAGATTGCCCAGGGCCACTGGGCTTACATGACCAGGCTTTACCATCTCGTGTTCTCTCCTCCCTCTGTCCTCCGAAGGATATAAAAACATTTTCGTATGTCTCTTTGGTTGGGGAAATCCCCCAGGGTGTCAGATTTCCTATCCTGCTTTCTTACTAAAAGGTACTGTATTCCTTAACTCAAAGCTTTGATTTGTTTGAGGGCTTGTTACGGAGAAAGACTGTAGATGACACAAAGACCCAAGTTAGATTCAATAGGTTATATCAGGGTGCTGAGTTAGGAAAAGTAATAAAACATACATAGTATTTATTCGAAATCCCTACATAAATATTCTTCTCTTTTCACCACAGTGAAACACTAAAAAGCTGACTCACAGGTGGATAGACAAGGATATTTCTCACTTATTCTCATGTGATTGTCCTCCTCCCTTGCTGGTCCTGGTACAGATCTCCCAGTGCAGGAGGAACAGGGAGAAAAGGAATTTTCCTTTTTGAAGTTTTTTTCTAATGACAAACCCTGCAGGATGACCAAAGAGGGACTTTGGGAGAAGTGTAACCTTTTGGTGACCATGACCCTCAAGACCTTCCATCCCCTGTTATAAACAGCAAATTAAGCCGACTGATTTGCTTTCACTTTTAAAGTAGAACTCTTTCAATGATTCTGTGCTCAGGTCGAGTAGGGCAGCCTTCCTCCAGCAATGAGAGCAAACTCCTGTGGTTTGATGTTTATTGACTTTTTTCCATCCAGTATTAAAAATTACTCTTGTTCTTCCAATATGTGGATACACATAATAACAGAGGAAGAGCAAAAGATTAAGACAACCTCAGCATAACTTGTGAAAAAATCACCTTGTGAAAATCTTGGAATCATCCATGATGAATCAGTGTTCTCATCTTCTTGAAGGGGCGTGGGAAAGAGTGTATATATATTTGAGATATTTAGGACTTTTTGAGTTATTAATGGCTGTCAGGATTAAGGTAGCAGCACAATAAATCAGGAAATCAGGCAGGAAGTGGGGGTTTCTAAGGATAAGATATCTCTAAATATGATAAATCAGAAATCAGAATCTTTTCTGCTTTTTAGGAACCAAGATGTTTTCTTTTCTCTCTGAGGTGATCAAGACTGGTTTCAACAATTGCAGGCACCTATGAGTTCAGCTAAAGCTTACTTCACAAGGGATCACTGGTATATTAAGCATCCGTAGGCATCACAAGACCTCCTGATTGATTAGTTCTTTAATTGTTTGAACAATTGTGTGGTTCCCCCATAAAAAAAAGAGAAGCTCTAGCTTATTCAATAGCTATTTGATAGTACAAGCATTACAAAGCCAGCGTTCAGAAAGCACAAATGAAGAATGTTTCTTTCAACACATGGGAAGCAACAGTCAGGAGATTGCTGATTTTTGAGGGGGGGCTACGTCACTTTTGGTACTAACTTTGGATATCCTGCCCCCTCAGCACTAGCTGGCATGCAGGCTGTTTCTGAAACAGGGCTAGAGTCAACCCTCACCTCGACCCCAATGGGTTAGTTAAGCAGCGAAGTAACAGAGAATTTCGCTCCCCAAGAGTCAGGGCAGGAATGAGAAAAAGGTCCCCCAAATGCAAAATTTGATCTTTTCTCATAGGAAGAAAAGAGCACAAAAAAGGCCTATGCTAGTGTGGGGCAGGTGAGTAAAGGCCTTAAATGTATTGGCATGGCGATACATTTGCATGGAAATATTCATAGAGGGAGTTAAGACACTCAATTCTTAGAGGGAGCAGAACTCTTGGGAATTAAAGTTAGAAGGATTAAGTAAAGATAATTAAAATAAGATTGCCCTTATCTGGACTTAACCTGTTATGGCAACAGGGCCAGTAGACAGAGGGTACTCCCACATATGTGGTAGGGGAACATAGAATGTTTTCTCCCAGAAGCTGGCCCTTAGCTAGTTCCATGAGGAAGCCTACATGCTAAGTGATCGGGACATGAGCAAAGCCAGATTACATAAATTTCCATAAGAGAGATGAGTTTATAAAGGATGATATAAAATTAGATTAAAACTATGGACACTAGAATTTTTCAAAACAGTACAATACAGGAAATATATTTTAAGGTTCTTTTCATCTTTCAAGACTTAGTTATATTCTTCTCCCACTTCTAGCAGGTGGGGGAACAAAATCCTTTTTTTAGTTTCTGAAATAAATTTATTAAATATAATTTCGTCAGCACATTGAAATATTTACGACTGCAGATACTTTGAGAAAATTATACGTGTATACACACATAAAACCCCATCATGAACAAACAGCACAATCACATTAAATTTTAAATCAAGGCCCATTTCTGTATATCCCATGCAAGTGATAGTGGGGCTGTATTAGTAGAAACAAGTACATGTCATAGACATAAATCAAAACCAACCCCGCCCAATCCTAGTTTCCCTGCTGTCTTTATAGTGCCATGGTGCCTAGGTCCAGCCTGTGAACGTCTGTTCAGTCCTTCATAGACAGCTTGGTTAGAGTCCTTCAAGAGCAAAAAAGCCAGTCAATGTTAGCAACCCAGAAGAACCTGCTCTGTAAAGTTCTGTACCGCAGATACTGAGGAAAATAAGCCCTGAATTTCTTGTGTCAGGTCAGAGACCTGAAAAACAGAAAGTTGAACAGTTGAGCAGAACAAGAAATGCACATGGGCGAGGTTTTCAATACTCCACCAAGTATCCCAAAATTTTGCCACAGCAACTAGTTGGGACAAGTTCTGATCACCCAAAAGTCATTTGGAGGCAAAGACGTACTTTAGCAAACAATGAATGGAAGCTGACAGGCTTTGACATCCATCTTCTGAGGAACTACAGTCAGAGAGCAGGAAGTCAGGAAGTGAGGGATAAGAAAAATGATGAGTAAAAGATATTGGAAGATCCATAGATGTTGGGAAGAAGAAAACTCAAAGAATTTCAACATAAACAGATAAATCTAAAGGAAAATAGAAAACATCAAAAGGAAATATGGCCTTCATATCTATTAAATAAGTTCAGGTACCAGTTCATGAAGAAATACTGAAGAAACAAAAAAGGAAGTGATTCAGCACTTAATGAGACAGAGAACTTGGTGGAGTTTGAGAACATGGAACCACAACGTTCCATTCCTCAGTGGTTCACACTAGAAAGGAGAATTATAGGAACAGGATTTATGTCTGGCCCAGCAAAAATAATTAATGTAATTGTTGCTGTGTTCACCCTGTTTAGTCAAAGAAGACTATGCCATTAGAGCCATGATGAAATGACTTTCAGGTGACTTTGTTTTGAGTGAGGGAGGGCTGTGCAGGTCACCAGCCTCACTTCTCCTCCAGAGCCATCTCAATCCAGTGACCAGATATTCATCAGGATGACTGGAGATGACCCAGGATGCAGTGGGAGACCTTGAGCCTTTTAGGCCAAGGTCTTTGCAGGTACTCACTCAGGGTGAAGTAACTCCTGTTCATTGAATAGGTTCATTGAATAGGTCCATTTACGAACCAGCTAGGGGACTGTCTTGTTAATGAGGCCAAGAAAAAGAAAGACATCAGGACGAGAGAGAAACAGCAACAGTTACTATTGGTAATCATTGTAAAGCAGGAGCGTCCAGAAGAGTCCTTAGTCTGGGGCACGTTGGCACCCCAGCTTCAGAGTGCAGTAGGCTTAAAATTTTTGGAAAGGAAAAGACAGGACAGGGAAGGAAGGGAAGGGAAGGGTAGGGAAGGGAAACAAAAGAAACTAGTGCGTGAAACCTAAGTCAACTAGGCATCTTTTAGCCATTCAAATTTAACTTCCTTTTTAGGGGAGGAGGAAGAGGAGGGGAAGGCAGACAGGAGAGGAGGATTTGAGTTACCCAGCTAGCTGGGTTCCCATTCAGGCAGCTACATCTACTCACAGGATTGTGTTTGTCCTTCATTGCTGAAGAAGACCATGCCATCAGGGAAATGATGACATGACTTGCCCTTGAGTTTGCTTTGAGTGAGGGAGGCTTGTGCTAGGTCACCAGCCTCACTTCTCCTCCACAGCTATCTCAATGAGTGGAATAGAAAAAGTTGATGGTGCAATGAATAACAAACCTTACCAAAGAAACAAAAGAGATAGCAAGAAATTAAGAACGTAAATACAAAGAAGTGGGCAATCTAGAAAAAGAGGAGTCAAAAACAACATTAAATAAAAATACGATCATTCTGCAAGCAAAATATGGATTTCAAGACCGGATATGCAATGACAACATAATGGTGATAGGTCTCCCAGAAGAATACAACAGGACAGAAAATATTAACATCATAATGAAATAAATAATAGAAATGTCCAGAACTTCTCAACATGAAAAATTCCACTTGAAAGAATTCACAGAGTGCTTCCAGAAGATAATCATATAATGGTTGAATTTCATTTAATTCAGAAATAAGAAATTCTGCAAGTCATCAGGAGAAAGACCTTTAAATAAAGGGAAAGAACATTCAAAGATCACGAGACTATTCTGTGCCCAACAGGAAATCGAGAAAAGAATGTAATAATATACCGTGCTTTGAAGAGTAATGGAACTGAGGATGCTGTTCCATGTGGGGACTCTGTAAATCTGAGGTTAACCAGAGAAATCAAGAAAGAAAAAGGCAAAGGCAAAAATGAACAAGAGGAAGGAATATGCAACATGTTGAGAAAGAAAATCAGAACTGAAGAGATTATTTACCTCTCGAATACCCCAAACAACACAAATGCAATGGTGATTAAATGCAGCAGGCAAAGGTAGTAACAGCAACACGATGACAAAGGAGAGATCAGCAAGACTTTTTCTAAATGTGTCAAAAGAGACAGAGGTGAAGTGGAAATTTAGTAGAGGTAACAACGAAGATGCTGATGGGGGCATTATGGACAGAACCTGGCAACACCTTGTCTACAGGCAAATGCTTCTTTTGTGTGATTAGGTTACAATATGGGAAGGTACACAAAAGGGGAGAGGGGATCAGGGGAAAAGAGAAGAATGATACCTCAGGGTCAAATCAAGGTCTAGAAATGAGTGAAAGGTGACATCTGTGATCTCCAAAAGAGAAGGGGTGAGGAGGGGAGAAAGCCTGAAAGGGAAAAGGAAGAGGAAGGGAAGGTGCCCTTACTTTGGAAGTGAGGTGGGGTGCAACTGATAAATACTCTTATGGGTGAAGGGAGATTAACTTTTTACACTAGAGAAGGCCCATGAATTTTGTACTTCAAATGGCCACTTACACTGGGGCGGGAGGTGGTGAGTGAGAAGGAACTGGGACCTATGGGTCATCTAGAACATGGAAGAGTAGGAGAAAATAGACACTGGGAGGCAAATTCATTAAAGTAACTGAAAAAAATAATACTACGTTTGGAGCTGAAGAAGGAACTTGAAACGGAAAAGCTTGTGCACAGACAAAATTAATGCTTCTAAGATAAGAAGGGAAGTAGTCAAATGGGGAAAATTACTTATAGCAAAATTCTCTGATCAGAGTTAAGTATCCAAAATCACAAACATCTATTTCTCAACAGATGAATGCTTAAAGAATTTGAACAGTTGTCCAAAGAACTCCAAAGAATTCACAACTGCATGAAAAATGCTGCAAATGACTAATAAAGGAGAAATGCGTTTGACCTCACACTCTGCAGAATAGCAAAAGTCAATGTTATAGATGCCGTGAAAGACAGGCACTGTAATACATTTTCAGAATTGTGAAATGATACATCTATCTTCCAAAGAAAATTGGAAATACGCAAATAAAGTCACTAAAAGTTTCATAACTTTTGAACTAGAGATTCGATTACAGGGCTTATTTCTCAATGAAGCCATCGATAAGAAAAAACTATCCCCATATGCTCCAAAATAGTTACATGAAAGCGTTTTTATTATTACTGACAACTGGAAACACAGTAGATGTCCATCAATCGGAGAATGTCTGAATGTAATAGAAATTATGCTGTAAGAAACGATGTGCAGAGCGATGTAAGAAAAAGCAATATATACAGCAACTCCAGCAATGTAAATACAAAGAACAAACACACAAACAAGTCAAAATTATACAAAGCAAATGGGATCCAAATGAAGAGATAGCTCTTTATGGAGGTAGAAGGCCTATAGGTATTAAATATTACCCATGTTTTCAGACACATGCATCTATCAATGTGCAATTTTTTCTTATTTTCCCTCTACAAAAAATACTATTTGTAGCATGGGATGGTTCTTTGAGAAGTGGCAAGGAAGTATACATTGAATATTGTAGTGATGCAAATGGAAAACAGGAAATATTAATAAAAATTTATTTTAAAAATTATAAATCAGCTTCAGTCTTCTTCCTCTTGCCTAATTGGTCAGAGAGGCAGGGTTCTCTGGCCACTTTCAGCATCTGGCAATACGAGTATTCTAGTCAGAGGATTTATGGGAAGAACGTCCATGTTTGGTAGAGTGAGCAGGATGAACCGTTCATATTGTTGGGAATGTGCAATCTTGAGGATCATGTCCATGGCAATTCTTCGACTGACAGGGTCCATGTAGATACCAAATGCATCCAGGCATCTTAAAGGAGACTTTGTGATGGACCACAAAGTAAGAATGAAAACAAAGAGTTTCACTCCCTGCTAGGAATTGCGTGTCACCAGAAGCAGCTTTCCTTTTTCTCTCTTTAGGCTGGACTCTTATCTCTTATAGAAAGTGTTTCATTTTTGCGATCAAAGCTCATTTTTATGGAGTAGACCTACTTCAGAAGAAAGTTATCAAAGTATAACTTGTACCATAAGTCAAAACTTCTTCTAAATTACTGGCATATTTCATATTTTTGTTTTGATGTTTGATCTAATGATTTAACATACTCTCAAATTCTTCATGTTAACATCTTTACCGTGATGTCTGTCTTTTACTTCTTGGTACTGCTGTATTATTTCTTCTCTGCTTCCATAAATGCTTTTAGCTCTGGGCAGAGGTATTTGACTTGGACAAGCTGTATTTTCAGATTCTTCTCTTTCGTAGACAGCTCGTCCTTTGTCACTTGGAGAGTCATTCATCTGTTCAAGTTGGGTCACTTTAAGAGAGAATTTGCATCTGTCACCATCATTTCTAGTATACAATAACTGCCTGCCCATCTCCTGCTGTAAAATAGACAGTGGATTATCTACCTGTATATTAAAATGACCAGGAATGGCCCTAAGCTCTGCTTTCTTAGAGCAAACCAGGCTGTCTGCGTGGTCCTTTAGTTTGTAACTTGCAGAACCATTTGCACTGATGCATTGCTCCACCGTTATGGAGTCCTCATACAGGTCAGATTTGAAAGCCTCTTCTCCTCTGTTGAGTAATATGGTGGAGATTTTGACTAAAAGATTTCCGTCTTTCACACACTCTCTCAAAGACGATCCTAATGCTTGTCCACCCAGACCAACCCCTAGAGTTGTCAGCAGTGCACACTTGACCTTGTGTCCCACCACAAAGTTTACATGGTACCCAAATTTCACTGGCCCCAGCTTGGCATGGCACATAAAGTTCTCCAGCTGGATACTCACAATGACGTCGACTTCCACTGAGGCCGAATGAGAAGCAGCAGCAGCAACTCCATGAGAAACGGTCTGGAAGAGGACCCTCTCTTTGTCCTCGTTGGCATCGCCCTGAGGCCCTGGCCTTGCACTTGACTGCCCCTCTGCAGCTGGGGAATGTGCTCCTCTTTCCTCTCAGCCATTGGGTCAATGACAGAAGAAACCTGCGTAAATGGGAGGACCTTCTAGCGCTTCTCTCCTTTCCCCTGCTCCTCCTCAAGGAGACGCAATCTGAAACCCCAGAAATGATACTTCTTGTATCTTTTTAAATGCCACAGTCACTGCAATCAAGAAGGGAGCAGAGCCTTGCACGGCTAGATTCTTAACAAAAACTTTCATACATGTATTGGGCCCTCGGGGAGAGATTTTGCTAGGAGTCTTACTGTGATCTGACTCTCCATTTCATTAGTAACTCAGTAGTAATTTCTCTAGTAATTAAATTTTATGTAGGAAAATTTTGTTTGCTTTATGTGTATTTATCTGTTTTTAATGTTACAGATCTCTAATTTTTCACTTTCACTGACATGGGGTCCTCTGGAACAGTCTACAGGGCCAGAATGCAAGCAAATGATAACGTCTGCAGCAAAGGGCTTTGAAGAGAAGTTCTAATTTTAAATTGAGTTTTGGGGTTGTTTGGGGAGTAATCCGGCAGAGATGTGGGGAACCACCCGAGAAATTGTGGAATTCACTTTGGCATAGGAGGTTAGTCACTCTAGGCTTCTTGTTACTTTTAAAGAGTCAATATGCAGACACGTCCCCCCAAAAAATTCTTGGAGGTAAAAGTTTCATTGAGCATCCTGTGTTTTTAAGAGGGTTTGATGAAACAGGCAAGCTGTGAAAGTACCAGCTCTCTTAAAAGCGAGGAATCTGGGGGAGCAGATTAGGATTGAGCATGCCTAAAATTTTGTCCAAGAAGGAGAAGCCCTCCCAGGGTTTATAGGCAGAGATGTGTCCCCAGGCAAAAGGCAAAATATAGGAATGGGTGTAAAAGGAAGAAAAAAACTTACCCTGAGCAGAAACAGGAGGCAGACACATAAGTACGAAAGCTGGGTAGAAAGCCCCCCCAAGAAAGTAGATTTTTTTGCGGTTTTTTTCTCCAAATTCATTAATTTATTTGTTTTCAGTTTCCAACACACTTCCCTTAGTTCCAAATTCTATCCCCCTTCCTCCTCAACACAGCATGCAATCTTAAATGCACATTCATTCGTATTAAACACATTTTCACATTAGTGATTTGCATAGAAGAATTAAAACAAATGAGAGAAACCTTGAGAAAAACGACCCAAAGCACAAAAATCCTTTACTTCATTCTTCCTTTCAACCTCATAGTTCTTTCTCCGGATGTGGATGGCATTTTGCATCATGAGTCCTTTGGAAGGGTTTTAGGCCCTTGTATTGCTGTGAAGGACTAAATTTCAAAAACAGTCCTAACACACTGTGGCTGTTCCTGTGTGTAATGTTCTCCTGGATCTGCTCACTTCACTCAGCATCAGTTCATGTAAGTCCAAGGTTTCAGAATTCTGACTGTTTGTTATTGCTTATAGCACAATAGTATTCCCTTATATTCATATACTGCAAGTTGTTTTGCCATTCCTCAATAGATGGGTATTCCCTCAATTTCAACTTCTTGGCCACCACCAAGGTAGTTGTTCGTAACTTAACTTTGATTTTTGTATGTTTTTGTCTCTATTTTGTCTTTAGGGTGTGGCCTGCATTTATTGGGTGGGGGGGAATGTAAAAGCAGGACAAGACTAGGCATTTACAGTTTTAGAGATGGAATTGATGGTGTACAGGCTCTAAGAACCCTCTTGAACTCTCTTTGAATCTTCCCACTTGTTTTGGCTTTTCATGTCCAAAGCTGTTACCCTTAACCTAACCTAGCCCTCCCTTGTTTCTTCCCATCAAGACCCTTCATAGACCTCACCTCAGGTCACCCCACACTACTTGGCCACCCTCAGATCCCTCCCACAGGCTCTCTGCTATATTAACCATCTTTCTTCTATGAACGTGCTCAGATTCATTCTGGCCCACTTATTAATCAATACAGGTATCCAATATGCTCATATTCTTTAAAAGTCTACACAACATAGTGGATTTTAAAGAAACTTTTTCTCTGCCTGAAAGAGAGCTTGGGTTGAATTCATTTGGGCGGGACCCAACATGTCAGTATTTTGGGGTCCTGAGCGACCCTACACCTCAACAGAATCAGAGAATGATCTCTCAGTAAAAGTGCCAAGTTTCTTTTTTTCTCCCTTCATATTTAGTAACTGATAAAGTTCTAGGCGAAGTAATATGAAGATAACAATGGCTGAGGAGGGAAAGCTAAGTGAAGAAACCAACTGGCAACAGGAATTTTTTTGTTCGTCAAAAGTTAGATGTATTCAGTTTTCATTGAATTTCAAAGCTAAAGTTTGTAGTGCAGAAATCGACCAATAGAGTTTACTAATCACCTTGATTTGCTTGAACTCCTATATTAACCAGGAGAGTCTGAAATAACCTGGCAATCAAAATCAGCCAATCAGGAGGCAGAATGAGCATGGTCAACGTTTGACATTCCAGTGATCCTTTTGTATGTCCACTGGGTGAACCCAGTTCATCTTTTCTGTGCCAGCAACCTCAGGGCCAGCTTACACAAGTTCGTACTGGCCTCAAACAGACAACGCTTGTAGAAATATCCTAGTTTCAGGTACTCTGTATCTCTTCTATCCTCCTGCCTCCCTTTGTTTTGAAACCATATAAATCACTCCGTACAATCTTTGAAGAAGCAGATTAAGTTTTTTCTCCAACCATTTCCGTGATGTACTTGCCCAATAAATGTTTTCCATCATTGCACTTCAACTTCATTCCCTCTGTTCACTTAGAAGCTGCACTCCACTTAATTATTCTGCCAACTAATCAAATGGTGTTAGAAGGGTGATGGTGTTGTGAGCTTGGGATGATTGCCCTCTAGCACCACAGAGATCAAAGTTAACCATCAGGAATCCCTTGTGTTCTAATCTCTCCAAGTGACTGCATAGTGCGTTGTGTGCTCCAACTTAAATCAATCTGGGAGGGCACGACCCTCAGGTTTGCTGACTAAAAGAGAAACAATTACTACTGACATTCATTCTGAGACATGGAGGCCCAAAATAAGCATCAAATGGTGCTTGGGAAGCAATCTATGGTCCAGTCAATGAGAGGTGAATGAATTGAGTTTAAGGCATTGTAAATAATTTTAAGAAATAACGTATCCAGTAAACCCAAACATCGGTAGGTTTTAGCTATCAAAATTTACCTTCCTTTGGGAAGAACACCTTCATGTAAGGAAATGATACCTGATAAGGGAAGAGGAGAGGAGAGGATGATGTCACGGCCCTCTTCAAGAATGAAAGATGTCATGGTTGTCTTTGAGAATGGAGGTAAAACCACAGAATCACATCCACAAATTCTCACCCGCAGTATGAAAGTTTTTCCAGTCATCTTTCACTTTATTCCCTTCCCTCAGAGTCTTCTCACATTTTTTCATAAATGTATGTTTTTACAGAGCTGGAGGCATGCTTTGTCCTTCAGTAGAGCAAGATTTGTTAGAGAAGACACCTGTTCGTTATCCCTTTGTTGGTAGAACACAGCACATTTCCTGGCATTGTTGCTTGTTGACACAATGAGTGAACTGAAAAGATGCATCAACATCTGCTTTGCTGTTTGTTTGTTTCCACATGACTTGCACCGTACTATTTGTCCTGTCTATTAGAATGTGAACTCCTAGAGAGCTAGAACTGTGATGCTTTTCTATTTCTATTCCCAATGCTTAACGCAGGAATTTGCAAAGAGTACACACTTAATACATGCATTTTTTTTATCGATCCGTCCATTCTCATCTCCACCCATATTTTCACATATTTTCGTTGACATTTTAAATGTGCAGGTAACTTCAATCATTAGAGCTGTAGTATCATGACAGGTTCGATAAAACCCTGGCCTGAATTTCTTCCTTCATACTTGAAAAAATGACATCACTGTGTTTGGGTAAATATACAGTGTATTCAACTGTGGTTGATCAGATAAATAGGAGTTCAGAATGTTCTATCATAGGTTAAAAACAAATGGTCTATGTGAACATTTGAAATTGAGATATCTCAAAATTGGCGCATCTTATATTGCTTTTGAGCTTCGGCAATTCTTCTCTTTATGACAAAAAAGACATTCTTCTTCCATGCAGGCAGACCATACTGGGCAATCTTGTGCTCGTGTTTCCCATGTCTCACAATTGATTTCAAAGTTCTTCATAAAGAACTTGAGAGTCTCCTTGGATCACTTCTTCTAAACATCACATGTGATGTGTCCCGAGCAACAGAGTTTGAACAGGGGTCACCTGGAAGGGGGCAAGAGCTCATGTGGGCGTAGAGGAGAATACATACACCAAATTGTTCAAGGCATAGCCTGGGAATGTTCGGGAACAAGAGACTGCTCTGAGTCTCTTCAGGAGTAAACTTTTACTTAGAAATTTACACCACGGTGAAGTTCCAAGATAAGGAGAGGCAAACATGCATTTCCTAGCAGAGGACATAGAGATAGAACAGATATGCAGTGCTTAATGTAAGCTTTAACTATGCTTACACTATTTAACTTTTATGACCCATTGTCCTGTCTCCATGACACAGAATTCTGTACAATTTACTTAGGGGATTTTCTGCCCAACTGGTTTCCCAAGGAGGCATGCTTGACCTAATTGATGATGCAGGAGACATACGTCTCAGATACTACTTTGGTTGCTTATGACACTTGTGAAATCACGGTGCTGTAGGTTGTAGTCCCACATATCACGCTTTCGCACTTTTGTTTTCTGTAATTTATGAATGAATAGGGATAAAACAATCTGAAGTTCCATATCACGAAGAGCAGTACTACTCTTTACGACTGTTCTGCTTCCTGCCAAAAAAAAAGAACATAGATAAATTATTATTATAGAGAAACCAAGAAGTCCAAGCACATTTCTTAGGTCAAAAATTGTCTGGAATCCAAGCATTTCATCCCATTTAACCATTCGTCTGCAACAGAGGAAGTGACTGAATCTAATGTTGCTCTTTGTAGTTTCTTAATTTCATCATGTAAATTCAGGAGGTCAAAGATGCTTTTGTGCCTTCCCTTGGCTCTTAGAATATGATCTCGAATATGTGACCAAGTATATAGGCTTGAATCATATTTTAGAGGAGTTACACAATATTGTGACACATTATAATGGTGAGGTAAGGAAAACTGTTCCTGTAGAGCCTCTACCTGTTTTCCAAGTTAGAATATGGTGTTTTTTAGCCTATCTAAGTCGCCATGGTGGGGGGCATCCAGGTTGTCTTGAGTTTTCCATGTGTAATTTACTATAGCATGAGAAAGGATGTCTTGATTGAATGGATCATACTTACAATAAGATGACAGAGTTGGCAAAGTTTCAACTGAAATTATGACCCAAGATATCTATGTTGTCTTTACCATTAACATGCCATAACATAGTATATGTCCACAAATATTAATATATGGAAAAAATCCCATTATTCAAGATAGTGCAAGATAGTGTCTTGGGATAAGGGTCTCACAAAGTATGCCATGTCATTCCCATCTGACCTTGTTGACATAAGAAGAAGTGTTCTCTAAGTTAACTTCAGAGAACAAAGAGACAGTTAGGCCCAGGCTCTTCTTCTGATTGATTAATTCAAGTTCTGGCCCTTACTAAAGTCCAAAAATGATGTTAAATATTACCCTTTCCTCATTTTGGACAAAGGCAAGCCCTGTATATCAAGAAAGGTATGAAAAAATCTCTAAATAAGACGTTCTGGCTATGCAAGGGGCTCAGGTCGGGAAAGAGCTGTTCTTCATGCACGGTCTGGGGTAGACTCTTGGGAAAGCAGTCCACAACTGATGTCATCTTTTTCAGGATCTTTTGAAATTAGAAGACAATGTCTCCCATGGGATCAGGTGGCACTCCGGAGAAGGGGCAATGGATGTGACAG
The DNA here is from genome assembly GCA_028658325.1 of Potorous gilbertii. NCBI lineage: Eukaryota > Metazoa > Chordata > Mammalia > Diprotodontia > Potoroidae > Potorous > Potorous gilbertii. Next base: position 47,879,138 of record CM053775.1, read on the forward strand.
ATGGATCCAAGAGTCTATATAGAAAGATCTGACAAGGGCTCCTAGAAAACATGATTTGATAATTGAGAGAAAACATTACAACATACCTAAAGGCACATAGAACTAGTTCAGTTTCCCAGCCACGTAGGGCTAGATTGAAACAACACAATAAGTATTTTTCTCAAAATTCACAAAATTGCATTTTTACATTAGTGCAGGTACAGATTAAACTTTCATGTTTCACAGCAGACTAGTTTTGAGAAGGGAGATTAGCATGTCACCAATATAACCAAAACTTAAACATACAAATCAATATTGACTACCCTACTACCAATATTAACTAACATTAAGTTCCTGGTATCGCAGTGATCCATTCTTACTGTTCATTTAAACATCACTTTTTAAATTCCAAATATCTCATGTAGTTTTCTGATGCCTGATATCCTCTCTTTGACAATAGGTTTTATTCTTGGGAAAGTTCAAGAAGGGAGTTCTGTTTCTTTGGTTCAGATTTAAAGTTCACAGATAATTCTGACCATATAAACCAGTAAAATCTTTTAAACTTCGTTCTCCACTTTTTTAAAACTTCATAGATTGTCAGTTTGTATATCGTTTGCAATTTTATCTTTACGTAAGTTCAATACGTGGAAGATGAATCTTTTAAAATGAGAGGGTCTAGCCATTAAATGAACTCATCTACCTTTTCAAATTATTGGACAAGTACTTTAAAAGAAGAAATAATTTCACTTGCTTTTATCACTATCTCATAAAATTTTGTGCAAAAATCAAAATATGAGACCTTATTATCGAATCATTTTATATTCTAGATATCAATCACAAACCTCTGTACATAATTCATAGAGGAAATAGTCTGATCCTGTTGCTTTTCCTCAAAACGTGTTATTCTCTTTTATTAGACATCTATCACATTACATCTTTGTCTTATTACCTGTTCTAATCATTTCCTCCTTTGGAGGTTCTCATCTCTATATTGCATTTATTTAATTTGCTAGAAATCTTGGTTAAAATTTTAAGCTATTCCTTCCTACATCTCAATATAGTAATTCAGAGATGTTCCAATATCCACTTATTATTTAGTGAATTTAGCTTTGTACTTACACAATGTCTTGTTTATAGAGATTTGCTATAAAAGAAAAAGGGGAACAATGTCATATATCTTAATGAAGAAAAGGAATTCCTTACCTCTGTTTGATTCCAAGAAAGCGACATTATCTGACAGTCAATTGTGGTCACTAGGTGCTGAAAGCAAGACTTAGAAGAAATCAAGTTGGGGATTTCGTTTTACAGAAAGAAAATGGCACATTGGGGAAATACATTTATTAACTTTCTACCCAGGTGGTGTCCAAGGGCGTCTCCAAAATCTTCCCAGCGATCCACCCTTCTCAATCTGCAGCACATGCTAGTTGACTTCATGATAACTTAGACAACTGTTCCTGTAATCAGAGCTTCAAACAAGAGTGAATTGCAGTTCCAGTCTGAAATCGCAAATAAATATTAACTGGTATCATTCATCATAAGGCTATCTTAAATTTGATTGAACTACGAATTTTCAAATCAAGTTATAACACACTCTCTAAACATGCTTAAGTCATCGGAAACTGATGAAAAAGTATCTTAAACAAGTATCTAAGGAGAAGAGGGGTAGAAATAACCCACATCTGTCCCCAAACTTTGTTATCTGCCATCCGCATTTTCAATCAAACTTTTAACTATCCTTCCAAGTCTTTTGATCCAGTTCCTTAGATCATCCAGTTTTCCTTTTCATTTTAACCATAAGACAAGGTAGCTCATAAGTTATTACTTTTATTAACATAATTTGAACAAAGCAAAGAGGCTAATGGTTGACCTTAAAGTTTGATGGGTTTGTGTGTTTGTATTAAAAGTTTATCATTCTTCTCTAATTATAGTCATTCTGGAAAAATTAGACACTTCAGGACTTGAGGTTTTTATATATAATAAGTTCAAACAGAAATATTAACTCTTTCTTAGGCCATAGAATGACAAGAAATTCAGATCAAAACAGCAAGATGTCTTCTGCTTTACAGCTTAATCTAACAGCAAACTATTTTGAAAATTTAGTAAATCTACTTCAAAAATATCACACAAGATTTTTCAAAACATTTCTTATGAAAATACTTCCCCTTCTTTAAAAAGAGTTTAAAATTTATTTTGATATTCACTAAACTTTTATGAAAAAAAGAGTTGGAAACTTTTAAAATGATAGATATCTCTTTCTTACTCATTAAAGCCCAAATAAACCTTTAAAACTGGAATTCATTAAGCTATGTTGATGTAAAGAAACACAAATTCAGAAAGTCTTATAACAATACTGAATTCTCAGATATTACAGAATTCCTAGATATCACAAAGTTTCTTAGTCAAAAAGGTGTTTGTAATCGAAAGGAGAATTACTTTCTCTAAGTCAAGAAAGACCTACTCAATTAATTTAACCTCATCACAATCACAGACTTTTCTTAAATATACCATTAGGATTAAGTGCATTTTGTCATTTCACCTAGATAGTTCCTAAATCTTCAAATTAACAGACGTAAATATATCTTTTAGGTGAATTAGGCTTGAAAATCATACCCCTGTTTTTTTCATGGATTCTCATTTGCTCAACTGGTATCCTACAACACAGGAACTTTTGCACAATTTTATAAGAACTTTTGGTCAATTAATTTATTATTCACTTCGCATAACACGTGGAAACTAACTTTAAGCCATCATATATTTTCACAGTAGCCAAGATTTCAAATGGAAAAATCTGCTATCATAGTAAATATCAAATTATCTAATTTCATCAAATCCTTGAAGAAACCAAATTCATAGGTAAGAAGATCCAAAATAAAATGGTTTTGACATTTCTACCTTACATTTCACACTCTAAGAGAGATTCAGAAATACAATCTTAGAAATAGAGTTTTAAACAAACAATAGATTTCATAGGACATCAATTGAATTTCCAGATTATCATATATAGAAATTATTCCTCCTATTACTTTTGGGAATTAAAACCACGGTTACATTAGAGAGAGATAATAACATTATATGTATCATATGTCAGTCATTATGTTAACTGTTTTTCAATCATTATATCATTTTGAACTCATAACAGCAACCATAAAGATTTTTCCCTTTAGAAATCATGAAATTGGTCAAACAGAGATAAAATACATTTCATTTCACATGGAACAGAGAAGTATGAAGTTTACCAAGAGCAGAAAGGTTGGTGTCCCAGTGGTGACAGTACTTGAAGGCAGGGCTTCGTGAATGTTCGCCACAGAACTGATCCATCCACCTATCCCTTCTCCCACAGTTGCAGAATTTACTAAGCCTGGGACGGTTTCAGCTAATGGGACAGAGTGGGCAGAATATATAGGAATTGGGTGTCATTTCCCAATTTTACCTGGAAGGGTGGGTTATAATGTGCCCACGGGCAGAATACTGTGAGAAACAATGCCAGTCTGTGAATTACTGCACCTACGCTTCTCCATTCACTGGATCGAGGATGAGAGGGGTTACCATGAACCCTTGTGAGTGTTAAAAATCCCCATTTTGGGATACTCTCTTATGTCTGGAAGCGAATGGAGAATGGTAAGTGATCCGCATTGGGAGAGGGTGTTTTAGCAAGGTGAGCTTCAGGAGCTACTCAGTCTTGTTAATTTTTTTTCCAGCAATTCCAAATGATCAGTTACCGAGCTTCTTAATGATTAATCTCCCAACCTACAAAAATTTTAGCTAAGATGATCTAACTTTCCATTGTAATTACAGATTGACCAGATGGGAATAACAAGGAAAAGTCTTAAGATTTTGTTTTTGTTTCCCTAGTTGCAGGCCTTAGATGTCTTTGGCTGCATACACTTTAAATCTATCAGGATAATGGACTCATTCACAGCACACATGACATATACGAAGACATACACTGACAGACAAATTGACAACTAATGACAATAAAAATACAAACAGAGCTCACAAAAAACAGTAGAGAGAGGGGAAATCAGAAACTTGTTAGCAGTTCCCATCTTGAATTGCCTATTACTATTCCAAGAAAAGGGAGTTGCAAGGGTTCAAGAACTCACAGAATAAGGGTGGATCCTGCAACCTTTTCTCAGAGCACCTCTATGGTTGTTGGAGGTGAGGAGTCTTGGTACCCGAAGTTTCTGACTTTCCATAACAATGAGATAGGACCTACATTCATATATCCAATGCCCTGGTTTCTTACAATAGTGACAAAAACAAGGTTTGCCTTCCCTTATCCCATTAGGGGTGGGGAATGCATTTGGAATGGGAGCTGTTTGAAACTCCCTTTTAGCTTTAAAGTCGGCATCCTGTATTTCTAAGATTTTGACAAGTTGGGAGAACATCTCGGCTATAATCTGCAGGAAATACTTTAGGGAAAGGGGAGAAGGAGGAATAAGGGAATAATATAGGTTGAAAGGTTTGGACTCCAGCGGAGGCTGAAGAAGGCCTATGAGGAAAAGTTGGAGGAAGAGTGCTAGTAGTATTAATGCCATCTTTTGGACCCCTTAAGGATTCCAGGACATGAATAACTAGCTCCAAGTAGATATTATGGAGGGAAGGACAGGCTTGCCACTACTATGTGCTCATTTTATATTTTCACCTATTCTAACCCAGTTTTCAGGGTCGATGGTTCCTTCCTTTGTGAACCACGAGTTAAGTATTATTATCTCATCAACCATTTTCTCAATTCTACCTTCCTGTAGCTTAGCCCCTGATGGCTTTACTTAGCATTTCAACAAATTAACATATCTTCTCCTGGTAGGATGTTCTTAACCCATAATGAGAAGCATTTCTTCTCATGGTGGCGACCCCAGATGAGATTGAGCTGCTGACTCCGGCTGCCACCGAATCAGTCCATCCAGATCACACATAAGGTGCCAGATGTTGCGTCCCGCACAGCGGAACTTGAACAGGGGTCACCTGGAATGTCGTAAGAGTTCATACGGGAATAGAAGAGAACACATACATCAAACTGTTCAAGGCATAGCCTTGGCAGGCTCGGTAACAAGGAACTGCTGCAAGCTGCTTCAGGAGTCAACTTTTACTTAGAAATTGACATCGTGGTTGCATTCCAAGATAAGGAGAGGCAAACATTCATTTTCTGGGAGAGCACGTAGAGATAGTACAGATACAAAATGTATAACTTTTAAGACACAAAATGTATAACTTTTATGATCCATTGTCCTGTCTTCACGATACCGAATTCTACACAATTTACTGAGGGGATTTTCTGCTCAACTGGTCCCCAAGGAGGCATGCTTGACCTCACAGTCACGTCCCTACTGATGCAGGAGACATATACCTCATATACAACGCTGACTGCTTTTAAGGCTTATGACAAGAAGCTGCAATAGGTGGAATTTCCACACGTATGACTGCCTTGCTTCATATATTTTGCATTGGAAATACATGGCCAGCCCATCAGAGTTGCTCTTTCTGTAGTAATACTACAGATTCTTAAGTGTTTGGCAGTTCAGCTTGAGAAAGGACCTCAGTGTTTGCCAGGTGATCTTCAGAATCTTCCTAAGACAATTCAAATGTAAATAATTCAATATCCTGGCACTGAGCTGGTATACTGTCCAGGTTTCACAGGCATACAACAATGAGTTCCATACAAAGGCTCTTATAGACCAACAGATTGGTGGCACTCTAATACCTCTTCTCTCCTACACTTCCCTTTGGAGCCTCCTACTGAGCTAGCTCTAGCAATGAATGTATCAGTCTTATCATCTATGTGTACTTCCGTGGAAAGTAAATGGAACTGAAGAAGTAAAGTAATTTATATAGAATTGTCATTTTTATTACATTGGTTCAGCCTAACCATGAGCAATTAATATTTCTCTAATTATTTAGATCTGACTTTATTTGTGTGAAAAAAATGATTGTGTTTATATAGTTCCTGCGCTTGTGTTTGGATTTGTTCTCTAAGGGACCACATTCAAGCTGAGAGGTTATACATACAGTGTACATAATGATATTATATATATATATATATGTGTGTGTGTGTGTGTGTGTGTTTGTGTGTGTGTGTGTGTGTGAATCAAGACCTGAAGTACTTGTATTTTTTATTCCAGACTTCGGAGTTAAGTCTGCATAAATTTCTGTTTCGGTGGAGCTGCACTTATGGAATGGGTAAGTCTAATATAGTTTTTTCCAGGAGGGTGCAGGTTGGGTGATAGTACAAGTTTGTAGATATGGAGGTATAAATGGATTTCAAGGTTTTGAAATGAAGGAGGTCTGTGAAAGATCTCACAGAACATCTACTTCAACCCTCTCCTCTTACAGAAAGGGAAACTGAGACCAAGAAGAGGGAAAAGCCTTGGCCAAAGTCACTTACACAGTAATGGGGCTTGTACATGAGTACTGCCTGCTAGAATGCCTAGCGTACATCTGGACATCTTCCTCCTCTGCCAGCCAAGGTTCATGTGTCCAACTAAGATCCCCCAGAAGGTACTCTCCAGTTACAGGTCTCCACAATTCCCTATGAATGGTAGCTTACTGATAGACCTAGGGGTGCTGGGGGCTGCCGTGATGACATTGAGATTAAGCAAAGGGTCAGAAAAATCCTGAACTTTGAGCCAGCTGATCCTACGCATACATCAGGGTAAACCTCAGCAAGTTCCAAGACTTCTCTAAATATGTTTTTTGCAATCCTCTTCACTTCAATATTCACCTGGGGTTTGGAGGCCAGATCCCTCTTTCTTGCCCTCAGGAAACTCATAGTCTTGTGGGGGATAAGAATTCGGCACAGATAAATCATGTGTGAACTTTTATACTTTGAATGTGGAGACGAGAGAATGAGGCTGTTGTGTTACAGGCATTCAGGAGATACCTTGGAGGTGAGTAACATCAAATATGGGCTTTCAAGGATTGGGAAGGGGGTTAAAGTTTTCAGTTGAGAGGAGATTCGTTTTATGACAGTCCTCTGGCATAAAGGATTCTCTCTTCCCATATTGACTCTTGCTTTCTACAACTGGACTCACCGTACCCCATCACCCAGTGGAAGTTCAAGTGTTGATAGGTTAAGTCCTCGTCCTGGGATTTTACGTAAGTTAAGGGAAAGGCCCATGGGTCTGTCAGAGATGCTGGGAAAAAACCCTTAATGAGTTTCTGTACTGAGAACAACATGCAAAACAATGGGAGTCAATTCAATGCACAATTTCATTGCAAGCAATAAGGATGATAGGGAAAGGAGAGAGGGAAAGGGTACCAGCACACAATTCAGACATACATACTCACACAGAATGTAATGCATGAAAGTGAGATGCTACTTTGGGGAACACAAAGATATATACCCATTAAGCAGGAAGGCTGTGCTCTAGCAAGCAGGTGTGTTCCTGCTGGCAGGGAGAGTGGGTTCCAGCAAGAAAATGTGGGTATGTCTCCTGGTAGAAGAAGTTATGCGCTCCAAAATGCTTTTCTGAGAGCAATGTTCAGATATAATGGTTTGGGGAGGCCTCCCTGGATCTAGACACATTGTCTATCAGGAAAAATATTGTGACATAAGGTCCAAACTGTGTGACTTGCTATTTGGATGGGAAAAATAGCTGGTGGCAGACAAAATATTGTTTGAGGGACAGAGCAGTACCATCTTTCCAAGTTGTTATTATCAGTATTTTTCTTTGAGTAAATTCTATAAGCCTATAACCTTTCTTAACAGGAAACTCATTATTACCTCAAAATCATTTGGACAAATGTGATAACAATGATTTCCACCCTTAGAGTCTATAAACTACAGTGTCTCTTAAGGGAAAACCATCATGGTCATCTCAAGATCAGGCCTAATTTTATAGCAACATGGGATTTGAAGGTAAAACCAATGGTCCTGACTAGACCACAGAGGGTACTATGGGCATCAGGGTGGGGAAGACACCTGGAATAATTCCTTGGACAGAACTCTTATGCCATGTCCTCTTCCACTATGGGCAGATCTTGTATGTTCTACCACCCAGGAGGAAAGGTGTTCTTCTTCACCCTGTACAGATCAGACTCACAGACATTACTAAGATATTCTTCCTGCTGGAAACAATCTGATGAAAAAGATGATGAGGTAAGAGGTGGAACTGAACCAAATTATCTGCAACAATGATACAACGACACTAGAACAATATCTTCATCAAAAACAAGGGCTTTATCAACTTCCCCACTCATGCCATTGTCTTATTGGAGCAAAGACAGAAGTTCGCGTATGAGATCTTATCCATTCACACCGCTTCTCAATTCTCGGTTCTCATTAGCATTAATCTTTTTGGTGCGACTACATAAGGGGTAATGACCATCATCCATTAATAGCAATTATTAAGGGATACAGTCATCTAGTTAGTTGCTAGCAATAAGGAAAATAATAAAAGTGTACTAATGCACGTTTGAAATAAATCATAAAGGAATGACTGGATAGAATAGGTTCTTATAGCAAGCTTCTGTAGTAGACCTCAAAACTTTAATGCAATGTTCACTACCTGTTTACTAGCTATAAAGCTCCCCAGCATGACCGCAAGACTATTGACAAGAATATATCTCCATCCTGTATTGCTCAAATTCCAACTCCAATTTGAGCATGGGCACCATGATATGGAATGTCCCCCAATTTGTTTATGATTTCTTTTTACTGTTTGTACCATCTTTCCTTGCTCAACATTAAGAGAAACTCATTCATCTCATAACCAGTGGAGTCATATAGTGAGCAGAGATATCCTGTGCTTTGTCCAACCACTGACCCACCCAGCTGATGCACAATTTCTGCCACTCAGAACATGGTATAACACTTAAACTTCTTTGTGAAACCTCATATCACCTTATAATGTTGGAAATGAATAGTCACATATTCTCTTTCTCTCTCTCTCTCTCTCTCTCTCTCTCTCTCTCGCTCTCCATATATATATAGAAAATCATTTTCGTCCCTTTTCTATGGCAAATAAGTTCAAATTCAATATGAAAGGATTGTCATTGGTATATGCATCCTTTCATCAATCCACATCCATTTTCAACCGTTTGTAACAGTTGTGAATATGTCAAGGCAGAGGAATTTTAATTGGATGCCCTCAGAAGTTTGACTTTCTTGTATCTTCCTGTGTGGGGTCCAAAGTTTTCCAGTCTTCAAGATTGCACAAGATTGAAGCAGAGCTTCAAGTAATTAACCTTTTATTAAAGGATCCATGGCTCTGTCTAATGCAGTGGATCTCAGGTTTTTCTCATGATCTGAGATGCCTGTATTCTCTACAAACTTCTTTTTACCTGATTTGATACCAGGTTCAATTCCTGGACACTCTGGAGAGGCGATACAAAATAATGCACAGATTTCACGCTGATTCGTCTAACTCTCAATGGCAGAGCACTGTCACTAGCAAAAAAAATGGGCCTCTAGGGGACAGAGCAAGATGGCAGAGCAAAACTACACATTTCCCTGAGCTTTCACTCAAAGTCCTCCAAATACTTGCAAAATATGACTCTAAACAAGTTCCAGAGCTACACAATCCACAAAATGACAGAGTGAAACAAACCCCCAGCCAAAGATAATGTGTAAAATCGACAGCAAGGATCTACCATGCCCAGGCAAGGGGTAGAGCACAGTCTTGCATAGGCAGCACCAGAACAGACTGGCCAGAGCAGGCCTCAGGGAACTGATCCGTTGATAGCTGTGGAAGTTTCCAAATTGCTCAACCCACAAACATCAGAAAGGTCAGTGAGAAAACTATGTGAGAACTGGGTGAAGGAGGAGCCTGAGTCCAGCTCTGGTCCTAGGGTGGTGGTGGAGGATGGTGGTGGTGGTAGCAGCAGCAATAAAGGTTGCCTCCAGAGCTCTGGGCCCACGGACAGCAGGGGAATGAGCGGTAAGACAAAACCCCTGAAGCCTGGGGCACTGCTCCCATTCTCCCCACCCCAACTGGAAACAGAGTTCTTCCTTAACAAAGAATTAGAAAGCGAAGTGTTTGGGAAGATAAGCAAACATTTTAAAAGAACTCTGACTATAGCATCTTCCTTTGGTGACAAAGAAGATCAAAACATACAACCAGAAGAAAACAAAGTCAAAATTCCTACATCAAAAGCCTCCAAGAAAAATATGAATTGAACTGAGGCCAGGGAAGAGCTCAGAAAGGATTTTGAAAATCAAGTTAGAGAAACAAAGGAAAAATTGGGAAAAGAAATGAGGGTGGCACAAGGAAATAATGAATATCGAGGCAGCAGCTTGCTAAAAGGAGACCCAAAAAGTGCTAAAGAAAATAACATATTAAAAAAGTGAGATTCACCTAGAGGCTAAAAGAGATGCAAAAAGACAATGAGGAGAAGAACGCCTTAAAAAGCACAAACAGCCAAATGAAAAAGGAGGTCCAAAAGTTCACTAAATAATATAATTTTCTAAAAACTAGAGTGGAGCGAATGGAAGCTAACGACTTTATGAAGCATCAAGGAATTGCAAAACAGAACCAAGAAAAGAAAAAATATAGAAGATAATATGAAATATCTCACCAGGAAAATGACCGACTTGGTAATAGACCCAGGAGAGGTAACTTTAGAATTATTGAACTACCTGAAAACCATTATCAGAAAAAGAACCTACATATCGTCCTTCAAGAAATTATCAAGAAAAACTTCCCTAATATTCTAGAAGCAGAAGGTAAAATTAAAATGGAAAGAATTCACCAGTTGGCTCTTGAAAGAGACGCCAAATTGAAAACTCCTAAGAATATTGTAATCAAATCCCAGAGTTACTAGTTCAAGGAGAAAATTTGTAAGCTGTCAGAAAGAAATAATTTGAGTATTGTGGAAATACAATCAGAATGATACAAGACCTAGAAACTTCCATATTAAGGGACTGAAGGGATTGTAAAATAATATTTCAGGTGGCAGAGCAACTAGGTTTCAAATCAAGAATCACGTACACAGCAAAACTGAGTATAATATATCGGGGGGAAAATGGACATTCAAGAGGGCTTTCAAGGATTATTGCCGAAAAGACCAGATCTGAATAGACGATTTGATTTTCAAACACAAGATCAAGAGATGCATGAAAAGGTAAGCAGAAAAGAAAAGAGAAGTCACAAGAGACTTATTAAAGTTGAACTGTTGGCATTCCTACATGGGAAGATATTTGCAGCTCATGAGACCTTTCTTGGTATTAGGGTCTTTGGAAGAGACAGACAAATAGACACACAGACAGATTGATAGATACATAGATGGATGGATAGTCGAAACAGAGTGAGTTGAATAGACAGGGATATTGTCTGACAAGAATATTAAGGAATGAGAGAGGAATATATTTGGAGAAGGAGAAAGGGAGATATAGAATGGAGAAAACTATCTCATAAAATAGGTAAGGAAAAGGTCTCTTAATGGAGGAGAAGAGGCGGGAAGTGAGAAGGAATGAGTGAACATTACTCATATCAGATTTGGCTTAAGCAAGAAAAAACATACACACTGAGGTGGACTGCGTATAATACTTCTGGGGGGAAATGATCATTCCATGATATAGAGGACTTTCAAGCATTAGTTATGAAAAGACCAGACCTGAAAAGACCTGAAAACTCTTATGACTTTTTTCAGTATTTGGTTAGTTGGAGGGATCACACATACACACATACAAGCACACACACACACATATACAGTTATGTTGGTTAGTTGATTCTTGGTTTTAATCCTAGTTCCTTTGACTTCTGGAATATCATGTTCCAAATTCCTCGATCCCTTAATGTAGAAGCTGCCAGATCCTTGTTATCTTGATTGTATTTCCACAACACTAGAATGACATTTTTTAGTTGTTTGCAATATTTTCTCCTTAACCTAGGAACTCTGAAATTTGGCTACAATATTCCTAGGAGTTTCTCTCTTTGGATCTCTTTCAGGAGGTGACCTGTGGATTCTTCAAATATATATTTTACCCTATAGTTCTAGAATGTCAGGGCAGTTTTTCTTGATAAATTCATGTAAGTTGATGTCCAAGATGTTTTGTTGATTATGGCTTTCAGATAATCCTATAATTTTTAAATTGTCTTTCCTGGATCTATTTTCCAGGTCATTTGTTTTTCCAGTGAGGTATTTCACATTATCTTCTATTTTTTTCATTCTTTTGCTTTTGTTTTGTAATTTCTTCTTTTCTTATGAAATCATTATCTTCCATTTGCTCCATTCTAATTTTTAAAGAACTATTTTCTTCAGTGACCTATTGAACCTCCTTTTTCTTTTGGCCCATTCTGCTCTTTAAAGCATTCTTCTCCTCATTAACTTTTTGGGCCACTTTTGCCTTTTGGGTTAGTCTATTTTCTAAGGTGTTAATTTCTTCAGCATTTTTGAGGCCTCCTTTAGCAAGCTTTTGACTTACTTTTCATGATTTTCTTGAATCACTCTTATTTCTCTTCTAAATTTTTCCTCCACTTCTCTTAATTTATTTTCAAAATCCTTTTTGAGCTCTTCCATGACCTGAGACCACTACATCTTTAAGTTGGAGGTTTTGAATGCAGATGCCTTGACTTTTTGGTCTTCCTCTGAAGACTTACATTGTTCCTCCTCATCCAAAAGAATGGAATAAAACACTTGATCACCAAGAATGTAACCTTTTATGGTCTTATTCTTTTTCCCCTTTTGGGGCATTTTCCCAGACAGTTATTTGATTTTTCAATTCTTGGTCAGTGTCAAAGTCAGGGTTGAGATTCAAATCTGCTCCTCAAATTCCCTAGGAGCTCTAGAGGAAGTTCTCCCAAAGTGGAAGCTGCAGCTGCAGTGGCAGCTGCTGGGGTCCAGACTGTGATCATCTCTCCTGGATGACTGAGCCCTCTCACTCACCTTTGAAGCAGTCTGTGGCATTTGTGGTTTGAGCAATCTGGAAACTGCTGGTGCCAGTGGCTCCCTGAAGTCTTTTGAGGGTCCTGTCCCTGCCATGTTGGGCTGTGGATAGCCCTACTTGGGCTGTGCTGGTTGCACTCCATTATGTGCTATGTTTGTAAAACCAACACTCAAATTTGTTGTAAAATTTATTTCTTTGTGTGACAAATACGTAGTTATTACAGTAATTATTTTTGTACCATAAATATATAGTAATGATAGTTCATGAGAGGCAGTGTGATCTAGTTGGGAGGAGAGACAAAGTTGATTTTCGAACCACACGAAAGTGAGGTCAAGTCCCGCCTCTGACATATCTTGTTTATGTGACCGTGGGCTTCCAGGCAATCCTCTTAAGACTCCCAGTTTCAGAGAAATCACTAACCTACATTGGTGGAGAGAGTTCCTTACGTATCATTTGGCAGAGTGTGTGCCATGTAGTAGGTACATAAATGCAGTTTGGCTGGCTGGTATGTGACTACTTGGTTGCCCAGAGAATGTCAGCAATATTGTACATCCATTTAATGATTTCATGTTTGCCCGGGTTCTGGATAATGAACAATGCTCTTGTGCTTTCCCAGTCAACAACGGAGTGAAACAGGGTTGGGTGCTTGTCCCCATGCTTTTTAGCATGATGTTGACAAATGCTTTCAATAAGGATGAACATGACATCAAGGTCAACTGCTCTACTGATGTCAAGTTCTTCAATGTGAAAATGCTACAAGCCAGGACCAAAGTAGAGAAAATGTCGGTATATGATTTTCTGTTTGCAGATGATTGAGAAGCTGCACTCAATGCTGTCTATGGAGCTGAGATACAAAAAAGCATGGATCAATTACCTGCAGCTTGTGCTAGTTTTGGCCTAATAACTAACACCAAGAAAAGACACGTACTCTATCAGAACCACTACACTATTCATATGTGGAATCATCAGTTGAAACAAATGGAGTTTAATTTTCCAGAATGTACACATTGACAGTGAGGTTGATGCACACATTGCCAGAGCTAGTTCAGTATTTGGGAGACTGAAGAAAAGTTTCGGAGAGGAGAGGTATTAACTGACTACCAACCTGAAAGTCTCCAGAGCTGTTGAACTGACTCCTTGTTATACGCTTGTTAAATATGGACAATCTACCAGTGCTATGCTGGGAAATTGAATGATTTCCTTTTGGACTTTCTTAAGAAGATTCTGACGATCACCTGGCAAGGTAAGTTGCCAGACACCGAAGTTCTTTGTCGAGCTGAACTGCCAAGTATGAGAATTATGCTTCATCGAATGCAACTTCAATTAGCTGGCCACATTGTTCGAATGCAAAATGAACACTTGCCACACAGAATATTTTATGGAGAACTCACATGGGACAGAAGAGGCAATACAAAGACACTCTTAATGTCTCTCTCAAGATCTGTGGATTTGACTGTGCAACATGAAAGACAGTGGCACAGGATCTCTTAGGATGGCATGCCCACATCAGAAAGGTTGCTGTGCTCCTTGAGCAAAGCACATTTGAGACAGCAAAAAGTAAACGCAGGATTCGCAAATGTGGGATCTCCACTTCAAATATTTACACGGACAATCTGTGCCCAAAATGTGGTAGAGCATTCCAAACTAGTGTTGTTCTGATCAGCCACAGTCAGACACACTGAAATTTGACTTTATCATGGTGATTTCACCTTGGGCCTCTTCGAAGAAGACCGACAATAACCAGTCAACCATTATGAAAGCACACCTTCCTCAGACATAAATAAAAATTTTATTTCAGATGAACACGTTGGTGATTGGACAGATTTCTGAAATGGATTTGCTAGCTTTGCTATTAACGTTGCCTCTTTCCATAGATGACATCAGTATATTAGGAAAAAGAAATTCATTTGTGCATTTCGAGGATAATGGACCATGTCCATTACATTTTTGTGTAAAGGCTTCCCAAAGAAGATGATAATGAAACTGACTGTTGAAGGAAGCCACAGAAATGTTAGAGACAGAAGTATTTGGACAGAAATTTCAGTCTGAGGGACACCTAAAAAAATTCCTGGAGATGAGACATGAATTGTTTCGCTGGGAAACAGTAAGTAGATCAGTGGGGCCAGATTGCAGAATATATCGTAGGAACTAAAGGGTAAGAAGGGAGAAAGGTAAAAAAGGATCAGATTGTAAAGAGGTTTAAGTGCTAAATAGAAGAGTTCATATTTGATCTTGGAGGTAAGAGCAATTAGAGCTCATGGAGCAAGGGGGCTACATATTCACATTGGCATCTCAGTAGTGGATGGATTAGAATGGGGATAGATGCATCAGGAAGACGAAGCAGAAGGCTATAGCGTGAATCTGATGATGGTTCCCACTCTGTATTTTAATGATGTGCTTAGCGTTTGAGGAGAACATGAGTCATAGAATAGTTGTAAACAATAGAAATATGAAGATTTAGTCGCATTAAATCTTCATATTTCTATTGTTTACATAGCATGATTATAGTGAAATTGTGCTCAATAGGAAAGTATATGTAGAAC